>JANZXP010000007.1:25412929-25444074 GCA_027576715.1 Erythroxylum flavicans | reverse complement strand
TTCAGCAATTACCAAAACAGCAATCTCAAACACATAAGTACTTATTGAGAATAAGTACTTATCATTTCAGCAGGTTGATTTCAGCAGGTTGTCAACCGTCGCCGCTCTCCCAAACTAAGCCTAAATGGAAAGAAGCAATGGTTGATGACATGTTAGCTCTCCAAAATAATTCTACTAAGGAAATGGTCGAAGTTACCAATAAAAACAAAGACCATGGGGCATAAATTAGTATTTACTGTCAAATATAAGTCAGATGTGATAGTTGAAAGATACAAGGTTAGTTTGGTCACAAAAGGTATAACGAAACATATATTATTGATTATCAGGAGACTTTTACCCCAATGGCCAAGATGAATATTGTTTATGACTCAAATAGTATTCATGGTGAAACAAGTTCGGACACCTTGCAATTAATTTTGACTAGCCTCTAGGACAGTTTAACATAAAGAATGCTTTTCTTCACAGTGATTTGATAAAGGAACTGTTTATGGATACTCCTCTTGGGTTTACATTTTGAAGAAGGATAAATATGTAAACTAAAAAAAGGTATTGTACAGTTTAAAGCAATCACTAAAGACATGGTTTGGGAGATTGAGTCATGCAATGAAAGAGTAAGGATTCAAGCAAGCTTTGGTAGATCATACCTTGCATAAGAAATCATACCTTGCATAATCTATATGATTATGTCCATAAAATCTGCTACTAATTATGTTCATAAAATTATGATAAAAGTATCCCATAAAACATGGGATCCAACAAATCTATACAAATTTATTTATTATTTTGTACTAGAATTAGTGTGTATAAAGCTAATGTTTGTCCATTAGTCAGACATGAATAAAATTGCTCCTTCAAATTTTGTCATTTTTGTCATGGTATTAGAGTTGTAGGTTTTCTTAAAACTAAAACCTTTAGTTGTTTAGCCATTCTTTTCCTTGTAGTCTATTTTTTGTCATCAAAATAGTGTCTCTTCGCCAACCTTCATTGCTAATTATTTCTACTTCCCGTGAAAGGCCTTAACTGCCTCAAAAATGTTTTTGTACTTGGAGATGTCGGAAGTTTCAGAGACAGCAACTACATCCCAATTAGAGGAGGTTGTTCTGTTTCAACAGCCTCAAGAACTCTAAAGTATACATGATGCTTTCAGATTAGATGGAAAAAATTACCTAAAATGGTCCCAACTTGTTCGTACAATGCTCAAAGGAAAAGGGAATATTAGTCATATCATAAGTACCAGACCTAAGCCAGAAGATTCTCAATTTGAAGCATGGGATCAAGAAGACTCCATCCTTTAGCATGGTTGTGAAATTCTATGATTCCTAAAATTGGAGACACATGCATGCATCTGAATAATATTTGGGATACAATTCAACAAATATATTCTAAAGTTAGGGATGCAACCCATGGATATGAAGTTAAAGTGAAAAAATGGCTACAAAACAAGGAAACAATATAGTCATTGAATATGCAAACCAATTAAAATCCTTGTGGCAAAAACTTGATCACTACAGAGTGGTAAAAACTAAATGTCCTAAAGATGCAACAGTTGTGAAAGACTTCATTGAGCAAGATAGAGTCTATGATTTTCTTGTAGGACTCAATCTCGAATTTGATCAAGTAAGGATCCAGATTCTTGGCAAAACTAGAGCTACCACATTTTCAGAAGGTTGCGGCACCAATCTAAAGTGAGGAAAGTAGAAGAACACTCATGCTTAAACCACAAGTTACAAATAGTTCAACCATGTTGGCTAGTGACAACAATAAATCAGTCACAAAATAGAAAGACCATCCTCTTTTGAGACTTAAAAAACTAGTCAGCAAAAGGCTTAAAATTGTAACAATTTGTGGTGCCCTTATTGTAAGAAGGCATGCCATACACATGAAAAGTGTTGGAAGCTTCATGAAAAGCCTTCAAGTAAAGAATGGGCATATAAATGAGAGCACTCAACAAGTAAAGAATGGGGATATAAATGAGAGCAGTCAAGGAGTAATGCCCAAGTCTATGTTGTTGTAGCACAAAACAATGAATCAGCACCACAAGAGCCAAGCAGTCTTAGCCAAGAAGGGATTAAGAGGGTGAGATCACTTATTGGCAACGCTAAACACCCATTAGGTACCTGTTCTTTGGCATATGCAGATGAGTTTTCATTCTCTATTGAATTAAATGTCTCAGGTATAACCTTTGCCAACTCTTGGGTCCTGAACTCTGAAATTACTGACCATATGACTCATTCACCAAAGCTTTTTCAACCTATTCCCCATGACCTAGTAGTAGCAAAATAAATATAGTTAATGGCTATCCGCCAACTATAGCAGGCGTGGGAGATGTTAAAATAAGTCCTTCACTAACCTTAAGAAATGTCCTTCATGTCCCTTAATTATCCACAAACCTTACCTCCATAAGAAAACTACTAAAAATTTATGTTGCAATGTGGTTTTTCATCAAAGTTGTGTATTTCAGGACAAGGATTTTGGGAAAATTAATGGACATGCTAAAGAAGGGAACAACCTCTAATACCTTGAAGCATCGAGTCAGTCAAACATTTTCAAGGGTAGATTATCTCATTCCTTTATTTCAGGACTTATTTCATCCAATAAAGAAAAAATTTGGCTTCATCATCATCGACTTGGACATCCATCTTTTAAGTTATTAAAATTCTATTTCATTCTCTGATTAAATGTTTGGATGTTGAAAATTTTTATAGTGAAGTGTGTGAACTTGCTAAACACAAGCATATACCATTTCAAATTAGTGATAAAAGAAGCTTTACTCCTTTTTATCTCATTTACAGTGATATTTGGGGTCCTTCTTCTATTCCTAATGTCTCTAAGGCAAGATGGTTTGTCTCATTCATTAATAATCATTATAATCGTGTCACATGGCTTTTCCTTCTCAAACACAAATCTAAAGTTAGCATTGTTCTTCCAAATTTTTGTTCCATGGTTAAAAACCAATTTGGAGTCCACATCAAAAGGTTTCGTCGGATAATGCCAAGGGTTATTTTAATCAAACCCTAACTCCATACTTTAAAATGAAGGAATAATCCACGAGTCCTCTTGTGTCAATACCCCACAACAATATAGTAGTAGAAAGAAAAAACTATCACCTCCTTGAAACAACCCGAGCCTTTATGATTTCGAACAATATGCCAATCGTGATTCCTATTCAGTTGCAAGAAAAGGAAGTAACAGATTCTATGAAACTAAATTCTGTTCTACATGTTCCTAATCTAGAATGTAACCTTCTTTCAGTCAGTAAGTTGACCAGAGAAGCTAATTGTGGTGCTCGTTTTTTCCCTACTCATTGTGTTATACAGGATCTGTCATCAGGGAAGATGATTGGTAATGCTAAAGAGGTAGATGGAGTGTACTACTTTGAAGATGAAGAAAGTCATTCTACTCCTTATAGCTTGGGTAATAGTGTGATTGTTCCTAAGATTGATGAACTATTGTTATGGCATAAGAGGTTAGGTCATCCAAACTTTCAGTATATGTCACGGTTGTTTCCAAACATTTCAATAAATAAAGATCTTTGTGTTCAATGTGATGCTTGTGAATTTGCTAAGCATCAAAGTTCTTTTACAAGGTCCAAATACAAACCCACAAAATCTTTTTCACTTGTCCATGGTGATCTTTGGGGCCCATCTCGTGTTCCTAATAGAACTAATTCAAAATGGTTCATTACATTCATTAATGACCATACTCGTTTGTGTTGGGTGTTTCTTTTGAAGGATAAAATTGAAACCTCTACCGTATTCATCAATTTTTATCAAATGATAAAAAATCAATTCCAAACTAGTATTCAAGTCCTTCGTACTGACAATGGTACTAAATATTTTAATAAACATCTTCATACATTCTTCCAAAAACATGGAATTGTCCACAAAAGTACTTGTGTCAATAGTCCTCAACAAAATGGGGTTGCTGAAACGAAAAACATGCACTTTCTTGAAGTAGTTAGGGCCTTGATGTTCACTAGCAATGTTCCAAAATTTTTTTGGGGGGATGCTATTCTTACTGCAACCTACCTTATTAATAGAATGCCTAGTCGTGTTCTTTCGTTCAAAACACCACTTCAGAAATTTCAAGAAACCCATACTACCACTCATCTTGAAACTAACCTTCCTTTAAAAGTTTTCGGGTGTACAGTCTGTATTCATAGTTTTTCACACAACAAACTTGATCCAAGAGCCAAAAAATGTTTGTTTCTGGGTTACTCTGCTACACAAAAGGGGTATAAATGCAATGATCCTATATCAAAAAGGTTGTTTGTTAGCTGTGATGTCTCTTTTTCTAAGACAAATTTCTTCTATCCCAAGTCTTCGATTTAGGGGGAGTATTAGAGTGAGTTTGGTGGTGATGAATCTCAGCCTAAACCTGAACTTACATCTGGTGGTGATGAATATGTTACTGAACCTATCCCAATGCCTATGTCATCTCCTATAGAGACAAATCCTAATATAGAAATAGCTATACCTGATCATACACTCAGTATGTACCCTCGGAAGACGAAAGCAAGTAGTACACTTCCTATCCCTGAAACTTTACCAATCTCTGAACTAGTGCAGGTCCCTACCAAAGAAGTTCATAATAGTAAGGATCAAGAAGATAACACAGATTTAGAACTGCCAATTGCCTTACGGAAGAAATCTAGATCATGTACTATGCACCCGATTGAGAGGTTTGTCTCTTATGATGCTCTATCTTCTCAATATAAAGTTTTTATTGCTAATTTGGACAGAATTGACATTCCCATAAATATTCAAGAAGCTCTTAAAGTTCCAGAATGGAGAGAAGCAGTTTTCGAAGAAATAAGAGCACTTGAAAAGAATGAAATGTGGGAAGAAGTTGATCTGCCAAAAGGAAAGAAACCTGTGGGTTGTAGGTGGATATTCACAGTCAAATATAGGGCTGATGGTTCTATCGAGAGGTATAAAGCGAGATTGGTGGCAAAGGGCTATACTCAGACCTATAAGATGGACTACAAGCAGACATTTGCACCTGTGGCAAAGCTAAATACTATAAGACTATTACTATCAGTAGCTGTTAACTTTGACTGGCCACTTCAGCAATTTGATTTCAAAAATGCCTTCTTGAATGGCCAACTAAAGGAAGAAGTGTATGTGAAACTTCCTCCAGGGTTTGATGAGGAAGGAGGAAACAGAGTATGTAGACTAAGAAAATCCCTATATGGGCTGAAGCAATCACCACGAGCTTGGTTTGAAAGATTTGCCAAAGTCCTAAAAACAGAAGGATACATACAAGTTCAGTTAGATCATACAGTGTTTTTCAGAATTAGAGAAGGTAAGAAGACAATTTTGATTGTGTATGTAGAAGACATTGTCATAATTGGTATTGATGCAGAAGAAATTACAAGACTCAAGATAGCTTTGAGGAAGAATTTGAAGTTAAAGACTTGGGAGAAATGAAGTATTTTCTGGGCATGGAAGTAGCAACATCGAAGAAAGGGATTTACATCTCACGAAGAAAGTACATTCTTGATTTCTTGAGAGAGACTGGAATGTTAGGATGCAAACTAAGCAGCACTCTTATTGACAGTACAAAGTTTGTGGATGAAGAGGATAAACTCGTTAACCGTGAAGAATACCAAACACTAGTGGAAAGGAGAAAGCATTTTGAGGCAGTTTATAACATCCTACGATATTTAAAGGGTACTCCTGGGAAAGGACTACTATTCAAGAAGGGAGATCAAAGAACAATTGAAATATATACTGATTTAGATTGGGCAAGTTCAGAAGAGGATAGACGATCAACTACTGGGTATTGTACTTTTGTGTGGGGAAATTTGGTCACATGGCAAAGTAAGAAGCAAAAGGTGGTAGCCAAGAGTAGTGCTGAAGCTAAACTAAGAGCTGTTGCAAAAGGGATTTGTGAAAGTCTCTGGTTAAAGAGAGTGTTGACAGAATTAGGAATCCTTTTTGAGACACCTATAAAACATTATTGTGATAATAAGGCAGCCTTAAGCATGGCACACAATCCAGCCCACCATGAAAGAACAAAACATGTTGAAGTTGATCGACATTTTATCAAGGAGAAGATAGAAGATGGGACAATATGCCTAACTTATGTCCCAATGAAGAAGCAGACAGCTGATGTGTTTACCAAAGGACTTCAACGACAGGTGATTGAAGAATGTATCAGCAAGTTGGACATTATTGATATCTATGATCCAACTTGAGGGGGAGTGTGGTCAAGATATGTATTATCTCATAATATTATAATCTGATTATAATCTTAGAGATAGGATTATATTCTGTATTTGTACAGATTATCTAGCCTATTCTATAATCTCATTAGTGTATAAATATGTACCGCAGTCTCTAAGAAATGTACGTAGAGCAAATTAGCTCTTATTCACAAATGGTCATTACGCTGCATGCATTTATTTTTTATACGGGTAAATTGGTTCTATCAGCTAAATAGATAATTTGCTGGTGCATTTCGTGGTTGCCGTAAGATTGCTCTTAATTCAAACCTAATTATATTTTTCTATATTTGATTTAATGCTTGGTTTTGTGGATGCCCTTTCAAATTGTTTAATGTTATTCCTTTTCCCTCCAACTTAAGTTGAAAATGTGGTAATGGTGTTTCACCAGCTAATGATTTGGGAAATTGTTTATTTCTGCAAATTATATCTTACAAGATAGTTTAGAAATGTTTTTAGTATCACTTTGGTGCTCTTAGAGTAAATTGCTTAGGTGGAGTCCTGTTGGGACCATTGTTCATCAATACTATTTTGGCATATGATCTATGTCCATTGGAGATAACATAATTATGTTTTTCAGATGGCTAAAGAATTGGATGCAATATTGGATCGTGGAGAAGCTAATCATGCTGCCAGTTGTGCAACAGCAACGGGTTCTGCGTCCTTCCTTGACCAAATTATTAGTCCTATATATGAGACCATGGGAAAGGTAAGTAAAACCTTAGTGTGAGTTAATTTCGTGAAATTAAGTGCTTGCCATTATATTAAATGGTGCAAGTCATTAGACATGCTCAGATTGAGGTTTCTGAGTGGATCACTGCATTGAACCATTGAACACTTATCTTTTTAAATTCTGTATGGTATATGATAGGAAGCTTTGCGGAATGACAATGGAAGAGCTGCACATTCAGCTTGGAGGAATTATGATGACTTCAATGAATACTTTTGGTTTGTTCTCAGAGATTTCTGTTACTATTTTCTTCATAGCAGACTTGCAATATCTTTGTTTCTCATTTCCAGCACATATGTAGGTCACCTACATGCTTTGAGTTAAGCTGGCCTATGAAGAAGGACTCACCTTTTCTTTTGTCACTTAAAGGACGAAAAAGGGTGAGCTGCTGTATTCATAAATTGTTCAGAATTTTTTATGGTTCTTGATGCCTCATTCTTTATATTTGAAATTATGATTAAGAAGGTGTTTAATGATACAGTGATGTCAAGGTGGTCAATTTTATTCTGTCATTGTACATCTTGTCAAAATTAGTTTTCCATAGCTATTCTGCTATTAAATTCTCTGATTATAGTTGGTCATTAAATGAACTTAGTTGATAAAGTGTCAAAATGGTTTGCTGTTTTCCACATTCTCTAATGTTTTTCATTTTTGCTGGAACGTTTGATTTTCTTGAATTCAACCTGAAATGTGGTGTTAGTTCTAGTTTAGCTTTTTATTTTGTTGCTGATATTGGTGTTTGCAAACCTATTCAAGCTTTGTTTGAAGGAACATGCAAAAGCATGTCCCATTGTTCACCGGTTGTCAGTTGTAAGTTATGATGGCCCTGGTTTGTTAGATGCTGGTGATGCATCTTTTTTGTCATACCTGGCATTTTGTTTGAAGCAAGATGTAAAGCATAAATATCAACTTTTCCTTGACGGAATAATCATGTAAAAGAAGATATTGATTTGGCTATTAACTTTAAGTTCTGAACAAATGCTTGCATCCTTCGACCTAACAACTTGTTTTTTTTTTCCTGACAGACTGGTAAAAGCTCTTTTGTTGAGCATCGTACTTTTCTCCACCTATACCGTAGTTTCCATCGGCTATGGATCTTTCTGGTCTTGATGTTCCAGGTTAAGTTTGTGATTATTGATGTAATTAGTGTGAGATGTTTATATTCAATAAGTTCACGTATTATTCTCTTATCTGCAGGCTCTGACGATTATAGCATTCAACCATGGGCATATTAATTTGGATGTCTTCAAAATAGTACTGAGTGTTGGGCCAGTGTTTGCTATCATGAATTTCATAAAGAGTAAGCTTGATTTCTGAATGAGTTTTGAATAAAACATGCAATTTTATTATTCAGAATTTTTTTATTTCTCTTTGTAACTATCCTGCTGCTTGCAGGTTGTTTAGATGTTCTGCTTATGTTTGGGGCATACAGCACTGCACGAGGCATGGCTATCTCAAGAGTCGTTATTCAGTTTTTCTGGACTGGCTTTGCTTCAGCAGGAGTATCATATCTTTACTTGTGAGTAGCTAGAGCTGTTTTGCGATCATTGTTTAACATTGCCTTTGTGCCATTACATTTCCTTCCCTCTATTGGTCATTTTTAGTGTTGAAATGCTGCAGGCGGGTTCTGGACGAAAAGAATAAACGGAGTGCAGATCCATTCTTTTTCCGGATTTATATACTTGTGTTAGGTGTTTATGCAGCTGTGCGCTTGGTCTTTGCTCTGTTACTCAAACTTCCAGCTTGTCATTCTTTGTCTAACGTATCAGATCAACCATTCTTTCAATTTTTTAAGTGGATTTATCAGGTAATTCAGTTTTATCTGTTTGGTTCAGAAACTTTTAACAACATTCATTTGAAAGGATTGGATATGTGTCTGTCCCTATACTTGATATTTATTTTAGTGCAACTTTTATTCCTACTTCAGGAACGATACTTTGTTGGACGTGGTCTTTTTGAGAGAATGAGTGATTATTGCAGGTTTGTTTCTCTGATATTCAATGTTTCGACTCTTCTTCGATAATCAAGTTTTATAGCTCCCAATCTTTAATTTGAATGCATATGTATCTTGCTTCGTTGAAATTTTTTTTTCTTGTGGAATCTATTGCTTTTGCTTTCTGATTTATCAGGTACCTTTTTTTCCTGAGTGTGAGAGGGACATTGTATGGTCTGTTACTTTTAGTAAGTTTGGATTGGAATGCATATGAATTCAATATATTTGATGAATTGAAGATAAAAAAGCTGTGTGTGTTTGTTGTATTGTGTGTTGACTCACATGTTTTTGTGAAAATCTTATGATGCATTTAATTATTACTTTTTACGGATATCGCAGTTTGCATTTAATAGTTGCAAGCATTGATATGGTTGAATATGTATTATGTGGACGTGTGTATACTTTTGATTGCTTCAGTTAGACTGATATAAATAGTTCTTCCTCTTTTACATCCCACATTATGCCCCAACCTTGTTGTTTGTTAAAATTTTCCTCTAACTGCTGCAGGTATGTCCTGTTTTGGTTACTGATCTTTGCGTGCAAATTCACATTTGCTTACTTTCTCCAGGCAAGTATGGCGCCTTAATCTTCACAATGATTGAAGAGGACATTAGGTCATCTTTGAATTTTTGCTGGAAAAAATGTTTTACATAATCTTAACTTGTGTGCAGATTAAACCCCTTGTCAAACCCACAAATATTATAAGGGATCTTCCCTCTGTGCAATACTCGTGGCATGATCTTATATCAAAGAGTAAGTTTGTTGATTGTGTTTGAGTTTCCTGTGTTGTGGGAAATTTTTAGATTGGTTTAGCAAGGGGGCTTCAAGAATATGTTTGTTTGTTAGGTCTTGTTTATCTTGTGAAGCTGCTTATAATGTTATGCATTACTACAATTTGGCTCACTGCAATCTTTTTCATTCATGATGCTGTTATGAGTCTATCGACAACTATATATCTGCTGGAAATAGGATATCACATGTTGCATAAGCTAACAATTATCTTCAACATTGTTAGCTATTGGGCTGGAGTAAAAGCACGGGACAACTCAATGGAAGTGAACTCTCTTTAATTTCCAAAGCACACATATAGCGACTAGACTCAACTTATTAATCTGTTTATGTTCCTTATCATTTCTTCATATCCAGCTCAATATATTTACTTATGTTATTTTCCTTTTATCATTCAACATTTGTCTTGATAAAATGTAGTAATTTTGACAGTCCTCTGAAGCGTGCACTATCTACCCATACTTATTCAGGAAGAGCATCTTTAGTTCATTGCACTTGTTACTGATTTGCTGATTTTGATTTTTGCAGATAATAACAATATCTTGACCATAGTTAGCCTCTGGGCTCCTGTTGTAGCTGTGAGTGCTTTACTCATTTTGTTTGTGGACGTTTAGAAATTTGGTCAATGCTTCTTTAAGGATCACAGGACCTCTTAATTTTGTCATATCTTTTCATTATCTGAGATATTTAAGTGAAACAAATTAAAATCCAATTGCAACTCTATTGACTTGACAGAGCCCCTTCACTTTAATTTCTACTTCCTTAGTCATTTTGATTGAAGACATTATGGAAGTTATTTGCATAATTCCATAAAGGGATGTCCTTGTAGAAAAGTTTAACAAGCGGGTTAAATAGCAGTTCTCTTTTCTCCTGCAGATATATCTTATGGACATTCACATATGGTACACTGTGTTGTCAGCTATCGTGGGTGGTGTAATGGGTGCACGGTCTCGTTTAGGCGAGGTATGAAATGGTATTTTCGAGTGGTCATTTGAAGAAACTTTCTTTCAACTTGTGGACCGTAGGCTTAAGCATTTTATTGCGTCTCTTATTGCTGTAAATTCCTCAATATTGTGCTGACAGATACGCTCCCTTGAAATGGTGCACAAACGTTTTGAGAGCTTTCCAGAGGCTTTTGTCAATAATCTCGTGTCCCCACAAGGAAGGAGGTTGGTTTTTATTTACATTAAAGCACATGATAATAGTAGTATCAATGATATTCACAATAAAGTTGAGATTTATGGGCTTCAGTTTTGTTGCTTATTTGTAGTAAAATTTTCTTGTTAGTCTTCTTTGAAATGCCTTTGAGCGGGGGGCCTGAGCCTGTCCCAAAGCCCGATCAGGCTTGAGCCAGCTCGGGCTGCCCAAAACGATGTTGTTTGGGGTTGGGGGTGGGGTTGTTTGGACTGCTTGGGTTGGTCCCCAGGCCCAGGCTTGGTCTGATCCCCAGTCAAACCGGGCCTGGATCGTTGAATTTGGGCATGACCAGGCTCATATTCCTAACTCTAGATTTTTATCATACTCCCCTTTTGTTTTAGAAAGTAAATTTGTTGCATATTGATGTTGAACCCATTTTGTTACACTAGTATCCTTTCTAAATCAGATGAAACGATTGGTGGTCTCCTGTAATTGGGAGGTAACTGTGCCAAATGACCTACTTAAGTTTGTAAACTGGTCAATCACTTGTTGGGCATCCTGAATTTTAAGAGGGCTGCAAAAGTTTGTTGAAAATTATTTTCAAAATTTCAGTGTTCTGTTTTGCGTTGTCTTGCTATGGACATTTTGGATAGCAAAGACTGCAAATAAAGGTTGCCTCTATGTTCCCAATTCCAACAAAGAAGGTTTTTGCTAAAATTCTTTTAATGTTTTTGCAGAAGTTCTCCTCTCTGTTTATGTTGTGTGTTGTTTGCTAGTTTTTTCTGCAGGTGCAAATTAATTAACTCCTTTCTTTTCATGAGCAATATTTCAGTTAATTTGGTTTTGCAGGATTCCGTTCAACCCACAATCATCTCAGGTAATTGATACGTTTGATGCTTAGGTTATTAGAGTAAAAACCTCTTATAATGCCATAAATTTCTTATATTGACTGCTACAGATCATTGTAGTTGGAGAGATATTTCCATAGGAAATAATAGAAATATCTGCGAGAAATGATTTCTATTGAAATTAGTGGTTCTTTTTCTTTATTGAAAGCATGTATATATCTGGAACAAACAGAAATTTGGATCATCTGACCTGTGCAGTATCAGTATATTCCAAGAGGGGTATGCTTGGAATACTCAAATTTTTTATTTGTCATTAGATTACTTTGAAGTTGCTAGAACTTATATTCTGCTTGTTTGCACAGGAATCTCAAGAGAAGAATAAAGCATATGCAGGAACTTTTGCTCCTTTCTGGAATGAGATAATTAAAAGCTTGCGTGAGGAAGATTTCATTAGTAATAGGTAGATGAAGGATTTATGGTTGATTTCGGTATTAATGATTTCTTTTCTCTGGTTCAAATTCACATTTCACTTAAGTTGGTGCTCGTTCCCAGGGAAATGGACTTGCTTTCTATTCCTAGCAATACGGGAAGCCTAAGATTAGTACAATGGCCTTTGTTTCTGTTAAGCAGCAAGGTTTGTTTCTTTCTCTTCTTTGGGTAGAATAGCCTATAATTTATAAATTCTGGGATTTGGACATTTTTTCGTGTAACCTTTACAGATCCTGTTAGCTGTTGATTTGGCCGTTGATTGCAAAGATGCTCAATCAGATCTCTGGAACAGAATATCTAGGGATGAATATATGGCATACGCCGTACAGGAATGCTATTATAGTGTTGAAAGAATTCTGCATTCCCTGGTTGATGATGAAGGGAGGCTTTGGTAGTCCTCCTTTCTGTTTTATTTTGATTTTTAATTTTCTCATTACTTTTGGAACATGTGACTTTTCCTAGATGCTTATTCATTTCTCTTACATATGCTCATAGGGTTGAAAAGATATTCCGTGAAATCAACAACAGCATAACGCATGAATCACTTGTGATCACTTTATCCCTGAAGAAGCTTCCTCTTGTGCTATCAAGATTCACAGCTCTGACCGGACTCCTGGTATTTTGTGTTTTGTCTTGTGCTTTGTCTATTGAGTCCCTCATATAACAAAGGCAAAAATTCTCTTTTGGTTCAGTTTTAGATATTATCTTATATTACCTGCAATTTATTTGTTGAATTTGTGTGTCTGTCACTTAGATATTTTAACTTCGGTAGCTATGAAAATATTAAATATGCTTGTATTGCCTTAGTTATTAGTTTCTTGGTAATTATTGGAATCATGCCTTGTTTGGTTGAGCTAGGGCCAAACCGATCAACCAAACCAAACTTGTTAATGAACACTTAATTCTATAAACAGCAACAGCAACAGCAATGTCGATGTTGATTACTTAAATTGCAACTATTCAGATTTTATTGCATTTAGGCACAGACTATTCGATATGACTCTGCAATATTTGGTTGGTTTAATGAAACAAAATGGTTTGTGTGCCAGATACGAGATCAAACTCCTGAACTTGCCAAAGGTGCTGCAAAAGCTGTGTATGATCTATATGATGTTGTTACACATGATCTGCTGTCCTTAGATCTTAGGTATGATGCCTCTGCACTCCACTTTAAGTCTCAAAGTAGTTCTATTTATCCAACTGTTATGATTATAAATTATATCAAAATATACAGAGAGCAGGTTGATACTTGGAACATTTTAGCGGTAGCAAGAAATGAAGGTCGTTTGTTTTCTAGGATAGAATGGCCAAGAGATCCAGAAGTTGTAAGTATATGTGATGTGTGTTTTTAGTCTATAATGACAACCTCTCTTTGCTGTTCGTGTTTTTACTAACTTTATTTCATTCCTCTTGTTATATTCAGAAGGAGCAAGTGAAGCGATTGCACCTTCTTCTCACAGTAAAGGATTCAGCAGCCAATATTCCAAAGAATCTTGAAGCACGAAGAAGATTGGAGTTTTTCACTAATTCACTGTTTATGAACATGCCTTCAGCAAAACCAGTTTGTGAAATGCTACCGTTTAGGTAAAATAGAGTTAGAGTTGAGAATAAATGATTTCTCATGGCATCTGAGGATATATTTTGCTCATTCCTTTACTTTTTCATGCTTTGGAAAATAGTGTATTCACCCCATACTACAGTGAGACTGTGCTTTATAGTTCCTCTGATCTCCGGGAGGAAAATGAGGATGGGATATCCATTCTTTTCTATCTTCAGAAAATTTTCCCTGGTAACCTCTCTTTCTCTTTCTCGCACAGGAACACACACACATATATGATTGCTCTCGCTCTCACGCATAGGAACACACACACACACATATGATTGCTCTCTCTCTCTCACGATAAGAGCCAGTAATCAAACAACATAATCATTTATACCTTCAAATTTCCATGTGGGTTGTAATGTTTATTTTGAAAGTATGTGGAATTGGTCCTCTGTTTCAGTACCTTTAACTTTTTAGCGAATTAGTAGTATTACATGTCCCACATTAGGGTACTAATATTTGTATGTTCCATCTTTTAAATAAATTGGCTGAAACTAATTTAGGGTTAGGCCCTTCAACTTTCTCTCCTATCTCTCTCTTTCATATGGCATAATAGGATGCTGTTACAAGATTGGACTGGAAATTTTAACAGAAAGGATTGTTTATGTGTTTTTTATTTGAAACTTTAGTGTTAATCTAATTTGGTTGATGATTCTCCAAAGTTTGTTCAGCGAAGTTGTGGCCAAAATTGGAATGCTACATGTTTAAGCAGACCTTTATTAGAACTGGTCTAGAAACTCATAAACAAGACATGTATGTAATACTTTGATTACAAGGTTTCCTTTTCTTCTGCTCTGTTGCTTTTTAGATTTCGCTCTCCCGTTTGTGAGGAGTTTTTGCTGCAAATGTTCATACTTCTCATTTTGAGCATTGCAAAGCTTCTTCTCCTTTGATTTGTCATGTGTTTCTGGATGATGAATGGGATTTTTGAAAATTAGATGAATGGGAGAATTTTCTGGAACGGATTGGCAGAGGAGAGTCCACTGGGGATGTGGAACTTCAAGAAAGTTCTAGTGATTCACTGGAGCTACGTTTTTGGGCATCTTACAGAGGGCAGACTCTAGCTCGGACTGGTTAGAGTTCGTTATTATTGGCTTCCTGATTTAATCCCTGTGTGCAGTCTTCTCATTCTGTATGATTAGATTGCCATGCACTTATGTTTTGGTTCACCTCATTTTAGTTGTGGCATTTTCTTACTGCTTTTTTTCCTTGGAAATGCAGTGCGTGGTATGATGTATTATAGAAGAGCTCTTATGTTACAGAGTTTCTTAGAAAGGAGATCAATTGGAGGTATGAGCTTTTGGAAATTCCAGTGTCATTTATTTTATCAGACAGGACTGCCGTGAGATGCTCATGATGTTTGTCTTGCAATTCTAGTGGATGACTATTCCCAGACAGACTTTCACACCTCTCAGGGTTTTGAGCTGTCACGTGAAGCACGGGCACAAGCAGATTTGAAGTTCACTTATGTGGTATCCTGCCAAATTTATGGGCAACAAAAGCAGAGAAAAGCACCAGAGGCCACTGATATTGCTCTTCTATTGCAGCGGTATAAATTTTCCCTTTTAGCTTTTCTTTTAAAATATTCTCTGAACTTTGAACTGGTTATTTAAGTTCCAGTTCCTGGAGTATGGTATTGTTCTAATTGATATATATTAGCCATGATGGCACTTGGTTTGCATGTGTTACATAGTATTTAATTCAGCTTTTTATTATCAATAATCAATAATATTTTACTTATTTTTTGTTTACCTTTTTCCTGTTGATTAACTGATCAATTATATAGGAAAAAGTAATATTCAAATATCAATTAAAATAGGGTGTTATTTAGTTGAAATGCTTGTTACAATCAACATGAATATAATTTGGTAAATTTCTGATATAAAATTGTTTAATTAAATCAACTTTACAAATTTTTAAATTTAAAATTCAGTTTATCTGTATAACTAAATTTTGTTATTTGAATTTAAAAAAAAAAACTAAATCTGAAACATTCTTCTAGCTTTGTTTTCCTCAAATTTACAAGGAAAAGAATAGCATAATGAAACACCATTGAGATATATAAGCTTATTAAACGAATGAAATAATTTGTATAATTGTTAAAGCCATTGAATTTTTAAATTGATCTGTTCAGTTTTGAAAATTCTAATATTCAAAATATTTCTTAGTTTATTCTCCATGCATTTCCATCTTTAGATCTCATCACTAAAATTGAAAAGGAAAATAATGAAAGAAAAGTATGTTTATCATTACAATGATCAAAAAATTCGTTATTCTTGTTTTTTAAGTATATAGAATTTTAGGAAGTTAATGATATTATAGTTTATTTTGCATTTATAATACTTGTACTCTTTTTTCACTTTAAACTTGAGTTTGTCACTACTCATACTCCTTGTTAAGGACTTAAACAGCTGGATATTTTAGTTATACAAAGGTTGAGAATATTACAATAAAATAAAATTAGTAAGTTAATATAATAGTTAATGGTTAATCTTGCATTTATCATAGTTAAACCCATGTTTGGCATCAAACTTGAATTTGTTACTACTATTGCATGCTAAACACTAAAAATGTATATTCTTTGCTTGTGCAAAATTAGCTATTACACTTGTAACAAAATTTATTATAATACTGATATGGACTTAGAATTATCACCACTTCTATATTATTTCATACTCTAAAACGATTTTTTGTTTAATTATATAGGGTTTTTATAGTATATTAAATAAGAGTAGTATGGTCCAATTAAGGACATGATCTTATTACATATTCCCTAATAATAATAATAATAATACTTGTAACAAAATTTATTATAATACTGATATGGACTTGGAATTATCACCACTTATATACCATTTCAAACTCTAAAAGGATTTTTTGTTTAATTATATAGGGTTTTAATAGTGTATTAAATAATAGTATGGTCCAATTAAGGACATGGATAAATGATTGTTGAGAGATACTGATTCAATACATTGAATTATAGGGTTCAGTGAGTGTGGTCATTTCATTTTTCTGTTTTAGGAATGAAGCACTTCGAGTTGCTTTCATACATGTAGAGGAGACTGGTGTGGCTGATGGAGTTTCCAAAGAGTTTTACTCAAAACTTGTTAAGGCTGACATACATGGAAAAGATCAGGTAATGATTTGTGTCTATGCATTTCTTTCTTGCAAATTTGCAAGAAATATAGTTTTTTTTTGAAAATTTTGCAAGAAATATAGTTATGTGCTACTTCTTTGGTTTTCTACTCTATGCTGATAGATTTCATGAAAAATCTGGGACAATTTGACTTCAGAACAAGACCCATAATTATTGAGTGAAGGACCAAAATTTATCACTCAGAATTGTGAAGTTACACAAGAACCTTTTTTTTTTTTTTTGAATGGGCATGGCTTTTGAAACATTACAAGAGGGGTTTTATAAATGGTCTTGAATTCTTTAGTGTTTTTTGCCTTGTTTTGGGGAAGAATGAGCTCTCTCAATAATGTTGGTGTCTAATTGCTTCTTATCCTTTTCTGTAGGAGATATATTCGATCAAACTTCCTGGAGACCCAAAACTTGGAGAAGGGAAGCCTGAGAACCAAAATCATGCTATAATTTTCACTCGTGGGGAAGCCATTCAAACTATTGACATGAATCAGGTTTATACATCTTTCTCGTATCTATTTGTGTTGTCTGGGTTTGTGTATGCTTGTATTCCTTACTTTTGCTTCTTTTGTTTCATTGATGGCTGTAGAAGAAAAGCTGCAATGCCATGTACAGGCTATTTTGAATTGGAGTCACTTATTTCTGTTAGATGTTTGTGTTTGATGCATTATATCAAACATTTAAGAGCATTCTGGTTGCTTGGACTCCTGTACGAGGAGGCCCTCAATTCAAATTTGGGACTTTTTTTTTTTTCTTGAGAGTTGTTAATGGTGCATATTATGAGGCAACTCTAAATATATATTCATACATATTGCACATACAAACATAGGTATGTTAGCTGGATTAATTTATCTTAGTAGGAACTTTCAACAATCATTCTCCATTTTCTGTTCTCTCTCAATAATGATGTTTTCCTGTAACCTTTTGAGTTAGAAGCAAAACTTAACTCATTTTAACACCGAGTTTTTCCTTTTTTAGGTTGTAGACTTGATGAAGGAAACCTAAGATTGTAGTTAATTGTGTTCACTTGAAATGATTGTTTTGTAAATGTTAATGGTGATTCTTAGGTGTAATTCTGAAAATTGAAGACTTTCTCCTAATTATTCAATTTTTTTGTGAGAAAAAGATGGTATCCACTTTAAATTTTTAGATTTAACTTTGTTCCTCTGTTTATACTTGAATAGAGTCTTGTAATAAGTGCATTGGCTCTGGCAATTTTTTCTGGTGTCTTAAGAGTTGCGTAAGTTATCTTAGAAGTGTCATTGGTTTTGGTCCACCTTTGGTGGACTAATAAAGGCTCACAAACAAGTCTTTGTGCTCAGTACTGCATTAGCAGTTATGTTCTCATTATATAGATATCTCTTCCTGGCAGCATCTTTTCTTATTTGTTTCAAAATCTGCGTTATTTCTCAAAGAAATGACTATACAAACACTACTACTTATTCTTATTCAGGCTTCTATTTTACTGAATATCATCTAGTTCATTCTGATTGTTCTGCATATGTTTAGGACAATTATCTTGAAGAGGCAATGAAAGTCAGAAATCTTCTCGAGGAATTTCGAGCAAATCATGGCATTCGACCTCCTACTATTCTGGGTGTAAGAGAGCACGTATTTACAGGAAGGTGAGGCATTCGTCTCTGAAACTGATAGTTTTCCTGACAGATTATCTTACAATCATCTAACTCCCTGTTTCTTTAATTGTATCAGTGTCTCATCTTTGGCCTGGTTTATGTCCAATCAAGAGACAAGCTTTGTGACATTGGGCCAACGGGTGTTAGCAAATCCACTTAAGTGAGTTTTCTTGTCTTATTTAAATACTATTTAATGATGATAGTCAAAGTGAACACATTTCTCATTATGAATCTGTAATTTGATGACGGTTTTTGTACCACATTGCAGAGTCCGCATGCACTATGGCCATCCGGATGTTTTTGACAGAGTGTTTCACATAACTCGAGGTGGTATTAGTAAGGCATCACGTGTCATTAATATCAGTGAAGATATATACGCTGGTAAGCATTAAATTCTGATTGTGCCTTTCTTTGGTTTTCTCTATTTCTACTTTGTTGTATCACGTATACTCTCTGTTTACTCTCGCTTTTTCTCTCATTCAAACTCGTGCACTGTGTGTTTTCCTGATTCTGTTATTGCCGTGCATCACCAAGCCTTGATGGAGACAAATGTCCACTTCCAAGCTGTAATAAAAACATGAAAGAAAAAAAGTCAAGCTTAAAAGAGAGACAATAGGAGAGCTCATTGATCAAATTGAGGAAGGCCTAGATTGAAAGCAACGATATAACTGAAAGGGAAAAGGCTAGTAAAGATTGTTTTTAGTTTCTTACTTGGTTTGGTTGATGTTGAAGGAATACCTTTTCAACTAGGAAAAAGGGTCAAATTAGCCCTTAATTTTTTATGCCTTAAGATAATTGGGTCCCTTAGGTCACATAAATTGAACAATTAAGTCTATTTTTGAGCAGAGAAGTAATAACTGTGCACACAATTAAAGTTGTGACATATGTACAAAGAACGGGAGTTCTGATGATATAACCACATTTAAGACTATAAATTATAGCTTAAGAGTTTTTTTTGATTAATTAATCAAGACAGTATATATGTTGAACTGAAATCATATCATTGGCCAATCGCTTGTACGACTCCGATGATACTTTTGTATATTCCATGTTATTCAAATCTGATTTGGTTTATATTTTGTTGATGTCCACCCAGTATTTACCGTTTTCCCAATTCAGGGGCTTATTCACGTTTTCAAAAAGTTATAGGCCAACTTGAATTTTGTGTTTAACATAGGATCTTATTTTGATCCTAGCACCTTTTGGTTATTTGATTCCAATTTGTGCTCTTCTAAACGTCTTTTTGCTTATGATATTTGTAGTGTTTTAATATGTTCATCATAGTTTTTCTAGTACACACAGGTGGAATACTGTGCCATAGAGAAGCTTATACTTAAACTGATTGAGCAAGAAATGGCAGTAGGTAGCCAGAATTGCTTGCTGCAATATTCCTATGGTTTTATGTATTTTCACTTACATAAACTGACTTTATATGCAATATTTGTTTGGTTTCTTAGTGTCTAGATGTTATGGTCTTCTGCTCGATACCCTGTATGTTTGGCTTAACTGCTCGATATCTAGTTGTCTTTAATACTGCTACTCCATCATCTCTCTCTTGGACAGTTTTAGTGGGCCTGATGAATTGAAGGGTATATTTCCATGCTTAGGAGACTGATTTTAATGATAATTAAATGGTAATACTGCAGGTTTTAACTCCACATTAAGGCAGGGGAATATCACTCATCATGAGTATATACAGGTCTGATATTCTTGCTATATGTGGCTGTTGATTGGAAATCTGTTTTCCATTTTCATGACATTCTGCTTGGTATAGGTTGGGAAGGGAAGAGATGTTGGCCTAAACCAGATCGCCCTTTTTGAAGGGAAAGTGGCTGGAGGAAATGGAGAACAAGTTCTAAGTCGGGATGTATACAGGCTTGGACAACTTTTTGATTTCTTCAGAATGCTCTCTTTCTATTTTACCACTGTTGGTTACTATGTCTGCACGATGGTATAACTTGCTTAGATACTGTGGCATATATAATGGGAACTTGTTTAGATAATAGTGAAGTATCTAACTGCAATTTCTCTTTGTTGCAGATGACAGTTCTCACTGTATATATATTTTTATATGGAAGGGCTTATCTGGTAATCAGCAATCATTATTATCATCTAAATAACATTCTTTTCTCTTAATGTCTATTCTTTTATGTAATCAACATCTTATTGCATTTAGCTTGTCATATATAACCTTTCGATTCGGTGACCTTTTACATAGAGATATATGAAGTTAACCTTAGAATGAAGCTTCTTGGTTGAATTATAGAGATGTTTTTTCCCCCGTGCACTTATTTCCGGCTTCTGAATGTAATTGATTGTTCTGTTGATATCATTCAGAGCTTTGACAACATTAATGCAATGGATTAACTTTATTAAAGCGCTTAGGTTATGAAGTATTGTTCCCCACCTTTTTCATGGTCCCTAATACAAAATGTGAGTTCACTTCTAAGGATATCATTAGTTTAGGGGTTTCTAAAGCATTTTAGGCACCAGTTATAGGATAATGATATCTTGTTTTTCATCTCAGATCTTGATTCTTCTTTTATATTTTTGTATTAATATTCTTGTTTTAGGTAACAATTATTTGATATGACATTAATGTTGAATGCAAAATGGAAGTTATGTAAGAACTGTTCACCAACCTGCTGGTGTTGATACATGTTTTGGGAGAGAAAATGAAGCCAAACGCTTTAGGATAGAGCAAGAAAGGCCCTACATATTCGATATTCACATAGGGGACATAATATATCTTCGTACTATATATATATAATTTTTAAGCTTGTTTTGTCGATATTCTATGGCTTGAAATCTAGGAATGTGAGAGGCCAGTCCCTCCAGAGTTGAATTCTAGCGGAAGAGATATTTTGACTTGGGCTTTAATGTTGCCTCAGAGCAGAGTACAATTTTGACCAACTTTTTGTCTCATTTTTTTTGGCATTGCTCGCATACGAGGTGCAGATAGTATTTTAATTCACAACCACAACCCCTAGACTGGACATGCTCATCAAGTTTTCCTTTTGTTTGGTGATGTGCACTGGTGTTGTTTACTTTCTGTGCTTCAAATCTCATCTGGGAATTTGGCAGCCAAGATATTCATCTGTTACACTTGTGCTCTTGTACCTAGAGCATCTTTTCTCTTAACATTCTTAGATGTCTTATTGGATCTCTTTCTTTTGTTATTTTGGCTATTTCTGAAGTCCAGAACTGTTCTTGAGAATAATCTCTTAAGCATACGCTGATGTTCGTTTGATGTACTGCCAACTCTTTCAGGCATTCTCAGGACTTGACAGTGCTATTTCACGACAAGCAAGAATGTCGGGTAACACGGCTTTGAATGCTGTTTTAAATGCTCAATTCTTGGTCCAGATTGGAGTTTTTACTGCAGTCCCGATGATAATGGGTTTTATACTTGAATTGGGATTGCTGAATGTGAGTTTTTGTATTCTTTTTTATTTACTCACACATTTTCTGTTCAACTTAGAAATTTTGCCTTTTTGCATTAACAGTAGGGATTTGCTTGCTCTTTTGATTTTGATTTTCTTATTTTAAAGGTTTTCAAGTTGTAGAATACCATTAAATTTTCTTCTCTGTGCAACTTCATTGACTGCAGGCTGTTTTTAGTTTTATCACTATGCAACTTCAGTTGTGCTCAGTCTTCTTCACATTTTCATTGGGGACGAGAACTCATTACTTTGGACGCACAATTCTGCACGGGGGTGCAAAAGTATCCCTCTCCCTCTTTCTCTCTCTCTGTCTCTGTCTCTCTCTCTTACCCTTACACACACACACCCATGTACACAGTCTTCTTTGTTGTTATCTTTCTTTAAGTGACATGCCAGTATCTTGGGTTTCAATGAACAGTACAGGGCCACTGGTAGAGGTTTTGTTGTCCGCCACATCAAATTCGCTGAGAATTACAGACTTTACTCCAGGAGTCACTTTGTTAAAGCGTGAGTTGCATTAATTAAGGATCTAGTTCTAGATTTTTATTTGTTTATTTTTTAATCATACCCACTGCTAGAATCAGGCTTCAAAGTAGGTAGATCACTTGCTTTTCTTTCTTAATTTTTTGGAATTCTGTTTTGGGAGGGTGGTGGTGGTGGGGATTAAGAGGGTGAGAAAGATGAAGAATTGTTCAATTTTATTGCTGAAATGTCCTTTATTTTTTGCTTAACCTTCAATTCTTCCGTCACAGGCTTGAAGTGGCGCTGCTGCTTATAGTTTACATTGCATATGGGTACACATCCGGAGGGGCTGTTTCTTTTGTTCTGTTAACTGTTAGCAGTTGGTTCCTTGTCATCTCATGGCTTTTTGCTCCTTACATATTCAATCCCTCGGGCTTTGAATGGCAAAAGTAAGGGGTTCTTTTTTTTTCAGGTTGCTTTCATTTACAAATTTAGATTATTGACTATTGAGGTGATTGAGTTTGTTGAGTATGTGTTCGTTGAAAAAGATAGGTTCTCTGGAGTATTAAACACTATTAATGGTTTATTAAACAGGACTGTCGAAGATTTTGATGATTGGACCAGTTGGCTTCTTTATAAAGGTGGAGTAGGTGTGAAAGGAGATAATAGTTGGGAATCATGGTGGGAGGAAGAGCAGGTATTATGAAATTGCATCGAGATAGCCTACCAAAAAAGGAGAATGTATTATACTGTGTCAACAATCACCGAGAAAAAATAAAAGAGCAATTCTGGCCTTGAGAGATTTGCAGATGCACATAGCACCTGAACCCAAGGCTGGGTGTTTTTTTTAACCGGCATACTCATTTTATCGGAATTCTGTCAATGCCCTTTGTTATTAGATTAATGATTTCTGCATTACATTAAATGTACTAATTTCTTTCTATTTCTTATCAAATATTTGTGTGAGCTTGTAGGAATTTTGTTTTTCTCCCTTTTTTTTTTCCACATGTGCTGGCTTATTATATATGACTTGGCTGTGGTTGACTTTTGTACTTGCAGTTATCTCAGGAATTATTTCCTTTGTATGCAGATGCATATTCAAACTCCAAGAGGTCGTATGTTGGAAACAATATTGAGCTTGAGGTTCTTAATGTTCCAGTATGGTGTTGTATACAAACTTCATCTCACAGGAAGGCATACTTCTCTTGCGGTACAATCCTTATTCTTTCCTCTTTTTCATTGTTAACTAGTTTCTATTTTTTCCACATCTCGAAAGGACATTGTCCTAGTGAATTAATTAGCTCTAGTTTTGGTGACTGCTGTTCTTTGTTCTCCTAAGAACAAGGACAGCTGGTTCAGTTAGTCCATCGATTTCATCCTTGAGAGTTCTGTCTTTCCTAATCTCTCTTGTTTGAATTCTTTTTGCTCCTACCAAATCTTGCTGGTCTACACTTGTCACATTTCAGTTGTAACCACCTAGGGGCTAAGGTTTTAATATGTGTGATCTTTAGGTTACTTTGTGTAATTGCATGTCCTTATATTGGTAGATAATTGTTTCTTAAATATATAATTTCTTCCATTTTCCAGGTCTATGGTTTCTCCTGGGTCGTATTGGTTGCTTTTGTCATGCTTTTTAAGGTTTGTTTTCTTCATTTTCTGTTACCCTCTATGTTCATCTGGATTTTGGTTTTACTTTCACTGATATATACTTTTGTGCACTTGCTTTTTACCTTGTAGATATTTACCTACAGCCCCAAAAAGTCTTCCAACTTGCAGCTACTGATGCGGTTCTTGCAAGGCGTCTTATCAATAGGACTTGTTACAGCCCTTTGTCTTGTAGTCGCCTTCACTGGGTTGTCAATTCCTGATCTTTTTGCAAGCATCCTGGCATTCATTCCTACCGGATGGTTCATCCTATGTGTAAGTTAAAAGGATTCTTTTCTGCATTTAATTGCCTTGGGGTAAGAATAATGTTCTGAAACGAAATCCAAATCCATTCGTAACTTTCTGTCGATAAGATCGTACCAATTTAGTATCACATCAGATTGTTGAAAAGAACAGAGCCCTCATGCCTCAAACATTTTTTATGGTATTGTTCGTGAAAATAGTGTACAGGGATTCAAGTTCAACTGTGTGATATTTGACCGCCTAATGATACTAGGCAAATTTGATTAGACAGAACTGTCTGCTTGTTCTCTCTTTTGGGTGTGTGAGTTTAGGGTGAGGAGCAATGCTCCACATGTTTCTGGTACTGTTCCTCATCGAATGCACAGTCACTAACTTTAATTCTCCTCAACAGATCGCTATCACATGGAAAAAGGTAGTCAGGAGTTTAGGATTATGGGATTCGGTGCGGGAGTTTGCAAGAATGTACGATGCCGGCATGGGTATAATAATTTTTGTGCCAATTGCGGTCCTGTCATGGTTTCCGTTCATTTCCACGTTCCAGTCTCGTCTTCTATTTAACCAAGCCTTTAGCCGTGGGCTTGAGATCTCTATCATCCTTGCTGGAAACAAAGCAAATGTTCAGGCATGATTATTAGGGTCAAAACCGCAATTTTATGACAATTGAGAGCTGAGCTGACTTGGAGGTGTATTTTTGTATATAGGTTCATGAGTAAGTACTGTTCTGCTGTATCTTCTAGCATATTGAGTGTATTAGTTTGATTTGAACTGAAGAGGAATTTGTCAGTTGATTTATTTAATTCTAAAAAGGCTAATTTTGTCAACTTTTCCTATGGTGACTAAACGTTTACTCCTTTAATTTCTTTGCATGTGCTTGCATTTAGGATCCCTCTGCTCTGCCATGGAAATATGTATTCGGAAAGCCTTTTTAAAGACAAAAGGTAAAGCTGAATGATTATAGAATTTCTAAAAGCTGCGAAGGTTACTAACAGCCTTCTGAAACTATGCAAAGTAAATATCTAAACTAAATCTCTCTTAAATTTTTAAAAATTGCATGATATTGAAAAAAAATTTACAGAGACAGGACGAAGTTTACAAAGAAAAAGATAAACAGATATAAAATATTCATCATGCTTAAAACTTTGGATGTGTGAAATAAATCTTCTGGTTAGTGAAATATTTATAACCTTGATATTCCGTTTCTTCAACGGCGTTGCAATCTGTAAAGTTCATTTTCCTTGAAAGAAAGAAAAACAATGTTTCAGGACAAGAACGAAGCATCTCATCCACTTTGGACAGTAAGTGGATTGGCACGACTGAATTCACATCATTCATTGGTTTTTGCCCCTTTTCTTCTACGTCTTTCAATTTATCTTACTTTACAATCAAATTTCATAAAGAAGAAATGGCTCTGCTGATGTTGAATCCATCGTAAACTGTGGACCTTGAAAGTTATCTGTTGTTAAGTTAAAACTCTCTAACTTCTGCAATTCTCAAATTAGTTTCCAGACGCTTTCCATTTGATCAATTAGAGTTTAGCCAGCCAGAGACAAAAATATACTAACAAAAAGCGGCATAATGTTTTGAAGCAGATGTACTCGACTCTAAAATCTACTGCATTAACCTACAGAACAGCTAATCAACAACAACTACAAATAATTTACATATCCTGATTTCACTTTGGCTTCAAGTAAAATACTGACACAAGATAAATATATAATGCCACAGCTTGCAGCAGCTAACCAAGAAATTGAAAGTAAAGCAAATATCCACCATTGTGGGAAAAAATTCGAAACCCTTCATTTGTTTCGACCTATCAGCTAGAACCGTCTGAACCCAAAAATTTCTACATAGGCTGCTAGCATGCAAATATCATTTTTCAATTGCCACATATAGGCTGCTAAGATGCAAATATCATTTTTCAATCGCCACACATAGGCTGCTAAGAGCCATACATAGGCTGCTATGATGCAAATATCATTTTCAATTGCCAGTTTAAGCCATTGAGGCTTCCTCACTCGCGGAATTGCCAGATGGTGTCGGCCTATTAGCCCTAGATCCCTGCTGAAGAAGGTAATTGTTCTGGATGGTCAAATTTACAAGCTGGCCCAAATTTGCAAATGCCATAGCGGCTGTAATGGGAGCAGATGTTTTGATCCTAAAATGGAAAAACGGTTCATCAGAAATGAAAAATGTGGATATTTTTTATGGCAACAATGTAAAGTTAAGTGATAGGAGTAAACCGAACGTGAAGACTACCGTTGCAGTGATAAAAATGATTTTCTCTAAGTCTTCCTACATCTGTAAAAGTTGTTACATATAACTAAACGTATACAGTATCCAGTGGAAAATAGAAAAGGTATGTAGCAGCCATCTCTGTCAACATCACCTCATATCTACCAAATAAAATCAATTAAGTCACTAGGCATATTCTAGCATGTCACATGGTAGGGCAAGACAATAATTTTCTGAAAATTGCTTCTGAAATCATACCTTAAGGATTTTTTAAACAAATAAAAAAAACTTACAGGTCTTAATGGCAGGCCTTTGTCACTGAGTGCACATGGTGGTGACTTTGAGATACGATTCTTTGGATGATTATATTTGCAGTTAGATTTAAACTTACAGTCCCCAGTTTTCATATAAAAACTGCATTCTGGCTCACCAGGCCGTTCAGGAAATTCATTCACTACCCACTGCTGCTGATGTCCATAGAGATTAGGATCAGTTGCAGAATTGTTCATAACATATGCTGGAGACAAGTGCATGCTCCTTTCTGGAGGATATACAGGAGCCTAGAAATTACAGAAAGATCCAATAAATGCATTAAATGTTGTTCCTACAAGGTTTTGCAAGAGGACGAGATGTGAAGTCGTTGAACACAATCACAATCACATGTTCATATATATATATGTGAAGAAAAATGAACAGAAGGCAGAGATCAAGTACACCCTCTATATAAGCAGGTAAAGACAACAATTTAAAGATATATGCCTCTGATATCCTATATTAGCTTATCCAAAAAGTTTCCCTTCTAACTTGACAGAGTCATGCGCACATGAGTGGGCAAGATTGTTTCCTATCTTGAATTGAATGGAAAACCTTCATGAGGCAAATGCACACCCAGCAACTTGATTCATATATTGAGAAACCAACCAAACTAGACAAATCACTAAGCTAATCTCAATCAGAAATTAGACTAGAAAATAAACGAATAGTATAGAAAGACAAAAGATAAAGACCCTTGACAAGTTTTAGCAGCATCGACAATAAAGTGGGAGACAACAAACAAGAAACATTGACCAAGTGGATGAGATAAATAGCACAAAAACAATGGAGAATAATGTGTAAACCTGATATCCATTCCATTCTGAGTTTTGGGTAGCAACCCCTTGTGTTGGTGAATACATCATCGGAACAAAGGGAGCAGCCTCATTTAAAGCACTTGAAGAAGACCACGATGACACACTTGATTGTGATGGCCCCTGTAGAGAAGCAGAGCTTTCATTGCCAAATGCTGAAGGAAGTTCACTTCCTTCAGCAGCTGTAGGATCTGGATGATTGAACTTGCAGCTAGCTCCATACTTGCAGGAGCCATTCCGCATGTAATATGGACACTCTTTCTCCCCCTGTAATCAAGAAATATCAGCATGAACAATGGAACGCAAAGAAAAATCTCCATATCACTTAGCGACAGAAAATTCTTTAAGGTTTGTCATATTCAATACTGGTCTGATAGGAAGGCCCAGAAAATTAAGCTCTGAAACTGGCAACATGGGATATTTTGGTCTTGAGTGGTTGAATCTACAAGCATTTCCATACTTACAGCCGCCTGTCATCAAGAAATACTGTAGCAGACACAAGAAGAAAACATAACATTTAGATAGATGCAGATGTTGAACCAACATAAGAAACCGACTAAACTTGTTGGAAAAAAAAAAGAATATTAGCATCCCATAATTATCTACCTTGCAGTTTACATAACTCTGTAAAAAGCATAGCTAGAGAGGGCATCAAGTTTAAGGAATTAAGGCTTGTGAAAATTATTACATATTCCAACAGAGGAATCCCAAGCTTCCAGAAAATGAGTTACTTGTGTGCATATTAAAATGCCAGCTGCAGAGGATCAGTACGTAGTTTTCTTCAAAAATGTAATGCAAAAAATGATTAGTACAGGATATTTCTGCAATTTATTCCTACTAAGAAAAAAGTGAAGTGATCATTTCAGTTTGGAAATTATTCAGCACAACTGAGACTTAAATTGCAAAGAAAGACCCCAAACAAGTACAAAGATATGCTTAGGCCAAACAGAAATCTCAAATAATCTATGAGACTAATGACCTTGCATTCTGTCTGGCCTGGCCTCTCAATAGCTTCTTCTCCTTCCGGAAACTTCTCCTTGACGGGCTAATTGACAAGGAGATAACAAAAGTTTAGGCAGCAATATCCTAAAGATAATAAGTAAAACACTTTGAAATTTTGGAAAACCACAGAATGGAAAAAAAAAAAAAAACTTTGAAGGCTTACTCCAAAACATCATGCATGAAATAAATCCGAATACTTCCTTGAGAGCCAATAATTTTTTAACCAATCAAGAATAACCACGCAAAAGAACATCCCAGTCTCCAACAAACAAAACCCTTATTCCCTTTTCCTTGTCCTTTTGACATTCATCATTAACAAAAGCCCGAAATGCTTCTTACAAAACATAACAGTAACATAGTTATGCATCAAAAGATCCCTACTTTTACTGCTAAATAAGCAATGAACGTAAATAAAGTAAGCACACATCTTTTCCCAAGCAGTAAGAATAAGATTGCGTCTTTTCAAGCATACAGTCGTCCTGAACCACAACCATACAAAAAACCCAAATGCAAATACAGGCAGCGAAACTTACCATGATTTGCCTTCTAATAGGGTGATTAAACTTGCAATTGTAACCAAATTTGCAAGACCCAGTTTTCATATAAAAGGGACAATCTTCAGCATCAGGCTTAAGAGGATACTGATGGCTTATACTACCACTATTAATCTCCTCAATACCGTACCCAATCTTTTCAGTCTCACTCCAAACCACGTTCTCGTGTTTGTCATCATTTCCACCGTTCTCTAATTCGTCTTCACTTAAATTATTCAAATGTTTCCCTTCTTCCTCATTCTTAGCCCCTCCAAAACTCAACTTCTGCTCTAGTTCTTTGAGGACATTGTTCTCTTCAACAACGGCCTGATCGTGAGTGAAACGCCCCTTCCCTTTATGCAAATCCAAGTGCTTGTGTGACTGTTCGGGGAATTCATCTTCTCCGACCGTCCGATAAAGACCGTACGGCGAGGAATCGCGAGAGGATGGGGATGAATTGAACCCAAACTCGGGGGCCCCGTTGGGATTAGTGAGGGAATTGGGATATCTAGAGCGTTCCATTTCTGTTCCGCATTTCAATCTGTCGAAACCCTAGATTTTGCACACAGAGTGTGCCTTCGTGCTAGTGAGGTAAGAAGAAGAAGAAAGAATGTTGTTAGATGAAAGACATTAACGAGGAGATAACAATTTCTTTAGAACGGGTCACCATTTAGAAAAAATTAAAAGAACAATTTTATGATTTTTGCTTCACATTTTATTTATTTTATAATGTATATATAGATATACATTCTACATTTATTTTTAATGAATCAATGAGCAAAAAGTATCTATACGATTAAAAACGATTTTTTGGGATTTACGTGAAACATGTTTCCCAGCCCCGTCTTTTAATTTGATGAAGAAAAAATTCATCCTGTCTGTTCAATCTTAAAATTTTGAGCTGATTAATTTTTTAATTTAGTTTTAATTTTTTGATTTAATTTATTTTCATTATTTTTGTTATTAAAAACTAATCAATTTATTAATTAATCAGTTTTTTTTTTGTAAATTAATAAAATTTTATAAACTAAATTAAATTAATTAATTTTTATTTAACAATTTCGGTTCAATTTATTTTAATAACTCTTGTTGTCATGAATAACATCTGATGAGCCTAGGTCATAGTTAAAAGTCGGCCTGAGCCTGGTCTGTGGCCTAGAAGGGCCGTTGGAACCAAACCCGGGTAGGTCATTGGAACTCAAACCGCTTAGGTCATGTGCGGCGCCAAAATTTTTAATAAATTTATATATTTTAAATTTTAGTTATTATTGATAAATATGATTAAAAAATCTACAAAAATATATGCGGTTATTTTAAACTTAAATTTTCTTTACAAAATGTGGTTACTTAGTACAAAATTAATCATTTTTGTCTTTTTATAAATCATAAAAATAATAAAATGTTATTGAATAATATAAAGTTTAAACAAAATACTTTACTTACTTATTTGTTCATAATAAGTTAAAATATAAAGTTTTTCCAGGAGTAAGAGAGAATAAGCCTTCGTATGAAAAAAATAATCTTATTATTTAGTGGTGAGAACTTTAGGGACTTTTAGAAGAAATGATTTAGGGTTAAGATGGGTTTATATAAAAGGTGGGAAGTTAAAAACTGAAAAAAAAGTTGCAGATGGAGATTTTGGATGCTAAGGAGAAAGTCCTTAGAAACAAGACTGTATAACTGGTAAAAGTATTATGGAGAAGTCATTCTGTGGAAGAAGTGACATGGGAGTCCTTAGAAACCCGTTGGCGCACCTTCGGTAGGCAAAAGAGCCCGTTGACACTGCCGCTAGGCACTTTCGGTCGAAAAAAGAGTCTATTGATACGGTCGCAAGGCATTTT
>JANZXP010000007.1:25397003-25408344 GCA_027576715.1 Erythroxylum flavicans | reverse complement strand
TCTTATCTTTTATTGATGACTACAAGTAAGGTATATACAAAGAAAACCTAATTTTCATATTGGTCTTAATTGCTCCTTTCGTCCTCTCTATGACATTACAAAAGTAATTTAATGTTTCCTTCTCATCATTATCAATCAGACAAAGTACTCTCATCAAAGGCTCACAGACTCAGATAACAAATTGATATTGAGATTAAAATTCATGATCTTCAATTATAATTTTGGAAACCTTCATTCCATCATTTGACATGATATATTGACATGCAACAAACTTTTCACTTATAAAGATTTATCGAAGCTACTTCTTCATTTAAACAAAACACCAAAGTAATAAGGAATTAGTTGGAAATCTTGTAATGGTAGGACGATACAAATTCTTACCACTAGTTAAATCTTTTCTCATCAAATTCAAAATTACTTCACGATTATAGATAAACTTAGTCATATTTCTTGTATTCTACATAGTTACATTAAAGATAGCAAAGTATCAATATCTCCAATATTTTTTACCATCATTTTAATGCAATGTACAATATAAAAAGTCCAATAGAAAGAATTATACCTACTTTACAACATTTTCTAACATACTTTAAAAGCAACGCCATTGTTAGTGATAAATTGTTCAATATTTTTAGGCCGAAATTTATTGATAACTTCATCAAACATCTATAACATAGTATCATCATTCCTTACAAGGCTAAATGCATCAATGGAATTCATCATCATTTCCTTAACAAAAAAAACCAAAAATTTGATAATGGACTCGTGTCTTCTATTTGTCCCACCATCATAAATGATTGAACACTCATAAGTTGCTCAAGTCATATCTTATTTCTTTTAAATAACTTTTTATTTTAAAAACAGAGTTGCTCAGAAGATTACATTGATAGTCATCAATTTAAGGAGCTTTATATCCTGGACTGTAACAGGCAATAACGTCCCTCATATATTTAGTAATAATAAGGGTGAGCAGTATTATATGGCACACCTTAATCATATCACTATTTATCCATTGTCATGTCCACATTATGAGCTACTTCTTTAGATTATAATGAACTATGGATTGAAGGTTAAGCTCAAGGGGTTGCTCATAGAGCAAAAAAATTACACGTATCTTCTTCTCTTCCTCACATTAGTTGCAACAAACCCTTCTTATTAGGTAGGAATAACACTTTCAATATTACTAGTATCATCCTAATCACTGTAAGAACTTACAGAGCTCACTATCAATTTCATAGTTTAGTTTTTTCCTTCTTTCTTTTTCATTATGATACTCTTCAATCAAAATTTCATTTGTCATTTTATATCATAACTAACTTTCTTACAAGGCTCCACATCACCTTTGATCCTAATTAGATATTTCTTTAGTTTGGTGATTCCTCCACCTTTCAAATGTTTGTTGCAATACAAACAAATAGTATAGTTCTTTATACTAAGAACCATTCTAGCATGAGCTCAAGTTAGATCATTAAATCTTCCTGAAGAAATTGAATTATTAAGAGTACTTTCTCTCCATTTATTTGTAATAAATGCAATTAAATAAGTACAATAAACTAAATAAACAACATATTCACCTCTTAATTATAAACTAGTAAACATATATAACTTATTAAGTGAATAATCATCATAGATATCTATACAAGGGAATTGAACAAAAGCTATAACAAAGTATTTCAACCCAAAACAAAACGTAACCACACCTGAGATTCTAGAAACATACAGACAATTTGAACTTTAAAGGAACTCCATTATCTTGAAAAGAGTATCCAAAGCGAAATGGTTAAATATGTATATGGCTTGACATGTTTATATATTCAAATTCAATAGTCCAAGAATTCTCATTACTAACCACTACTTAGTGATATGAAAAATATGGAAGTAGTTGTGTAAAATAACAAGAAAAAGTAGAACAACTTCTGCAAAAGGATTGCATGTATATTGTCCAATAAACTTCAAGAAGACATATTACATGGATACATTTGCAAGATGTCTTACAAATAGAATGTATCACTTCATTCATCTAGTTTTATATGGTATTTCGACTATATATGCAGACAAAAAAGAGCTAGGCAGTTATATGTTTGCAAATGATTCATTTTAACATGTGACCCTTAATTCAAATATGTAAACATAAGCACCAAGTGAATTCCTTGGACCAGCTATAATATTAGAAAAGATAGAAATAATGTGATTTATATAGTTGTAAATTAATATTATTTTCTTGTGAAAACTTAGTTAACTAGTATAGTAAAACTAATATTTAAGTGTGATTATATGACTATTAAGAATAAATTACTCATAAATTCAAACAAAAATAATTACTACATTGCAAAAGAAACTCTAATGGAATCTAACATAGAAATAGACTAAAGAACTAAATAAAACTATTTAATATTTAAAAGAATTTGTCACCAAATTAGAGGTTATAGAAGTATAGGGACTTAAATGAATGATAAAAACTATTAGGATTAAAATGAAATAAACAACTAAATTGAGGGCCAAAAGAACTAGTTTGCCTTATAATTAAGATTTCTTTAATTACTCATAAAAAGCTTGAAGACTGATGAAGAGTACTAATGATGGGTGAGAGCACTAATGACTGACAAAGAGAAGAGGCGGCGAGTGGCAAAAAGAGAGATATTGTCAAGCTAACAACAATTGTGAGGGTAATTTTGGTATTAGATCTAAGTTAGTTTAGTAATTGACAAGGTTGGATGTTTTTGGATTAAAGTGGATTGAAGGTGAGTCTAGGGAATGGTGAATTAATGGGATAAAGTTGTCCACCTCTGTAATTATACTCGGACATCTAAACCAATTAGCGGTTAGTTAAGTAACCATTCCACTGCCCACAGCTCATCTGTCTACGTTGAATCACCATCTTCCTTTTTAGATCTAAAGTTCAATATTACTTGTCTGTCCAAATTTGATGATGCCACTATGATGAGACCATTTGCTTCCACATATGCTACACACCATTGAGGGGCAGAGGATAAGCAATAATATATATAAGATCTAGAGAGAGAGAGAGAGATAGAGAAGGGAAATGAGGAAGAAAAGAGGAGCACGATGAAAAGTAATCGAGAAAAGATAGGTTTGATAAATTTCTTCTTGTCTTCTCTTGTTATTCTTCTCTTACTTATATATTTTATTTTTCTGTTGAATTTCGACCTTGCAGTTACAAGTCTCTCCCACAAGCTTGGGCCCACTAGTTACAAAAGACTCCCGCGGACATTACAGTAACTACTATGACTAATTTTATTCGTTACTCTACTTATTCTGAAAAATAAGAAAATGACAATATATAGTGGATTGGATAGTGTGTGCGTATGGTTGATAGCATGCATGATGATGGTAGTGGGTTGTGATAGCTGCTTATTTATGTTGCATTGATATTTATGTCATGACAATATCCCCCTCTGAAGCTGTTCCTTGTCCTCAAGGATTCAAAGTTGGAAACTTTCATTGCAACTTATGATAGTCTTCCCATGTAGCTTCTGTTGATTCCAGTCCTAACCATGGCACCACTACTTTAGTCACTGCTTGATTCCCCTTTTTCACCATTTTTCGATCCAAGATAGTTATAGGCTCCAGTTTGAATTCCCCTCCTGGTCCCGTGATTGGAAGTTGAAATTGTGTTTGAATATGTGATCTAATCCTCTTCTTCAATTGTGACACATGAAAAACAGTATAGATTGTAGAACCATCTAGTAAATTGAGCTTGTAACCCACCTTTCCAATTTTCTCTAGCAATTCATAAGGCCTGAAATACCTTGTTGATAGCTTTTGATTAGCCCTAATTGTGACAGAACTCTATTTGTAAGGTTGTCTTTAAGTATGCTTGATCTCCAATCTCAAACTCCCTTTCAATTCTATCTTTATTGGCATATTGCTTCATTCTTTCTTGAGCTCTCTTCAGCTTCTTCTTTAAGTAAGTTATAACTACTCCCTTATCTTTAAGAAATTGGTTAGTAGCCTCATTTTCTGTGATGTTAACTTCCTCAAATCCATAGTTGGAAGGTGATATTCCATACAAGGCTTGATAGGGTGTGGTTCCCAGAGAAGTGTGGTAATTTGTGTTATACCAGCACTCTGTCAAAGGTAGCCACTTGACACATTTCGACTGCCCACCAGCCACGAACCTCAAAAAAGTCTCTAAGCGCTTATTTACTCTCTCAGTTTAGCCATCGGTCTGAAGGTGATAAGATATGCTAAGCTTCAATGAGACTTCCAAGGATTTGAATAAAGCCTGCCAAAAATTGCTAGTGAACACTCTATCCCTATCAATCATTATACTCTTGGGTAATCCATGAAGTTTATAAATGTTCTCTATAAATTCCCTTGTTACTGTTGGTGCTGTAATAGGATATGCTATTGCTATCAAATGTGCTCCTTTAGTTAATCTATCGACCACTACCTAAATTACATCTTTTCCTTCAGATTTAGGAAGACCCTCAATGAAGTTCATACTGATATCTCTCCTAGTAGCTTTACGAATTGGTAATGACTGTAACAATCCTGGTAAGCCCACATGTTCTACCTCGTTTCTTTGGCACACATCACACTCCTTAACAACCTTTTCAACATCTCTGCGCAATCCTTTCCAGTAAAACATTGACTTTATCCTCTGATAAGTTCCCATTATACAAGAATGACCACTAATGAAATTCCCATAAATGTTGCTTATAGGTTGTCTCTTTAAGGTTCCAAAGTAAGCCACAACAATTTTTCTTTGTATTTTAGAAACTCCTTATCCCAGCTATACTTCTGAGATGGCTTTACTCCTATTTTCACTTCCTGTATTAACTTAATCATCTCTAGATCATATTGATAACTTTCTTTCACTTTAGTCTACCAGGTAGGAGTAATCACTGTTATAGCTGCAAGTTGACCCTCAAGTTCTTCCCACCTCCTGTATAATGCATCTGCAACTCAATTCTCTCTTCCCTTATATTGGATCTTGTAATCTAACCCTAGAAGTTTTGGCAATCCTTTTTCTGTATAGGATTTAGTAATTTTTTGATCCAATAAATATTTTAAGACTTTCATGGTCAGTTTTTATGAAAAATTGACATGGCTCCAAATAATGTCTATATTTTGCTACAACCATGAGGAAAGCCAGAAATTCCTTCCTATAAATGAATAAATCTTAATTTCTAACTCCTAAGGCTTTACTTATAAAAGCTATGGGCTTAGGAATTTGCATTAAAACTGCCCCAATACCTATATTGCTTGCGTCTGTCTCCAAGACAAAAGGTTGAGTGAAATCTGGCAGTGCTAATACTGGAGCCTCTGTCATGAGCTTCTTTAGTATATTGAAGGCCTTTGTAGCTTCTCCACTTCACTGGAAGAAGTCTTTTTTTAGTAAATTGGTTAGGGGTTTACTGATTTAGCCGTACCCCTTTATAAATTTTTGATAATACCTTGTAAGGCCTAGGAAACCTCTTAGGGACTTGATGTTGGTAGGAATTGGCCAACTAATCATTGTTTCAATTTTTTCAGGGTCGGTGGAAATTCCATCTTTAGAAATTATACGCCCTAGGTACTCCATATGAGTTTTTGCAAATATGCACTTATTGGCCTTAACATACAACCTATTTTTCCTCAACTCTTCAAACACATAAGGTAAATGAGTTTTATGCTCCTTCAAATCCTTACTATAGACAAGAATGTCATCAAAGAAGATTAGGACAAACAACCGGAGGAAAAAGGCTAAAACTTCATTCATTAAGACTTGGAATGTGGCTGGTGCATTGATTAAACCAAAAGGCATCACTAGAAATTCATAGTGGCCTTGGTGAGTCCTAAAGGCAGTTTTAGGGATATCCTCCACATTTATTCTGACTTGATGATAGCTTCATCTAAGATCAAGTTTTGTGAAAATTGTAGCTCTATGTGACTCATTTAGTAAGTCATCAATCATGGGTATGGAAAATTTGTCTTTAATTGTCTTGTCATTTAGCTTCCTATAATCCACAAACATTCTCATTGTTCTATCTTTCTTTTTTACAAGTAAAACTGGGGAAGCAAAAGGACTTTGGCTAGGTTGGATGATGTAGTTTTGTAACATTTCTTTTATTTACCTCTTAATCTCGATTTTCTGATAATAAGGGGATTGATGGGGCCTTAAGTTCACTAGTTGGCTTTTAGGTATGAATGGAATTTTATGGTCAAGGGTTCTTTGGGGTGGCAATGTCTTTGGTTCTTTAAAAGATCACTGTAGGTGTCAACTAGCTGTTGTATTGTTTCCGGAATGGTATGTTTTAAAGGTTTTGATTTGATAGAGTTAACACGGGCTGTCCATTTCATTTCTCCCTTTTTCAACATTCTATCTATCAATTCAGTACCAACCATCTTAATAGTAGCAGTCTCATCAATCCCCTTAAGCTCAATAGGAGTACTCCTCCCTTCAAAGCTCAATGTAAGGCTGTTATAATCAAAAGTAATGGGACTCATGGTTTTCAACCAGACAACTCCCAACACCATATCACATCCCATCAATTTTAATGATTTGACATTGAATGTAAATTCATTTCCCTGCATTTTCCCAGTCGAAATCTCATACACTAAAATAGAAATAGTTCTATTTTCATTTTCCATAAGCATTAATAAGGGAAAAATAGGGGTAGGTTCCACAGGAGTATCTTGAATGGCCTTCGAGTCTATGAAACTATAGGTAGCACCAGTATCAATCTAGTATGATCAATGGTTTACCTACATATAAGCCTTTGACTCCGATAATGCTTGGGGTGTTGTATCCAATTATTGCATGCAATGTAACATCTTTAGTCTCTCCTTGCATTATCTCCTCTATTTGTGCTCCACAGTCAACTGCAATTTCAGTATCAGCACTGTCCTCTGTTTCTAGTGCATGTAGAGTCTTAGGCTTGATTTGATGACCAAGGAAAAATCTATCTCCACATTTGTAGCATTTCCCTTTTTTGAACTCATATTGTGTCCCCAAACTTGGATTTCCACTTTTTTGTTTGCAAAGTTCTTAGCATTGATAACCCTTGTTCTGAAATAACAGGATTTAATCTTCTGAATAGGAGCCTCCAACTTGAGCTCTTCTTGCTCCACCACATGATAAGTTTCATCTAAAGTTTGTGGGTTGATGATAATTAGTGCATGTTTAATTTCATCTTTCAATCCTCCAATAAAGCTGTGAGTAAAATGATCCTCATCTAATTGTAGTCTCAATTCAATTAGGCAAGCCCGCAATTCATCAAAGGATTCAATATACTCAGACACATTACCAGTTTGTTTCAAATTATTAAATGTTGCGATAATACTTCCAAAGTTCCGCTTCTTAAATTTGTTTAACAATATTGTGGACAATTCAGCCTAAGTAATCTCCTCTCATCCCACTAGATAGTTTTCGAACCATCTCTCTACCTTGCCTTGAAAATAGAGCGCATCCATTTCAACTTTTTCCTCCTCAAGAATAAAAAAAAATTGGAAATAACGGGGACATTTCCGAATCCATAGTCTAGTACTAGTTCCATCAAAATGGGTTAATTCAATCTTGGGCTTTATCCAATTCACTTCCATAAAATCCACACCCCGGCTAGTTGTGGCTCTAATAGAATTGCAGGGTTTGGATTGGCCAGTGATGGTTGTCTATTTGGTGTTAGTAAGATCCCTTTTAAAGAGGCAGCTGAGGCGGAACCCGCTCCAATCTCATTAGATCCTTTGTTGTTAGCCAATTGTTAAACAGACAATAATAACCAATCCATTTTTTGCTTAGTTGATCTATAAGAATCCTCCACACTTTGTTGGACACCCCTCAACTAAATAGCAAATTCATCATTCATCTCTTTAAATTTTTGTTCCAGCTCTTATAGACGTTGCTTCATACTTCTTTTCACCACTCCACCTCGATCGGTTATGGAATGTAACCTTGTCTTAGCCAGTTTACTCAATTTCTAGGAAGGGTCTCTGATACCAAGTTATCAGGCCAACAACAATCGTGAGGGTAATTTTGGTATTAATTCTAGGCTCAGTTTAGTAATTGACGAGGCTGGATGTTTCTATATTAAAGTGGATTGAAGTTGAGTCTAAAGAACAACGAATTAATGAGATCTAAGTTGTCCACCTCCATAATTATACTCAGACATATAAACCAATTAGTGGTTACTTAAGTAACCATTCCACTGCCCACAATTCATTTGTCTACGTTGAATCACCATCTTGTTTCTCAGATCTAAAGTTCAAGGTTACTTTTCTGGCCAAATCCAATGATGCCACTATAATGAGACCATTTGTTTCCACAAATGCTACACACCACTGAGTGGTGGAGGATAACTAGCAATAGAGATGAGATCTCACAGAGAAGAGGGTACACAGAGAGAGAAAGAGAGTGAGAGAGAAAAAGAGACAAGGGAAATGAAGAAGAAAAGAGGAGTACGATAAAGAGCAACTGTGAAAAGATAAGTTTGATAAATTTCTTCTTGTCTTCTCTTGCTATTCTTCTCTTACTTATATATTACGTTTTTCTGTTGAATTTTGACCCAGTTGTTACAAGCCTCTCTCATGAGCTTGGGCCCATTAGTTAAACCAGACTTCGGAGGATGTTACGGCATCTACTATAACTAATTTTTATTTGTTGCTCTACTTGTTTTGAAAAATAAGAAAATGGCAATATATAATGGACTGGATAGTATGTGCATATGGCTGATAGCATGCATGATGATGATAGTGGGTTGTGATAGCTGCTCATTTATGTTGCATTGATATTTATGTCATGACAGATACGTAATGGATTTGTTGGAAAGATTGGAGAGACGACAAAGGAGCCGAAAAGAGACAAGTATCACCTAGGGCTTTTCTTTTAGGTTTTAGACCTTCAACTTTTGAAAAGTTTCATTTTAGTCCAAATATAAAACCGGTATTTTAACAACATCCGATTCCAGCCAAAAAGATTGGTATCAATCGGTAATAAAGACCCGTACGAAATCACTATCTAACAAACTATTTTTGGCTAGCACAGTACTATACTCATGCCATTAATGCCTTACCATCAATTCAAAATTTATCCGTTTAACTCCAAATTGAGCGGAAAAAACGCCATCCCCACCAAATACACACACGATGTAAGACAAAGCATGCAATGCAACTTAGAAATTCTTCTCCAACTGCGTACTATCCTGCAGATACTAGATTGCACAAGTATTTACAAATATCAAGCACTCCAAGGTCTCACCTTGAAATAAGAATTGGCATTGACATTCATTGTAGAATTATCAATCAGTTTGAATGTTCAATTATCAATTGCTCAACTTGCAGTGATTTGCAAGACCCAATTAAGGCCGCCGGTGCAAAAGCCGATCAACTTGGTTACTCTGAATTACAGTTACAGGGAAATCCTATCACTATCTTTAGCCCTAGTTCTACCCTGTCAACAGGACAAAGAGTCTCATTAGCAATGTTAAATACACGGTTTTTCCTTGTAAGGAATCAACCCCTGCCTTTCTTTACAGAGTGACCAGTCTTCCGCTTGTGGCGACTGAAGTCCGACACAAATCTGAATGTCTGTCCACATCCTTCCTCAGCACATACGTAAGGACGAGCACCAGTGTGAACCCTAATGTGTTCAGTCCGTGCCCATGCCCACTTGAATGTCATCTTACAGCCCTTCCAGGGGCACTTAAGGGGGCGGTCATCCAAGTGGACTCGACGGTGCTGCACTAGATATTTGTGGGAGAAGAACTTCTTCCCACACCCCTTGACAGGGCAAATGTTCCTTTTATGCACTGCAAGCTCTTGTTTTGTGCGAAAGCTCATGGCACATCCCTCAATATCACACTGATATTCTTCTCCTTCACCCTTGACTTTGCGATTCTTGCGGCCAGCTGGAGCCTTCACAACTGAAGCACACTTCACATTTTTCTTGGTCTTTTGCTGCTTCTCTTTTAGGTTTGTGTCTGACCTTTTTGACTTTGGAGGTCTTTGCCTAAGCCGCGTACTAGGTCCTCCTTCAAGCTCCCCCTCAACTTGAGGATTAATCTGTCTGGAATTGTTATTTCTAGCATCTCGAATCCGTGATGTCCATTGTTTTGCTTGCCTCTCTTGTTTGATTGATTTAGGGGCATCTTTCTTTGTTAACCGAGACATTCCTTGCTTCATCAGCTGAGAAGTTTCCAGTTTCATCTGGCGAAGAGTCAACTGCTTGTTCTGCTTGCTTCTAAGAATCCGGCTGGACTGCTTCTCTGAATTTTCCTCCAACAAATCATCAGATGCTGCATCATCTCTCTTAATCAGGCTAGTTCGCTTACCTCTAGGAGTTTTCCTAAGCTGCCGTTGATTGTTATCCTCCTGCAGATCATCTGAAACTACAGTTTCCCTCTCAATGAGTTTGGCCTTCTTACTTCTTGGGATCCTCCTGGGCTGCTCACGAGTGTCATCCACTAGAAAATCATCTGAGACTGCATCTTCCCTTGCAACAAACTTCACCTTTTTGCTTCTAGAAGCTGTTCTAAACAACTGGTTAGTATTCTCTTCTACCGACTCATCAGAAACTGAATGTTCCCTCTCAATAAATTCCGCTAGCTTATTTTTTTAGAATCCTTTTGCTCTGTTGATGCATATTGTTTCCTAGAGAATCATCTGATATCATATCTTCCATCCCAATAACTTTAGCTCGCTGGGTCTTGGAGAACCTCTTGAACTGCTAATAATTTCTTTCCTCCAGTAAATCATCCGATGCAACATCTTCTCTCTCAGTATATTTGGCTTGTATGCCTTTGGAAAATCTTCTGTTCTGCCAATGGGAACTATTCTCCTTAGAATCATCTGAAATCACAGTTTCCCCATCCATATAATCAGCTTGTTTTCCTCCTGAAGCCCTCACATGAAGCCTATGAGAACTCTGCTCAAGTGAATCATCTGACAATGCATCTTCAATCTCAAAATGTGGTGTATGCATATTTCTGGAGATCCACTCCTCCCACTGACCACTATAATCTTCCTGTGAATCATCGGAAATTTCACCTGCCTTCACACATTTGTCCAGCTTGCTCCTAGCAAATTTCCTATGTGGCTTGTGATAATTGTTCTCCACTGAACCATAAGAAACAGCCATCTTCCTCTCGATAGGTTTAAGCTACATTTGGATTTGCGATGCAGTGAGAATAAGTACTTATTCACCGCAGTTTTCAAACGCAGTCACATGTTTGGATTTGCGGTGAACAACCAGAGGTTAGAGAAAATTGCGATGCCACCGCAGAAATCAATAAGCAGAAAGAAGATTGTGGTAGGAAATTGTAGTGGAAATTTTACTTTCCATTAATAACCTTCACTACAAGTATTATTTTCCATTATACTCTTAATTAATATGACTAATAAT
>JANZXP010000007.1:25364376-25387112 GCA_027576715.1 Erythroxylum flavicans | reverse complement strand
ATTAATTACTACTAAAATCATAAATATCTTAATTTAATTTAATTTAAAAAATTAATTTAAAAATTATTAATAAATATAATTAAATTTAAAAATATTTTTAAAATATACATTTCAAATAAAATTTGATTTAATAATTAAAATATATAAAATAAATATTAGTTTATAAATAATAATTTTTAAAAATAAAATATTTTTATTAATACTTTATTAATTAATATTATATAAAAGATTAAAATAAATTTTAATAAAATAATTTCTTTTTAATTTTTATTTAATGTATAATTATTATTAGTAATAAAATATTTATTTTATTTTAAAAATATAATTAAAAAATCACAATTAAAGTATAACTAAATAACAAATTAAAAAAAGCTTTGAATGAAAATTTAAAATTTGCAACATAATCCCTATATTTTTTAAAAGTTCCGATACTAACCGGTATATGGTCGGTATTATAAATGCTGGTCTGTACCGGTCGATACTAGACGAAACAGGTCAGTACCAACCGGTATTTACATCCGGTACATAAGTACCTCGATTTCGTACCATTCTTCAACCGATACGATACTTACTGCTCAGTACTGACCAGTACAGTCTAAAATTCAAAATCCTGGATAAATTAGATATAATTTATTTTATAACCGTTCGGATTTTAGTCACAATATTTCGTACTTACGAGTATAGTTAGATAAAATATACGAATTGTTTATTAACATTTTTAAAAAATGTAAATTAGTCTTTATTGTTATGTATAATATTACGTTATATCTTAATGTTTTTAAAATAATTAATATTATTAACATCTAATTCTTAATTAAGTTTTTAGTAGCTTTTATTATATAAGTCATCAATTTAGCCGACGATGTATGATAATTAGGTAATTTAGACCTATTAAATATTGATGTGATCTTAAAAATAATTCATTTAAATACTTATTAAATATATGATTTTCACATCAAGGATTCACTCGTATCGTTATCTTTATTACCATTTTTAAGATACAATAAATATTATTTTAGTAATATTATTACAAATTACATCTTTAAACTTATAATTGTGGTTAATGGTTTTTGTAGTTCTCTATCTATTTAGGGTCTTTCTGGGGGACCTATAGCAGGGTCTAGCAATTTAGGTTTTTTCTTAACTACAATTGTACAAACTCCATGACTGATTTGGCTGGGTATATGCATTATCTATAAACTGCAAAGAAGAGAGAATTGTCCAAAAGCAACAAAGAATGTTCCACTTTTGTTAATGAGGTCAGGAAATCCAGACAAAAGACTTCACTGAAAAAGAGAAGGAACCAAGAGATAGATTTTCTATAAATATTGTTTCATCGACATGGAAAAAGAGAACATTTTGTACAAAATTACAATTATATATGTATATATAATTTAAATTTACATAAATATAAACTTATAATTATATTCAAATAATCTCTTATCAAATTTAATCTAACATAGACATAATTTTAATAAGTTTTAGAATTATTTCAGAAATTTAAGTCCATCAATTGTGATCTTTTAAAATATTCCAAGATTATAAAATCGTGTATGTGTGTGTGTGTATATATATATATATAATACGGTAAAAAAATAGAAAATTCCTGATAGAGTATCATGTATTGACTAAACATAAAAATGTTAAAGAGTTTATAAGTGATAAGAGTCAACTATCCAAATAACTAGTTTTAGTCATTTTGACAATGGTTGACCCAATCTCAATTATTGTTCGAGGACACTAGACTCTACCTATATTAAAAATTTTAATACTTCCCTCTGATTGAAGAAAATTTTAAAATTCTCAAAAATAGTTGTAAATTTTAACCTTTTCTCTTAAACTTTGGTTAAATAATAACAAAGAAATACAATCGATATAAACATCACATATGAACCAATCAAATATTTTTTACAAGATAGTTTGACTAGTTCATAAACTTGAATTGAACTACATAAACTCAGTTCCATTTAATAGCTTATTATAATTATCAATTTATACTAAGTTTAATTAATTTGAATTAAATTTATGAGTTAAGTCGAGTTATTATATTAGTAATACTTAATTATGACGTTCATGTTGTATATGTTTCATCTTTATCATATAACCAAGGTTTAAAACAAAATTCCTCTAATTAAAGATTATAAGAAACTTTTATCTAAATTTTTAAAATCATAACAAGAGATTTATGTCATTTAACCTTAAGAATATGTTTCTTTGGTTAGCCTAAATATTTTTTCCTACTTGCTTGTTTGATTTATTTGTTTAATTGTCTTCTTTTTTGTTTATGTATTTATTTACTTACTTTATCTTTTATTTTTACTCTTTACATTGTTCTATATTTATTATAGTATTTATTTTATTACATATTTTTATATGTTTATTTATTTTTATTATTTTATTATTTTTATTTGTTTAATTTTATTATATATGTATGCTTTTTCTTCTTTTTCTATAAGTCTATTAGAAATAACTTTTTTATTAATCAGGGATAAGTTTATATATTACTAGAATTTTTCAAATTTCACGTATTAACAAAATTTTTGTTAGGTTGTTACAGCAATACCTGGTTTTCTTGTACAATGTAAATAAAGAAATGCAGTTGGAAATGTTAGGTGGTCATCATCACCGTTGCTTTACGGACATTAGCTTTTCCCGAAAGAGGAAAGGAAAAAAAGGGCGATTGTATTCTTCTTTGTGGAAAATAAGGTTCCAAATCTGAATAATTTAATGCCTTACTATTATCATTAAAAAAAACACATTTTATATTAATGATTAAAAAATCTAATTAATGTCGTAAAAATTTTGAGCTGCCTAATTTTTCAATTATTCTAATTTGATTTACTTTAGTAATTTTTTTGTTAAAAAATGTTCAATTTATTAATTAATTGGTTAATTTTTATAAATTAATAAGTTCTTATAAACTAAAATAAATTAATTAATTTTTATTTAATAAAATTTTTTAAGATTAAACTTCAAATTTTTTTATTGATAAAGAAATTCTTTTTTAATTATATTTTAAAATTTTCATTTACTTAATCATTAATCGATTTTATGACAGTCTAATACCAGTTTAATATTTTAAACCTTAAATCTTTTCTCTTACCGGTTTATCTTCTAGTTTAATTTTTAAAACATTAGTGTGTGTGTATATATATATATATCCTAAATTCAAAAGCTTGTAAATTGATTTATGACAAAGATATATAATATATATAAAAAAGCCCAACTTGAAAGGAAGTTAGTTGATTGAGGTTATGATGATATTTGGCATTGTTTTATATGATTTTATTTAAATTATATTATTGAAGAATTATTACATATTTTTAATCTTTTTAATATAAATTTAAATAATGGCAGCAAGTTCAGTGTTTGATATGAAAAGTCCGAGTGACTATTTAGTTATAAGTTATCATATATAATATATTAAAATTTTAGGATATTATATACCCTAAAAAATGGCAAGATAGAGACGACGACTATTTTACCTATGTTACGACGTAGTGCACCGACCAGAGCACACGGTGTTCTGACAGGGTATACGATACGCTGACGCCAAAACGAAGCTCTGCAACGGCTCACATGGAGCCGAGCCGTACCTAAATCTAACAGCTCCCTCAACGTTCTATCACTATCTTAATATATTAACACAAACAAAAAGCAAAATATCTCCCACTAGGACTACTGAAAAAACGGTCCGAAACCTGAAGAAATTTGTCATTTCAACTGAATTTTGGGTACATTTCATTTGCCAAAAACACTCACTCCCAAGGTTTGTATGTACCTAACCCAAGTCAGATTCTAACCCCTCTATCTGACCCCAGTTGGTTTATTTAAAGACACTGGAAATGGTGAGTGACCAGCTGGGTTTTGATCTGGTTTACTATCTCTTCTTCCCTCACTCTCTCACACTTCTCCAAAACTTAGTAGATGAACAGTCGCAGGCTAATGTGTATAGGGTGTAGAAAATTCAAGTTTGTTTACGTCAGTGAATTGGTTTAGTAATGATAGGAAGAGGGTGAGAGTGAGAGGGAGGAGTTTCTTCTTGTCTGGGTTATTCTCTTGTGTGATGGGGTTTTGTATGTGATCGCAAAAAATAAAGGTTTTTGCTTGTTGGGTTTCGATTTGTTTCTGTGTTTTGGTTCTGGGATTGGTTGACTTGGGGTTGTTTCCTGTTAGATGGGTTCAGAGGGAGAAGAGTTGTTGAGGAATGAGAGAGATGAGAGAGCTCAGAGAGATCAGTGGTTGTACACTTGTGTTATACAGTATCAATACTGTACTAGTAGCTGGTCTTGCTCCATAAATGAGAATTGTATAAGCAGCAATTAAAAAAAAGAATCTAATCTTCTTCTTAAAGAGATCTCATTAACAGCAAACTAAACACACACAATCCTGAGAGGATTTTAAGGAAACAAAAAGCCTGACCTAGTTACAAAGATCTGGTCTTTTGAAGTTGTTCTTCGTTAGAGTCATGAAGAAGCTTGGCAGCTCAGATTCTCTTGGTGCGTTGATGTCCATGTGTCCAACTACAGGTTCTTAACTGAAACAAACCATCAACTTCCTTTTTTTAAACTCAGATAAAGCTATCATGTGATGTTCTTAAATGATTTTTTGGGTTTGCTTTTCATTTTTATGATCAACCCCAACTTGGAAGTTCTTAAATGTCTCCACCTTTCTTGTGCTCGATCGACTAATTACGGTACCTTTTCTTTTTTTCTTTTTTTTTGGGCTGATGTGTACAGACAAGACCAGTCCGAGAAACAGCAACCGTGTTTATAGCCGAGACTTTCAGTCCATGTTGGATGGTTTAGACGAACAAGGTTGTATCGAAGAATCAGGCCATCTCGCAGAGAAGAAACGAAGACTGAGTGTAGATCAAGTCAAGGCCTTGGAGAAAAATTTCGAGGTTGAGAACAAGCTTGAACCAGAGAGAAAAATAAAGCTTGCCCAAGAACTTGGGTTGCAACCAAGACAGGTCGCAGTTTGGTTCCAGAATCGCCGAGCTCGGTGGAAGACCAAGCAATTAGAGAGAGATTACGGTCATCTCAAAGCAAATTACGAAGCTCTTAAAGTCAATTATGATGCTTTACAAAATGATAATGAAGCTCTTCTGAAAGAGGTATTAATGTTATTCAAACTCTTCTGATCATTGATCCACGTTCTTGAATTAACTGAACTATTATTGTGTTCTGATCAGTTTTAAGTTTTGTTTTGTTTCAGATAAGAGAACTGAAAGCAAAGCTCAACGAAGAGAATACAGAGAGTACTGTCTCTGTTAAAGAGGAGTTAATCCTTCAGGACTCGGAGGACAAAGTTACTGAACAGCCTCTACTGATCGACTCCATTACAGTTGCAGAGATAAAGGACATGAACTACGAGAACTTCAACGCAATAAAAGGCAGCAGCAATGAAGCCGAAATCACGCCTCTTTTCCCAGATTTCAAAGATGGGTCGTCAGATAGCGACTCAAGTGCGATCTTGAACGAAGATAACAGTCCAAATCCGGCGATCTCATCATCTGGGGTTCTCCAAAACCACACGCAGCAGCAACTGATAATGTCTCCACCCTTATCTCCATCGCTCAACTTTAACTGCTCAACTTCTTCTTCTTCACCACCCTCATTGAACTGCTTTCAATTCTCGAAACCAAGTTACCACCCTTCGTTAGTGAAGCTGGAAGAGCATAATTTCTTTAGCAGTGAAGAGGCCTGCCGTTTCTTTTGTGACGAACAAGCTCCTACGCTTCAATGGTACTCCCCAGATCAATGGAACTAGCTAAGTTACTCTGATGATATCATGATGATGATGATGGTGAATAAAACAAAAAAAAAACTTTAATAAAAACGGTATATGAAAAAGAGAGAGCTCCGAGAACTTTGCAAAAGGGGAAGAAGTGGGAAGTACGTGTATTGAGTATCTCTATGTAATTAAAAGCTTGTTTTGGTCTCCATTTGTGTAAAAGGTTAGAATTGGAGAAAAGGGTTGGTGGTGGTGGTGGTGGTCCATTGATAGGTCCGTCGAAGATCCACATAAGAAGACTCAGAGAAAGAAGAAAGAAACGGAGTGGTGGTTGACGAAGAATGGTAAGAGATGAAGGTGAAGCTAAAATCAGAAGGTTTCAGTTTCAGTTTCGGAGAGCTGTGGAGATTGGAGAGAGTGAAACAGCTAGTGTAATTTTACGTGGGGGTTGCTGTGAAAGATCGATGGATGACGCAAATTGGTCTCTCTTGAATCGTGCGGATATCATTGGAGGAATCCATTTCCTGTGACGGAGGAAATAATCACCCATCATCATCTTCATCTCTGCTTTCTAGTTTCAATCCATGCTCTCTCTATCCTTTCTCTTCTTTTGAAAAACACTGTAAAATCAAATCGCCAACTTTCTTCTTTCTGATCTTAAAGTTAGTAATAGCAGCAGTAATAATAATAATAATAGTAATAATAAGAGATAATAAATTAGAAATTATTAATTATTTTTAAATTTTTGTCTGTTAGCATTTTATTGGTGTGGTGGAAGAAGAGAGTTATATTTTTCATAATTTTTAATATCCAAAAATAATTGACATTTTAACACATTAATTAGTAATATGATTGTAAATTTTAAAATTATATAAACAAAAATAAAATGTCACTTAACTCATTTGAATGTGTATTTTTTAGTTATATTAACAAAATATTTTAATTTTTAATTTTTAACCAATTAAGTAGTTAAAATGATAAAAACATTCTTAAGGTAATTAAAGATGCTTACAGATCGCGACATTTAGGGAGGTCCAAAAGTTCACTAACATTTCCTAACTTATTTAAAATTGGTTATTAATATATAATATAGTATATTAAAGATTTAAAATCACTAAAAAGTGAAAGGGAAAATAATACATAACTAAATTATTAAATGAGTAATACGTATGAAAAAGAGGAGATATTTCTCAATTCTCACTACAAAATTTAATAAAAATATTATTAATTAATAATTAAAAAACTTAATTAATTCGGTCAATTCAATCATAAAAATCTTGAATCGGTTAATTTGTCAATTTAATTTTTAACTTTACGATTCGATTTATTTTGATAAATCTGGTTGTAAAAAATTGATCAATAAATTAATAAATTCTTATAAATTAAAATAAATCACTTAATTTTTTATTTAATAGTCTTTTTAATTAAACTTTAAATTCTTCAATAAATAAAGAAATTCTTAATTTTATTCAATATTTAGTCTGTTTTATGACTAATACTAATTGAATCTTTTAAACCTTAATTTAAATTTTGATATGATTTATATTACTATTAATTTTAAATATACATTCAAAAGGATTAACAACAATTGCATTATATCAATGTATAAATTAGTTCCTACAAATAAAAGATTAAGTCAAACTAACCGTATCAAGACATCAACACATTAAGATGACCTGTCCAATATCAGCAAGAAAAAGGAAACAATGAAAATCCCAAAAGACCTTTCAAAGTTGTATCCTTTTTTCATTTTTCTTATTATCATTGTGCTTGTCACGTTCTTCAATAAATAAAAGCCGCCTTATATGGTCTGGCGACATCTAATGGTGAAAATTGTACGATTAAATAAATCTATATTGTTATACTCATTATATTTTGAATAAAGGAGAAACTGGTATAAAAATTAACGATAAGCATTTTTTTAAAATTTTTATGATATATTAAATTATATATTATATTTTCGGTCTAGTGGTTCATGAGATTGGCCAATTTAAAATATTAAGGGAGCGGTTAGTTCGTATAGAAGAACGGTAATAAGAATGAGAATGAATATAGTGAGGAATGGAAGTGAATATTATAATTATAATTATGATGGTCGATTAAGAGAAAAGAACGATTACCATCATCATTGAAGGAAGTTGGTTTGTAAAAAAATTGAGAAATTAAACTTTATTATATTTTAATTAATTAATTAGTATATTTTAATTAATGAATGAATTATATTTTAATTAATTATATTGTAATTACTTAATTGTATTAATTAATTAATATTTAAAATATTTTTAAAAAATGAGTCACTACTAAGATTTTCATTCCTAAATGTTATTCATACATTTGTCAATAATTAAATTAGAAGAAATATCTTCTTTCATGAGCATTTTATATGATAATTTAAATCGAATGCTAGAAATGTAACAATTTGATTCAAAATTCAAAGAGGATAAAACAATTTTTAACTTTTTAACTTCAAATTTTATTTTATTGAATTTTAGCACTCATATTTAAGTTACTAATTGTTATAGCATATAAAGTCATTAATTTTAGGGTCCTTATTGTATCCCTTTTAAATACTAACCTCTTTATATCAATGTTTTCAAAACTGGATTAGAAGCTAAAACTGATAAGAGGAGAGGTATAAGACTTAAAAGGTTCAATCGGTATTAGACTGTTATAGAATTGGTTAAAAATTGAATAAAATTGAAGAATTTAAAAATTAATTGGAAAAAATTGTCTTACTTATCGAAAAATGTAAAGTTTAATTAAAAAAGAATGTTAAATATTTATTTTGGTTTATAAAAACTGATTAGTTTACAAAAATTGGTTGACTAATTAATAAACTGATTAATTTGTAACCTAAAAAATATTAAACTAATCAAATCAAAAAATTAAAATCCGAACTAAAAAATTGACCCGTTTAAAGTTTTTATCGTTAAACCGATCAAATTGATTAAATTTTTAAAACATTGCTTTATAAAAATATCATAGCAAGCGCTAAATTATTAATTTATAGAAAATTTAAATGGTGGACTTATACTTTAACGGTATTTTAAAACCACTCATTGCTTTTATTTACAACAAGAGAGACCCAAGTTTGTATAGATGCTATGAATGGTGCAGTGAATGGTTTCCAACCTAAAGCGAAAAATGTCCAAATTAGCGAACTTTCCACTTACCAAGGAGGATACCAACAAATGGTGATTGAAGAAAATGTCAAACAAAAGTTGAAGAATGAAAACAAAAATGCTTTGCAAGCAAAAGAAGAAAAATGTTTCGCTCAGCCGTAGTATATTCTTGTCCTTTACCATGACTACTGAATTAGGATATTTTCCATGTTCACACTTTTAAACCCTAAAAGTCACGTATTTTTAAACCTCTCAAAATTTCGTTCCTTAATGAAATTTTTACTGAGTGATGTTGTTATTATTGTAGTATTTAAGATTTAAAGTCTAATTCTATTTAAATTTAGTAAATTTAATTTAAATTAATTATACTTGAATTAAATTCAAATCTAAAAATAATGTTATTATTTTAATAAAAAATTTAAAATAATATTATTTTAGACCGTCTAAAACTAAAAAACGCATAACTCTAATTAGATTAGGGTTAGGTTAGACTCTAAATAGTGTCCTAACAGGATCTAAGATGAACTCATTTATCATTACACTCAGTCTAAAATACTGCATTAAAGCGAGGTTGATAATACGCAGTCTTACTCCTATATGATAGAGAGACTGTTTTTGATAAATTCACATGTAAATGTGACAATGAAAAAGTGATGCAGATTCAAAGAATAAATTTGCACGATACTTATTATTATCCTCAAATTTGCATTAATTGACCAAGCATTTGAAGCTCATGTGTCTATGAAATTTTTAGAAGGAAAAATTTAGGATAAGAGATAGAATCCTACAAAATTAAAAGACCTTATATTAAAATTCTATCATATTATTTTAATAAAATTATTTATTAAGATAAAATTACAATAATTATATAAATTATATTCAGTAATTAATAATCATTTACATAATATTTAAAATATTTTGACATAAATGCATTAAAATATATTTAATTAATAATCTCTTTAATAAAAATAATTTAAGAAATAAGTAACAACTAAATATGAGACTCAAATACTTTGCCCTAAAAATTTAAAATTAAATTTTAAAATATGAATGATAGTTCACAATAAGTGATAAATTATCTTATAGTATTAGAAAATTTAAAAGTTAGTTAAATAATAAAATTAAAATCATTCTATCATCCCTTTGCACGAGTTGGAAAAGATAATTAATTATATACAGTCTTTTTTTATATTTTATAAAGAAGTTATTTTTATGATTCGAATTATAATTTTCTGATCAGGAGTAATTTTATCGGTTACTTTAAAATAAATTTTAGTCCAATAATTTAAGAAGGTTTTTACCTTTTTCTAATTAATTTGAGAACGAAAACAAAGAGTAGAAAGTTAAAAACTGAAAAGAGATGATTCGTAAAAAGGAACGGTCCTTGATTAAATCCAAAAGAAAACGGACATATCTGTCGGGAGACGCAGCTTTTCGTTGCACCTTCAAACCTTAACATAGACAATAACAACAAAAAGTAAAAGTTTCGCCAAAACAGAGTTTAAGAAAGACCGACGGTGAGGCTGTTTTCGAATAAACCTATTGTCATACTTAATCATTGTATTGAATTTATTATTAACTGTCAAATTTTGATAATCTTTTACATATTTGCATATTTTAATTTGTATTAATATCGAAATTGACAAATTTATATCTGTAAAAAGAAAGTTTGAGAGATTTATTAATTTTAAATTTTAATTTAAATATAAGAAATTGAGAACTATTCTTTAAGTGCTTAATTTTTTAAGTACTTAAATTGCAATTTTGATAGTTTTAATTTAAATTACTTAATTTAATAAGTAATTGCATATTTTAATATATATTAGTATTATCGTATTTTTATTTTTATTATTATTATTATTATTATTATTATTATTTATTTATTTATTTTGTATCTAGTTATTTTATCACATTTTTATTTATCTATTTATTTTCTAAAACCTTCTTATCACAGTGTTTAGCTTTTTAAGTTTTTAATCTTTTAACCCTATTTATTTATGTATTTTTTGAAAATTTAGTTACATAGATTTTTTTCTGTGCTCGTTTTCCCGTTTCTCTGTCACTTGCATCATTCATATATTGTCTCATTCGCATATGGGTCCACCGGAAACAGCTTCTCGATCTTGTAGGGGTAAGGCTGCGTACTATCGGACCTTCCCAAACTCCGCTTCACTGTGAGATTTCAAACTGGGTGATGATGATGACATAGTCTTATCCTTAATTAAAAGAGATATTGTATCCGAATGACAGATATAAAAATTTAAAAATTTTAATTAATAAATATTAAAGACATTTCAGTTTTCTTTTGTTAAAACCTTAAAAAGTAGATTCATACCTTTAACTTTAAATTTAAATTATAAAAAATATATATTTAAAATTATGAAAAGGTTAACTTCTTTTGTCCAACATCTAATACAAATTTAGCAAGTAAGATGAGATTGATGTGAAAGAAAGGAAGGAACAGTGTATAGTCTTTTTCCTTTTCCTTCGAACAACAAAAGACAAGGGATATACTTTATAAGCCAATTACAATTATTAGAGACAACAGTGGTTTGTCATTTTAAAAAATGATTTAAAAAGAAGGTCCGTTTAGATTAAAATTATTCGGTCTCTGTCATATCCAAATTCGAGTGGTCTCCTTATCAAATTTAAGGCCTTGGTGGATCCAACCAAGTTGCGTGGCATTTTGTATTTGTTGTTTGTTTCTTAGAGAATGTAAAAGAAAAAAGTTATTTTTGTCTCCATTTGGACTACAATTATGTATAATTTATAACTTTATCTTTCAGAAAATTTTAATATATTGAAATAAAAAAAAGGAATAAAATTTTCATTTCTTCTTCGTCTTGAAATATCAGTTTTTCCTTTATTTTATTAAAAAATTACTCATCTAACTACAATTAATAATTAATTATGATGATTGAATTATTTATTTATTTATTTGTTTTTTATTAACGAGTGAGTCTAAGGTTATTAGAGATGTCAATTTTGACTTGGTCCGGTCTGATTTTGGCTCGGATTGATCGGGTCACGAACTAAAATGATTCTACCTGATCAGGCCACGGGTCGGACCAAATTGAGCACGAACCAGCCCGTAGCTCGATCGGAACAATAAAAACGATGTCGTTTTATAATTTTTTTTTAAAAAAAAGATGGGCTGAGCCGACCCGCGGACCATCCAACTCCGGCTTGACCTATTGACATCCGTGAGGGTTATTATCATTGTTTTAAAAACCAGATTAGAAATTAAGCCTTAAAGATAAAAAATTTAAGGTTTAAAAAATTTAACTGATATTAAACCGTCAAACAATCAGCTAAAAATTGAATAAAATTAAATAGTTTGAAACATAACTGAAAGAGTTTGTTCTTACTTATTAAAGAATTTGAAGTTTAATTGAAAAAAATTAAATAAAAATTTATTTAATAAATTTATCTGTTATTAAATAATCTGAACAAAAAGTTGAAATGTTCAAGATTTTTACAGTTCAACCGGCGAAATCAGTTAGGTTTTCTTATCATTGGTTATTATAGATTTATAAACTTGGAGATTCCAATTTCATTAAATGGTTAAATTCCATCCCAACTACAACCTCCAAAAAGACCAAATCAAAAATGGCTCCTTATCTTTCACACATTAGGTATAATGTAAAGAAGTCCATAAGAATTGGTCCATTAAAAAGTAGATAAAAAAAATGCACTGTATACATACATTAAATCAAACTTATAATAATAGCAATTATCATTTATACTAATCAGGTTAACATCAAATTAAGTTTGACTAACTTTTTTTAATCCAAAACTCAATTGAATTTTGCGTAAATTATCATTATTTTAATTTTAATTTAAGTCTCAACCTAATTTGAAATCTAACCTTTTATTTTAAATTAATCCTGAACTAAAATGTCAAACTTAGAACTGAAAACAAAATATTTAAAAATTTTAATATTGTAGGGTATAATCTTTTTAGACCTTTTGATTAACCCTAATTCATGTTATAACTCTCCTACTTAAATTTGTAGTATTTATTTATTTATTTATTTCTTATATAGATTATGTCCAACATAAATAGTGCCTGCATAGGATTCATATTTGTTATTACATTTATCTATTTAATATGTAGAGCAATAACAATCCAGTAGAAATCTTACTGATACGCGAAATATGAGATTGTCTAATAATATGCAGTCTTATCCTTAACTAGTAAAGAGACTGCTTCCAAATATCTATTTATTATGTATATACTAATAATCAATATAAACTTGCATATGAATGTTAATTATCATAACAATCTACCTTTAAGAATTAAAAAATTCTAATGTAAAATGCAAATATTAACTTTTTATTTGCATAATGCAAAAAAAAAGATAAAATATTGAAGTAAGAAGATTAAAACGGGGCTTTTGATCAAAATGAAGTGGCCGAATTGGAGTTCGGCCTACCCTCCTGAACCGGGCCCAAAGCCAGTAAACTTGGGCTTTTGCCCGTTGATTCAGGACAAGTCAATTTGCCAACCCTGACAAATATCAACCATGGTCAAATAAGACTATACAAATTATGTTTCTACCATTAGAAAAATAAAGAATCTCAAGGCAGAAAGTTCCATTCATTAGCTATAATAAAGTTCTAACTGGAATCTTCACAAAATGAGTGTAACTGAATCATACATTCACAGACTAGACATTCATTAGTAGTTCTGACAGGGAATTAGCCTTGGTTAGAACCAGGACGGGATGGTGAGAGTTCCAGGGAAACAGGACAATGGTCACTTCCATAGAAACCTGTTACAATTCAAGATTAGTAAGAAAACCTGTGCAGTTCTGCTGGAAGTTGACACAGAGAGAAAAACAGGATGGGTTAAAGCTAAGGAACGACAGAGTTCTAATGAAAGAAAAAGAAAATCTGAACTTGCAATACTAACAGACAGAACCACTGGTATCAGGAAATGGTATACGTTAGTATTACCATCCAATTCAATGCCTCGGCCATGCATCTCGCATGCAACGATCCTCTCCTCGAATTTCTCTGAAACTATGAAATAGTCGATACGCATTCGTTTCCCTCGATACCTGAATCACAAGCCAATCATCAAGACAAATAACAAAATTGGTATGGAATATGACAAAGTAGCTCCTTAAAGATGTTAACTGGTGCCATATCAAGGATACAGTTCATCATCCTAAATGTCCAAGGTCATGTTCCTTTTGATCTATTTACGCCAACGTTTTTTATATAAGCTGAGCCATATTTTCCAGTTCCTTACTTTCCAATGGGGTGACCGGACCATGAGAAGCCTCGTTCCATATCCTTCTCCGTGTGCAAATGTCTATATGCATCTATCAGCTTACCCCTAAAACATGATTTTACAAAATATTTGTCAGTAAAAGCTGTCATGACTGCTTTCGGTCTTGGGGAAGCTTAATAAACCGTTTTCAGAAGCCCGGATGAAAACTGAAATCAGAGATGCAAAGTTAATAAAACAATCACGCACTCTCTAAGTATGGCACCAAAGCGTTTCCTCTCAGCCAACGTAAAACCTGGCTGTCCACAGTCCTGAATGTTAACATCAAGCAAATACCTCCTTTGTTAGTGACCATTTGGGTAAAAAGTACAGATTTGAACCCACAACACATGTATCATAGAAAACATTGGAGAATTAATAGCCACCCACAAAAGCATAACAAGCATTGCATTGCTAAAACTGAAGAGTCTGAACTCAGTACATCAATTCCTAGGTCCCCCAATTCTTCTGTAGCCCTTTCCAAATTTTAAGGTTTGATTCTGTGCCATCACGCAAGGAGGTCTCATTAAATTATTTCAAACACCAAGCAGGAAACAACCATTCTCATTGGATCAGCTCTCTCTCTCATGTGCTAATAAATTTTCCATAATATAAGGCACTCAAAATCATCCATGTTATGAAACATATGTATATAAAAATGCCATAATCAAGTCCAGACATGAAAATTACCTCTTTATTTGGAGGAACATAACCATTGAGCTTGGCTGCACTGAAAAATTCTGGATGACTTACATCAATTTCTTCATGGCTGCATATTACAAAAATGACGCATCTTGAAGCTCATATATACTACAATTGCTAAGAACATTTAATTGTGCAAAAGTTTTTTGCCCAAGTAGAGAAACTGTAAAGTTAAGGGGTTTTGAAACATGACCCCAATTTAATCTACTATATTATGTTAATGTACAAAGAATGAGACAACAATATGCTACTGAGGACACTGGGTCAAACAATTAGTAGTCAGATGCGTAACTTCAACAAATATGTAACAAGCATTAGATTTGGAAGAATAGATATTACATTCTCTCCTCTCACCCAAAGGAATACTGACCTAACATTTAGATCGCCGCACCAAATAAGAGGCTTATCTGATGGCTGGACAACAAATTCGAGCATCCTTTTATCCCACTTTCTTCTTCTTTGGAATGAATTTTCCTCCTCTTTCCAACCATTGTTTGGTGCATATGTATTTAACAATCGAAATGTCTCAAATTCGGCTAAAATTACACGACCATCTGGTTCATGTTTTGAAACTAGCAATAAAAGGATGTGAATAAGCCGCTGCCACCAAATAGAAGTCTGCAGAACAGAGAAAACGAAACCAAGCTATACATATCCAAATGCAGGCATACATAAAAAATCAGCGAGATACAAAAGAGTAAGTTAAAGAAAGCATACATATCTTGATTTCTAATGTGTGCCTATTTAAGCTTTAATTCATTTGGGTAAAATTTAAGGTTTTTTTTCAAAGAAAACAAGTCAATTAATCCAGTATTAGGATCTCAGATGAAGACAAAAAGGCTGCTAGTGCTGCTAGTGCATCCAGCGACTCACAAGCCACTTGGACCAAATCATCCATACAGCCAAATCTCTCAATTAGCAAAGTCATCCAGCAATTGAATGAACTATTTTGTCTACAAATCTCTTTCTTTTTTCATATTCCTATGTTATCTCAATACAATTGCAATCTCCATAGCAGGAGAGGGGATGACAATAGGGAGGAATAAACATATAAGCACCTTGCGTGCTTCATCAACTTAGATGTAAAGTTAGTCAAAGCTTGCTTATGAAAATTTATCCATAGTAGTTAGAATAGCTAATTCCCAAAATATGTTCCAACTTATGGGGCAGATTTTGAGTCAGACGATAGAAAATGTAAATACAGTAGTCAAGATGGGATGTGAACGGCTGAACAAGTAATGCACCCATATGAGGGAAACATCTCGAATTACAATCACACAGGAAAGGATTATTGACAACCCACCTGTTTTATCGAGAGAAAAAGTGACCTTTATTGGTTGAAAACACTTTTTCACAAACAGTGCGGTCCCTGCATACTTGGAATCTGCAAGGGACCACCAAATTCGATAATTTGCAAATGGTGGAGTTGAAAGAGCACGCATCAATATCTGCATGGTCCAACACAAAAACAAAAGAAAATAACAAAAGCTTGAGCTTTTACGTATTAAAATATGCATTGTTCTTCATAGGTAGTAGATCAAGTAACAATGGAATGCATTTTCTAAAGAAGAATTACGTTAATATCAGCAAATTCATCTCTAGACTGTTTCTTATAATGGCAACTATAACAGTAATTTAAATGTAGGAAGAAATTTTTACTGTTTACGGATAGAAGTAGGAAGAAATACTTTAAACAAATCTTTATCAATCAAGTAGCAAGCTAGTTGAGCCCTGCGCAAGTTAACCCATGATTAGGTTTGCCGCAGATAAGGTTGAAATATCACTCATTTGCAAAACATACACACTGTATATTATGAAATAAAAGAAAAGTAGAACAAAATAACATACAAACAATAAACAAAATAACACGAGATGAAGAACTTTCAAACCCTTTGTCAAAAAATGGAGAAATAGAAGATTTACTCATAGTGAAAATTAGATAAATAACATGACTTTTTAAAACTCAAATACCTAAGAAGATGAAGGATCCAACTAAATTCAAATCAAATTTGAATAAGATAAGCATTTAGATTACCTTAATTTTATAGCAATAACACTATTCTTCAAAATCAAATGCCTTAAGGGACCAACCTTGCCAGTAAGAAAACGTATCAAGTATAGAAGACTTATTCCTTACAAAAATAACCTTTGTTGTCAGAACAAGATCCAGTCAAGCATGCAATATTTCGAAGGTAAAATGGAAGACCAAACTGTGCCAGAAATCATACTAGGTACAAGTTCACATGATATTTTGTCAATGAAATTCAAATTTCATCATATGAATAAGTTATACCTGCTTTTCTTCACGGGAAGAACTTGTGTCATCTTTTATCTCTCCTGGGTTTTTAGGTGCACCCTTTGAGCCAGCAGCAGGCATCCTTACTTCCTACCATTTCTGCCACAGTTAGCTAGTTTCTTGCTTACATACTAACCAGGATACACTAAATTCGGATTACTTGTTGACAGAAACATAATGACGGATTAATTTCCATTCTCATGCAAAAAGCACACACTGGCCCAAATATAACATGGGACGAAAACAATGAAGAAAGTGACACAACAAACATAAGACACAAAAGGCACCATCTTTCTATTCCAATATACAATTGGAGCTACCTCTAGGTCCAATACAGGCCTTCATGATCAAATAACCGGCATTCAATTCCGATCACACACAATAATGCAACTTTGATATTGCCAAAAATAAAGAATGAGTGTTTGAAAGACCCAATAAGTACCAAAACTATATCGCCAAAAGCTCGATGAAGCTGAAAATTTTCCTCCATACCAGATTCTTCATAAGATAAAAGGCAACATATAAACTCCATGAGAGACAAAGAGATAAATCACCTGCAATGCAATGACATCGGGATCAAGCCCGGAAACAAACTTGGAGAACTCATTCCAGTTGTTCTTGGCACGAAGAAGCAAACTATTAGCATTCCAAGTGACGAACTTCAACGGTTCTTTCTTCGGCTCATCGTTCTCCTCCAACTCCGACACAACTTTCTCTTTCTTTTCACCATCTACCGCACCGAATGAGAATGATGGCTTCTTCGCAGATCCATCCTTCTCTATTGGCTTGAAAAATCGCTTCATCTTTATACACCCTAACTCCGAAGTCCGAACTCGCTCAGTGTCCTTCCATAGAAGAAATCAATGCCTCGTACCTTTGTTGTATTCTTCCACTGAAAATCAGAGAACTCGATTTCATTTGGGCTTTTACAATTTTATACCCAAGACCAAACCCAAAATCCTAACTCAAACCCAACCCAACTGAGCACTCGATATCCGATAACGCAATACGCACAAAGGAAGCACTTGTGGCGCTAATGGAAATGTTGGATAACTCTAGGTAGCCAAAAGACCGTTAAAATGACCATAAAAATCTGTTCTTTGTAAAGGAAAGAGGAGAGCTTTCTAGCCATGGCTTCAACTACCATTTCTCTTTCCTTAGCTACACCTTTCTCTGCTTCTTCCTCTTCCTCTTCTTCTTCTTCAACAACAACCCGGCTCTCTGAAACGAAGAGTCCCTTTTCTAGACGCCATGAAAGGAACAATTTATGTTCTTCACTGTTGGGTGCCAAGATATGTATTCCTGGAACTACAGCGAGTACCAAGGCAATGAGCAAGAGAAGAGTTTTTTCTAGCAGGGTCATTTGCATGACCTCTCTTCTACCTGCTGCTCTATTGTTTGACTGTGATGGTGTGCTTGTTGATACTGAGAAAGATGGGCACAGGGTCTCCTTCAATGATACTTTTAACGAAGTACGTAGCGTGCAATGCTCGTTGCCTTTGATTACTTTTTGCTGTCTGGTGGTGGTGGTAATGTTTGTTTTGTTATGGATCTTGTAGCTACTTCGTTAAAGTGCTGCTATTGAATAAACTTGTTGAATATTTGTATAGTTGAGGCGGGTTTTGATTTAGTCCTAATATATCCATACCCTAATTTGTGAAAGTAACTTGATGATTCGGTTTATGATTCCTGTGTTGATATCATATTTGATTGATTGAACAGAAAGAATTAGGCGTTACTTGGGATGTGGATTTGTATGGCGACTTGCTCAAAATTGGTGGTGGGAAAGAAAGGTAAATCTTTCTGATCAGTCACTGTGTAGCTGTTTCATATTGTATCAGTGATCAATCTTATGGAAATAAATTTGACTTTTGGAACTCTTCAGCAAATTTGATGGAATAGTTGAATAGTCAAAGTTTGATTGAATTAGGTGATTTAAGAGTTGTTTTACAGTTATATGTTTCTAGATTCAAATGAATCTAACTTTGAGTCATTTGGAGTCAGCTAAAGAGAATTACCACGAAATAAAGACAAACTGGTCAATTTTTAATGTTAATGCAAATTATATTGTGTTTATTGAAGGTATTTCCTTCGTTGTATTCTAACATCAAGTGACTTTAGTTCTATAAATAGTCATATAATGTCTCATTGCAAGAGGTAAGTATAAAATTCTATCGCAATAGTACTTAAGTATTTGTGAGACTATTATTTTTCCAACAAGTCTAACAAATTGTCTGCAACTACAGTAGAGCACTAGGTAACATATAAAGGTGTAATATTTGAATTGGGTTATTTTTGTTATTTGCAGGATGACGGCCTACTTTAACCGTACCGGTTGGCCTGAAAAGGCTCCAAAGGGTGAAGAAGAAAGAAAGGAATTCATTGTTTCACTTCATAAAAGAAAGACTGAGTTGTTTATGGCTCTTATAGAGAAGAAATTGCTACCTCTTCGGCCTGGAGTTGCCAAGTTTGTCTTTTGCATCATATGTTCATATTTTGAACTCCTTGTCATTCATTCTTGTGGTTAATTATTCAAGCTTCCTTTGGTTGCATCTCTTCAGCCAACACACTGGTTGATCACTTATTAAAATTTTCGTCCTGACTAATCAGTTAATCAAGTAATAACAGTCCCTTGCCAGTGATACCTGTTACCTAGCTTTGTATTGTTCTCGGTATAAACTTGATTTGTGGACTTCATAGTCAAGCAGATTTCAAATTGCAGATAATATCTCATTTTAGTTTCCCACTGGCAATGCTAAGCTCGTTATGTTTCCACTCCTATGTCAATGAGTAATAATTTGGAGAGACATTGTTTTGGTTTCCCTTTAGCAATTGCATGTTCTGCAAATACAAATGAGGTAGAAAAAGTAATATGGCTTGCCAATTTATACAGGCTTATTGATCAAGCATTGGGAAAAGGTGTCCCAGTTGCTGTTTGCAGCACGTCCAATGAGAAGGCGGTAGGCATAACCAGGTTCCACGACTATTATATCTGTTGACCAGAGATTATTAGCATTGATATTGTTAGTATTGATATTGTTATAATTACACCTATAATCTCTCCTATAATTGAGAGATTTCATAGAGTTGATAGCTGGATTACTTCCTAAATAGTCCTAGGAATTTTGAATATAAACCCTTGTTCCTATGTACACAAAAAGTATGTAATAAAAATTATCTTCAACTTTCAACAATATCCAGTACAATTTCTTCAGTTTGCTATCAATACTAACAGATGGTTATCAAATTTGCATGTTTTCTCTTGGTTATTAAATTTGCATATTTGCTCTCATATATCGTCTTTGGTACATCACATCTCTTATTGACAAACATTAATGAAAAGACTGATCACCTAATTTGATCCAAGCATATTTTTCTTGCATTAGCCTTTTTAAAATGTTAAAATTTCTTGACATATAACCAAGTTTCTACAATCCTGTGTTTATGGCTTTGTTCATTGATAATATTGGAGATTACAGGTCAGATTCCTTGATTCACTTCTCATTGTGGTAGCCACACCATAACAATTGATTTCAGGTGTCTGCCATAGTTTCATTTTTGCTAGGACCTGAACGAGCAGAAAAGATCAAGATCTTTGCAGGAGATGTGGTGCCTCGGAAAAAGCCTGACCCGGTATAGTCTGCATCACCTCTTGGTTTTCTATTGAGATATCTGAAAATATGCAAAATACCTGCCATCCACTTCTTTGTTCTTACACACTACTTGCAACTTGTACATAGATTATCGTTAATTATTTCAAAGTGAAAATTTGAAATTGGTATGCCGTCACTCTTAAAATCAGACAATTCCATCTGCTAAAAGAAGAAACTGTTCTTCGTTAGTGGCAAAAAGCTGAATGAAATTTTCTGTTACTCTTCCTCATTATTCATTTTCATATATAACAGCCTGTTATTTGTTTTAAACAGGCCATCTACACATTAGCAGCCAGCACACTAGGTGTGGATCCTTCAAGGTACTCATCATGTGCTGTACACCGTTGTACTTTGCATAACTTTCTGCAAGCATTATATGCTTAACATAGATAAGATACGATGCAGAATGGAGTTATTGATCCGTGTTTTTCGTGATTTTGTGTGCTTCAGTTTGATAACAACTCAAATGCTACGTTCTTAGCTTTCTCTATACTTTGCATTTACTGTACAAGTAAATAGTTATTTTTTTCAAGATTAAAGTCAAATGTTTCTCATCTCTGCAGTTGTGTGGTGATAGAGGATAGTGCTATTGGTCTTGCAGCTGCCAAAGCTGCTGGAATGAAATGTATCGTAACAAAGAGCGGGTAAGTTACTCTTACCAGCAGATTGTTTGACCTCCTGCCCTTAATTTTCTTGGAGACATTACCCCCACCTGAAAAGCTTAGAAATACTTCTCTGAACTTTCAAATAAGAAGCGAATCCGGTTCTAAAGAGGTAAGACATAATCTCAGACCCTTGGAATGTCTCACGAACTAAGAATGAGCTTTCTTGTCAGAATCCTTTTTTTATAATGCTCAATGTGTCATTTTTGAGGCCTGGAAATTTATTGGCCACTGTGTAAATCATATTTTTATTTTTCCTCTTCTGGTCTAACTTTTATTTAACTCAATTTATATCTTGTAATTTTGATTTCAAAGTTGTTTTTTGTTCTTCACTATACATTGGTGACCAAGTTATGCACTGGATTATTTGGTTACAGTTACACAGCTGAAGAGGACTTCCTAAACGCAGATGCAGTTTTTGATTTCATTGGAGATCCTCCAGAAGAGCGCTTTGACTTGGCATTTTGTGCAAGCCTTCTTGAGAAGCAATACGTAAGCTAGTTTATAAACTTCTCCCCACCAAAATTGTAAGCCTCTGTTACTCTTTCCATTGATTTTGTTTGAACCGTGATCTCGGCCACAATCAAGTTCATCTGTACTCTGATAACTTCTAAGTTACTGAACCTTGAAATAGAACTCAAGTTTTGTATGCGATGCAGCTAATCTCCGTTGATGTTGGTAACAAAAAATTCTCTGGTAACCCCTAAACCTCTCTCTATATGTATATTTGATCCACAAGTACTAAGAAGAACTAGATTATATCATAGTTTTGCATTGTAATGTGAGGTTGATGAGTCCATTATCAAATAACACTACAACAAAGTAGACAATTGGCTTCGAAACAAAACGTAGCCAATTGTTCCAAAAACTTCGCCTGTAATTATTTGTGACGTTTTTGTTTCGTTGCATAAAGTGTCACCAATTCCCCGTAGCTAAAAATTATAAGCGATGTTTTCAAAAATCATAGAGAAAATATTAGCTACGAAATGTATTACAAAAAATAGCTAAAAATCAAATATTAGCGGAAAAATTTGAAGCCAAATGATTGACAACGAAAATAAAATGTAGCCAATAATTTTTGCTACGTTTTTCTCTTCGTAGGTATATAACATTAGCTAATTTTTTTATAACATAGCCAAATATTATTTGCTATGTTTTTTATAACATAGCAAATTGTTATTTGTAACATTTTAAATAATTTCACAACATACTATTTCCTACGTTTTTAATCCATGATAATGAATAAAATGTTTTGTATATAATATATTGACATTTTTTAATTGTAAACTA
>JANZXP010000007.1:25347687-25359606 GCA_027576715.1 Erythroxylum flavicans | reverse complement strand
ATATTTATTAACAAATTATTAATAAAATTATTTTATTTTATTAAAATAAATAATTTAAAAATTAATATTTATTTTAAACATATTTTAATTATTAAATCTAAGCTTATTTGAAATTTATATATTTGAAGATATTTTTAATTTTATTATGTTTATAAATAATTATTAATTTAATTTAATTTAATTTAATCATTCATATTTTATAAATAATTAAATTTAATTAATTAAATATAATATTAAATTAAATTATTGTTGATTTTATTAAAATTAATATATTAAACAAAAAACTACTTTTCTGATTTTCATGATTTTTGAAAACTAGAAAAAACCAAAATTAAGAACATAAATGAAAAACTAAAATAAATTTTTTAATAAATTTGAAAATAAAATATAAAACTAAAAATGAAAATGAAAATGAAAACAAACATGCTCTTAACTTATGAATTTTTACCTTTTATTTGATATTAATAAAAAATGTTTATTTTTGTTGCCTTTGTTAATAAATTTTTATAATTGTTATTTTTAATAGCGTATTAAATAAATTTTTATATAAAATCATTTAATTAGTCAACTATTTGGAAATAAAATAATGAACTTAGTTCAATTAATTATTAAAACTTCTTAATGCAATCAATTGATAGGAACAATTGGAGGTGGGGCTATGCTATATTTTTTTACTTATGATTGTTAGCATTCGCATGTCTTATGCTATATTTGTTTACTATGATTGTTATTCCCATTCTTGGCTTGGTGACCAAAACCAAACAAGAAAATGGACGTAAGCACATGTGCCCAATACTGAAAGAGACACCACAATTGTGTTGGCATTTGCATGTCTTACTTAGGCTGACATAACTAAAATTGCTTAATATTCAGAGCGAAAGAAATAATTTCGATGCACATATCATGTGCGATCATTTAGCGAAACTCTAAATGTGTGGTTTATTTATCCAATCCAACCTCAAAATCACCAAACAATTTTAAAAGTAGGGTCGAGTGCCATTCATTTTGAAATGATGGTACTGAGTTCAAGTTCCGGGTTTTATACATAACCATAAAAGCAACGTATTAAAGAGTTGCTATATTCCAGATTTCATAGCTAATTTACTAAGAGTTTGAATGAAGATACAGTACTCAACTTATTCATACATTACTTTCAAAGTTCTACCTCTTATCCGAAGTTTCTCGGGGATCATTATCATATCCAAAGAATTAAGATAAGTAGAGAAAAGCTCTGAGGAAAAAAAAGGGAAGCCAAAGAGTAAAAGTTAATCATCCTAAAACCATAATTTAATTTGTGCATCATTACTTCACAGGATCACAAGACTTGCTTGTTGCCTAAAACTATGTCAATAGAACAAAAAACCAACTTTATACATTGGCTAGGATCATAATGGTCTCCGCATGACGTCCAGAAAAGAGAAAAACATGAGAAGGAATGCAAACATCCCATTATCTATCTATCTATCTATCTATCCGCCTTGGATGAGAAGACCGGTAAGCAAATACATAAAGAGGGATTATACTGGGTAACAACATACATGTGAGAAACGGAAATACAAGGTGTTTTCTCAAGCAGCTGAGACTAGAGCAGGGGACGCACCTGTTGCAGTGGACCCAAATGTTGGCAGAAGCCAACCCTTTTTCTGGGCATACTCTATGTAGAAGCCAAATTTCTCCTTTGCATTCGGAATGTCGAGAGCGAGATCGTCAAGGCCATCCCTAATTCGGGTGAAACCTCTTGTCATCTGATTGATAGTGATCAGACCTTCATTGAAACATTCCTGGAGGAGATCCAGCATCCTGTCATTCTTCTTCTCCATAGCCATAACCAGTGCCTTCTTCACCACCTCATGGTAGAAAAAAGGCATTCCAAGATCTCGAATGCATTGGCAAGCTTCACTGACAACACCACCACTTTCATACTCTTCTAAAAGCTTCAATATCTTGTCCTTGGCATCCTCCACAGCCCATCCAGTACCACCTCCCCAACACCTCAAGATCCTCTCACCAGCATGACGGGCAGCAATGAGAGATCTAGCTACATGTACAGTTTCACTCCCACTGCAATTTGATGGAAGCCTGCTGCCTATCTCCTCTAGATTTAGAGGAGCCAAGACATCATCAATCACAGCCCTAGCTAGAAACAGAGAAAGCTCATCGGAAGCATCCAAAATGTCCAGTGCTGTATCTTCCGCAGATTCTAGAAGCATGACAAAGCCATTAACTATATCTTCAGTGGAGAAAATCTCAATGTGAAGAGCAGATAGCAGAACAGATGCCATTTCTTTCTCCCTATTCTTCCTGTCCATTGCCAAGGTAATGAGCTTTTTCAGGAAAACTGGGTTAAACTCAGGCATGCCAAGATCTTCAAGGCTCCGAATCAGTTCTGGAATATCATCAGAGTGAAAATACTCGTGAATTATAGTGACTACCTCCTCCTTATACCTCCTCAACTTTTCATCTTCAATTAGCATATGTCCATTCTCACCGGAGGATTTCAAGAATGACTGATCAAGCCACCCTTGAGAGACTGCCCTGGGTATGATTGATTGGAACAAGGCTTTTGCAGATGGAATGTCAAGAGCAAGATCATCCAGGCTCTCAGCTAGCCGAGAAAAACCCTTAACCATTTGACTGGAGCTGATCAGACCTTCCTCAGAAGCTTCCTTCAACAGCTTCAGCACTAGAGATTCGGCAGCTTGAATCTCCATGGCAAGAACCAGAGCTCTCTTGACAACCTCATGATGAAAGAATGAAACCCCTAATTCCCTTATACACCTGCACGCCTCAAAAGTATCACCATTCTCTACATACTCCCTCAGTAAATCTGCAATTTTATTCTTTACTTCCTCAACAGTGGTGTGAGTGCTACCACCCCATTTCCTCTCCACAAGTTCTGCATGATGTGGGGCTGAAAGATAGCTCTTCTCAGCAGTTTGAAGGACCTCAAACCCTTTAGATGATTGAGGAATAGTCTTCTTTGCTCTAGTGAGGAAAGCTGGAGGTAGGATCTCATCAACCACAGCACGAGCTATAAATAGTGCGAGTATGTCAACTGCATCAAGTATGTCTACTGCTAGATCATCTGCAGATTCCAGAAGTATGACAAACCCATCTCTTATCTGGGATGGATTTATAACATCTGCATAAAGAGCAGATAATAAAACTGAAGCCATTTCTTTCTCCTTATCATGCCTGTCCATAGCCATGGAAACAAGCCGCTTAATAAAGTAAGGATGATATACACTAGAACCAAGTTCTCTAAGGTCAGACGCTGCAACTTCTACGTCACCAGTACTAAAGTACTCCTCTATTATGGAAACAACAGCCTTTTTGTACTCATCAAGTGGATCTGAGATGGTTGCCCCAACAAGCTGATACGGTTCCTGAGCAAGTGAAAAAAAAAAAGTCAAGAAGAAACTAACGGAAGCAAGATCAAGAACCCTACGTAAAGTCAAGCGGGCTATGATAGACAAAATCAACACATAGCGTAGATTTAGAAGCATAAATGTTGTAGACTACCCGACAAGACCCACGATGAAAACAGTCAAAAGCTGCAATTACCTCTCCACTGTCATAATTAGGATCATTCCGGTCAATTTGTGAATCACCATCAGTGTCCAGCAGTTTCCCCCACGTGCCCTTACCCCCACCACCATCTAAACATCAATTAATATGAAAATTAATTAACATAAAGAGAATGGATATCATTTTTCACATGCATTATCAAAAACCTTGTATGTACGATGCAAAGTGCGCAAAAGAAAAAGAAAACATGGGCAATTGGCAATAAGCTATCCACAAGGGACTAAGAAAAGTATACGTAACTAGCTAGACACGTAACATTTTGAATCCGCAGAGGATGGGAAAATTTTGAAACTATAACAAAAGATGTAACATACAAAGGAGGAAAGGAACTTTGCAAGTCATTACTGCACTCAGTTTAAACACAAGTACGGAAGCCAAAACTCATTACCAGCTCTAAAACATCAAACGGAAACCAGTCAGACAACCAAAATCAACAAGAGCTTATCTACCACACCACAGTATTATGACGGAAGGGATACCGTTAACTAAAATATGCTAATAATGAAACAGACTAGCTATAGCATCATAAGAACTCGAATAAGTCCGAACCATCATCGACAACCTCTACAAAATCATGGTAGGCATACAGCCGAACAGACTCACCCTTTTTCACACGTACATACTTCCCAGAGTGTGACCTTCGCACATGCCTGACTGCAATCCCTGCATTAGGTGCCCTTCCAGCAGCAGGAACTTTTATGTGATGCTCAGAAAGCAATGCCGATGGGGATTTAGGGGATGATGACAAAATCTTTGGGGAAGACGACAAGTTCTCGACATTCAGGCTTGCTATTTTCAACATTTCCCTCTGTTCATCCGTCAGAAATCCCTCACTCGACGCCATTTACACTTTGCCAAGGTTACTGCCTAAATCTAAATCACAAAAGAGGAGTCTACTGAGTTAATTAGTCGTTATAAAGACGTCACCAGCTTCAGTTCTGCTCTCAACATATAGTTCCTCAGCAAAAACCAGAACGCTTCAGGGACAGACCAATCAAATAAATCACTTGAAGTTAAAAAAACATAGGTTTAATTAAAAAGCTATAAATAGTTAAGAACTAGCCATTAAACAGTTGCTAATTTTTCTAAAATCATTAAAAAAAAGTTAAAAGATTGACCACGCCCAAAAGTTTATCTTCCTCTCATTTTCCTCCTATCAGCGCAGCCAAACATATCGCCAGAACATTCGAGAATAACAGAAAAGAAAAATCCATACATATGATGAAACCTGAGAGGAGAGCCAGATAGAGGAAAGGAAACCTGTACGGAAAGGATTGAATTCGAAAACTTCTGTGCTTGGCCCGGATCTCGAGCCAAGACAGGGACAGCAGCTATCGGATCTCCAATCGGACTCTGGAGATCCGAACCAACACGACGAGCAAAACCCTAGCTCAAAAGACTCGAAGCTCCGGGTGGGTTGACGGTAAAAAGATTATGGACATGTAAATAGAGAGAGAGAAACTGGATGAGGACGAAGAAGAGAGGAGGAGGAGATGCAAGAGGGTGCAGGGTATTTATAGGGAGGCTGCGGTTACGAGTACACGTCAGCGGAGGGGTGTTTGGGTATATTATCGGTAGGGTATCCACATGGCATTACGTGTACTACAGGCCGTTGCCTGTCTCTTGCTTCCACCATGCTACAGATTTAGGGTTTTTCTGTTTTCGGGTCCGAATCACCAAAATAGCCTTGTAAAGTGCTCTCTATTACTATTATTAAATATTTATTTCTTATTAAATCTAGAATTTACCACTCTCAGTTCCCTCTCAACCCCTAATTTCACCTCGAAAGCACTCTTCTCTCACGACTCGCACTTCGTCGAACTTGTCACCACTCACCGTCCGCCGTAAGCCCGTCATTGCCATGAAGTCATCGAAGCTTCAGTGAGGATCTGCTCTCTTTGGAGTGCCTGTGTCTTTGCGATCAACAAACCTCCGGGTCTATTTTCTCTGCACTTGGTTTTTCACCCGAGGTACGCTTGCGCTCTCTGATTCTCTCTTCCTGTTCTCGATTCCTCAATTTTTAGCTCTTCTCTTGTTTCAGTTTGGCTCTCTTGCTTGTTTAACGAATGATTTAAGAGCTTGATGACCGTTCTTTGATGTTTAGCTCTTTCTCTTGAAGTTTCTAGTTTTTTGACCGAGTTTCAGCTCGTATCGCTTGAAACATTACGGTACTTCGCCGAACTTCGACGTTTAAAGTTTTTTTAGGAAAATTAATTCGTCCGTCTTTGAATTTGTACTTCTAAACTTAGTGTAATAGCGAGAATTTACCGATTTTCAAGTGTATTACCTCTGAATTTCACAACAAAAACTAATCGCCGACGAGTTTTCTCTTCACTGAAAGTTGTTTCTTGTCTTATTCTCTTACTAATAATATCTAATTCTTTATTATTCTCATTTTTACTTTTTATTTGCATAATAAATCATTTTTGAAATATCTAAGTTCAAGTAACTCCTTGATATTTTCCCTTTTCTTTCTTGGGTTTTTTCCTCTTTTCGGATCTGACAGCTGATATGTTTTTTTATTGCGACCAAGGTTTTGTTTATGTACCTTACCGCTCGAGTACAAAATCGTGTTGTCTGGTACCGACTATCGGTACCGGCCTGGACGATTTCGACTGGTACCCCCGGTATTTCAAATAGCAGCCGGTCGCTTAAATTTTAAAATTTTAAGGGACTTATCTAAAAAAGATTTAATTAAATAACAAGACTATGGTTATTTGTACGCAGTGGAATAAATCTTTGGACAGATAGAAGCAAGCAAGCGAACGTGTGGATCGTACGGTCGCCGGTAGATATGGGCACAAGAGAGGTATACGAAGAGAAACTACGTAGCGGACATTTATACCACGATCCTACCATCAACCCTGGTCTCGGCACTCCTCGTTGTCCTCGTTGTCTTGCTCTCGTCGACCCTAATTCTGTAAACTATTTGATTTCTTTTTAATTCTTTCTTTAGACACACACTCATATGTATTGATTTTGAGTTTGCGTTTGTTTTTGCTCTGTTTAGGGAAAGGGAGAATGGACTATTACTTCTGTTCTACATGACGCCACTGCTGTGGTCACTCCTCTCTCTCTCTTTTTCTTTCCTAGTTATTACCTCTGTCTTCTGTTTGATTTTCTATTATTCTATTTTTTGAAATTGATTTTGATATAAGAAAGATAAAACCCTCTAAATATGAGTGGTAGCAAATACGCAATTTTGGTTAATTCTTGAATTTGGAAATCTGCGGTCTTAGTCATCGATCAGCTTATGGCAGTTTTAGTGCAATTTGTGAGAACCCAGTTGTTTTTAACCAACGTAATCGTACTTCATATCTGATTGATTTTGAAGCTTGTAAAAACTCAAATTGTGTTTGTTAATGAAATTATTTCATTTTATTTAGTGAATGGCTGGTCATTATCAATGGTTCTGCTACTAAAATCCTATGCCTAGGCAGCAAACTCTTTATGTCGCTGTTGCAAGTTTTAATGATTTTTTATTTTTGGTTTTTTAAATAGGCTGGCTCGGGTATTGGTGGATTGCTTAGTGCAATTCATGGTTTCAATACAGGTTTTATTCCAATCATTTTTGTTGGTAAATCTATACCTTCTTGTTTGCGCAATTTTTAATCTTGTCATATTTCAGGGATCCCGTTACTTCAAAATCGCCTCAAGGGACCAAAGTGGCTTCCTTTCATAGTTGGAGTATTTACTGCCCTTTCCAATTTTTATTTCTAGGGTTTCAGACCCGCAAGAGCTATTGCTTGTTTAGATTCGTGGACTTCTTCTTGACCTAACTTTATGCAATGTACTACATTTGTTGGCAGCTTCCTCCACTGCTTGCAGTTTCAGGTGCCGCTGCTACTTTTGGAGGTACTTCTTGACTCTATTATCCTATCATTATATTATTTTGCATATCCTTTATCTTGATTCCTGGATTTAGTTTGTTGCATGTACCAAGCTTGAAGACTTTCATTTAAGCCAACGCCAACCGCAATCTCATAATTTTCTTGGTTAAAAAAAAATTAGGAAATGCAGCATTTCAGTGTGTTTAGAAGATTTCAATGAGTTCGTTTAAAATAGTTGACATAAATTCACAATTTATTTCTTTTATGTGTATGGTTCTTGTAGTTCCAATCCTGTATTAAGATTTTTTTTTCTCAATTTAGAACAAGGGCAGGGACTTTTATTGGTGGAATAAGGTCAATCATGTATTGGTGGAGTAAGGTCAATCATGTATTAGTGGTGATGCATGGAACTTCAAAAATAGATATCTGAATGAAGACTCACCTCTGGAGTCTATAAGATGGCCAGAAAATAGATCATGTCTGATTTGGTTTGAATAATTCCGAAATGTATCTTAATGTTTCTATGAATAAGTGGCCTTTAAAATTGTAAAATCATGGACCATATTCTTCTATCATTTAGCCTTTAATGTGGAACTGGAATATCAATCATGTGCATAAACCATAGGTTGCATGATCATTAATTCACCATAAGCTATCCTTTTTGTAGCTGGATTTTTTGTGGGAAATGTGCAACCATACTAAAGTGAGAGAACCATGCATTGGACTTTAGTGTAGTGATAAAGGTCTCCTACAAGAAACGATAATAAAATTAACTAAAGGACTTATTTTAACGTCTTTAATCTCTTTTCGCGGTGGAACATCTAAAAATTTTTGTGGAATAGGGATCCAAAAAGAGCTTCAAATATAATAGTGAAAAAAAATGAAGCTTACTCGATATTAGCATGATCAAATACGAATAATCTATTCTGTTGCTCATACTATGATACACTATGTATGACTTTCTGTATAATATCCATCAAGCTGCATGACTTTCTGTATAATATCCATCAAGCTGCATGACTGTCCAAAAATGCATTAACTTCTTATGTTTGTGCAACTTTATTTGGTTAGAGTGGCAAATAGTATAATCTTTTCTTGCTTCTTATAATTATATAAATATAAGACATCATCAAACATCGCGATGCTATCAATGTAACTTGCATTTGTCTTGTTAGTTCTTAAGAAAGGACCTAACTCAAGAACTATATTTTCATTTGTGAGAAGTTATTGTCATCTTCACTTGATCGCCTTTGTAATATTTTTTAGTAGCCAATGATTTTCTGCAACACAAAAAAGTAATGGGGATCCCTTGCAAGTTCACTGCCTCATTCTATCAAAACTAGTGGCTGATGGAAGTCTTGGTTTTGAGAGTCTTGGTGGGGGAATATGTTCAGTGGTTTTTCTACTGTTGAAATCGTAGCAAAAAATGTTGATTTTGTCACTTGTGAGTGTCATTTGATTTCTTCATCCTGCGAATTTGAAAAGTTAACAGGGTCATAGATTGATTCATCTTCCAGGAAGGAAAAATAAGCTTGAGAGGCTTGTTAATTGATAAGTTGTCATCTTAGGCAGTGGCATAGTATATAAAATAACAAGGTACAAGTTTGCGGGTGGTGGAATGGGCTTCTGACTTCTACATAAAAGTTATCCTTGAATTTTTTCGGTCTAGGATGGTGGAAATAACCCATCAGCTTGAGGCTTTTTTCCCCTTTGGACCAGGGAATAGACCTTATCGTTAGTGTACTGGTTGAGGTGGAATGCGAATTTGTCTTCTCAGAGTTGACGATTAAAATTTTGTCCTGGCTACTATTTTAGAGCTTGACATGTAATATGCTAGCACCATAACATGACATCTGAACTATTTAGCCTCTTGGCCATAATTACCTTCTTATTGATGCTTCCGTCAATTACTTCTCGTCGTACAGGGATGTGATTGATTTTTCCTTAATTTAGTTATGTGAGAGAAATCTCTTATTTAGATCATCAAACTTGTGGAGCCCTTCGTGCTCCATTTATAAGCAGTTGAGATTTCCGTGCCTTTTGATTCTTGCTTTTGGTCAAGTGAAACTAATCTTGTTGCCAAATTTTCGAATTTCAAGGGTATATGCTTCCAAGATTTGCTCAACTCACTGTAACATCCTATTATGCTACGTCGAGTGCGTCACACCATGTTATTTCTCTCCTCACTCGGCGTATTGAAGAGGGCCATATGTCCCAGCTTCATCAAGAAAAGCAAAAATGATTTCTTTCAGGTGGATATATTATTGTATTATCCTTGCTACCTCAATTTTGTGAGAAAGGTTATACATGGGCAGAGATGGGCAAACTGGTAGATGGTTAAAATTATGACTTCTGCAATGCCCTTTTGTTGAATAACAAACTTTTAAGTAACTGTAAAAAATTTGTCTTAGTGATATAGTAAGGTGGATTTGGTTGTTTCTGACCTGCATGATGCTAAACGACAGCTGGCATATCACGACAAAGTAAGTGAATGATGCTACGTTCATCCTGTGATTTTGAGTTGCTAGATGTATTCTCATAAGTGAATAAGCTGTACATATGGAATTAGGATGTAGTAGAATGTGGAAGCTAACATATTGATTAAGGGTTGAGGAAGTCACTGGAAGAAGAACAAGCAACTCTTCATTAGTGAAATCTAGCGAAGAGATTGGATATTAAATCATGTACAACTTCCATGCAAAGATCAATAGTCAGAAGGGAAGGTACCTACAGATTTAACATATTAGGCAGAAGCAATACAATACAAAAGTAGGAGAGCCAAGCATAAGGAAATCAACATGTGCACAATGCTTAACTACTTATTCATTTAGCAGACTCAAGTGAAGAGTTGATAACGAGTGTTGTCTGAACTTAAAAGGGAACCGATAGTGAAGGAGTAAAACATGTGGTGTTAGGTGTGTTACAAAAATTGCTTATAAGTAGAATTTGCTTAATTGGAGCTCAGATAATGTTTTGTTGCAAAGAGGCCCATCCTTTAAGGTCTTTTAATGTCATTAGAACTTATTTTTCATATATTTAATAAATCTTTTTGTAACTTTTAGAAAAATAGTCATGTGAGTCATGAGGAATGGGGTAGGCCTAATCATCATCTACATCGAATAGGTTAAAAGCATGTGTTGGCCAATACAATGGGAGCGAAGTACACACTTAGGCTATGTTAATGACACTATCCTATGTGATTAAGTTGATTACCTTTGTTAAGGTAAAAACATACATATATATTGGTATTAATAGAATTAATTACACGCAATATATGATAAAGATCAGATAAGTTTATTCGAAATTCAGTTTTGTAACAATTACAAAAAATTTATATACATTAAAATTCATAAATTAATGTTAATTAATAATTTCTTAAGATAGTAAAAGATGTTAATTTCACAAAATTCAAAAATAATATTATTTTGATTTTTAAACAGATTAAAATAAAGTTAAAAATCATATATAATATAATATATTGACGATTATTTTATAAATTTAATAATTATTTAATAATTTTAAAAGATTATTTCAAATTGTATTCGATATTGTTCGTTCAAATGTGATATTAACTTTAGTATTCGTAATATTGATTTAAGTATTTTGTTATATTCGAAGAAGAAAATGCATATTTTCTATCTAAAATATAACCCTAGTTTTGTTTTTTTTGGATGAAAAGTATAAGTAATGCTCGCGCGGGCAGCTGCGTATCTGTCTCTCGGCCTCCTGCTTCTGTGTTTGTGATGGAAGAAGCTGTTCAGATATGCAACACGAGCAGTAACCATACTATCACGAACGAAAATGAGTGGAAAGCTGAAGAAGCAATAGGTGGTAACAGAGTCGCTCTCGAAGCTCTAAGAGAACTCATCGTTTTCCCACTTGTTTACTCTTCTCAAGCTCTCAAACTCGGTCTTACTGTAATTATTCCTCCACCGCATCCTCCTCTTCTTTTCTTTCCTATAATTTTTTTAATTCTGATCGTATTGTTCTTCAGTGGCCCAGAGGTTTACTTCTCTATGGTCCCCCTGGAACTGGAAAGGTACTTCTTTGTTTTCCCATCAACTTGTTTCTCATTACATTATGGAAGCTCTGGAATTACTCGAGTTTCTTCCCAATTTAGGAGAGAAACTTACGTACATAGATATCCACTGAACACATTGATTAATCTCTTTTGTTTGGCCGACATTCTGTGAAAAAACTGCAAATGAGTTGTTTAGACTTCTCTCTTTTTCTTTTTTATCAGCCATTCTCAAGTTATTTATCTGTGAATTGTAGACGAGTTTGGTACGTGCAGTTGTTCATGAATGTGGTGCAAATTTAACTGTCATCTGGTACTTGCTTTTCTTGATCACTTAGCCTTACAAAAATGGTCGTCTGGTTGATGTTGCTTTAAGAAAATGTTGGATTTATGTTTGATCTTCTGTTTTGGATGTATTTCCTCCAGTCCACATTCTGTCCACAGAGCAGGTGCTGGAGAAAGTGAGAAAATTTTGCGCGAGGC
>JANZXP010000007.1:25300737-25323878 GCA_027576715.1 Erythroxylum flavicans | reverse complement strand
TCCCTTTTTTCAACCACTTAAAGGTCAAAAACATTCACTCATTTTCCATTTCATGTTGAATATCAACCATAAGCTTGCTAGCTAATCCAATCTTCACTACTATATATCTAACACAAGCATTAATCCAAAGGTCTTTATTTTGGTTGTAATAAGGCCTTGGTAAAGGTATGGAAAAGATAAAATTTAGCTTAAAACTGAAGGACTAATTGAGCATTTAAAATGATATGTACAAATAAAATATAAAACACAAAATTTTTTCTTTTCAAGAATCTCCTTTACTTTTATAGTGAACCCTTTTCTCTCTCTCTTTTTTTCTTCCCTTTTTCTTTTTCCCTGGCATTTTCTCCTTCCTTTTCCCCTTTTTTTCTCTTTCTTCTTTGGTTCATATGATTTGCTTTTTTACTAAATGTACAACAGTATATATCCTTCTTTTTTTTGTTTCTCTTTTTCTTTCTCTTCTTCGGTTGATATCATTTGTTTTTTTCCCAATGTGCAACAACATATATACTCTTTAAGTGCTCAACTTGCCCTTATGGCTGGTATAATCAAAGTAGATAAACAACAAAAGACAAAGCTCATGTTTTAGGTTTTAATCAAAAAAAGGTTCCATCCAAGCTCATAGGGGTTTACTGAGGATAATAGCATGCTGACTTTTTAAGCTTTGAGGTTATATCCTAAATGCCTTCATCATTTTAATGTCTGCATAAGATTATGTAATCTTGATTAGTATTCACAAGCAAGTTCTAGATTTGTTTGACATGAAAGAATACTCTCAATAACAAATACTTTTAATTGGTCTTAAACGCTTGCCGAAGGAAAGTGTCATTCATCTATCACAGCAAGCTAATACCCTTTCAATTGAAATCCAGGTTAACCAACTCATCATGCAAATATATTTATTCACTTATATTATGCATTTATAACCCAGATTAAGTTCAGTTAATAATCACACATCTTTAACTATTAAACAAAAAAAATAAACATGATACGTACAACAATCATAGTCAACATCATAGGAAATTAAATAAAAGATCTAACATGCAAACAACACTAATTAAGCCGAGCAATGAAATAAAACAAATTTGATCACAAACAATCAAATTATCAAAGGCAAATTAGAAATACAATACTAAGATGGAGGCGAACGCTTTTTGGAGCGAGGATTCAAATTTGCTAACAAATCCTTGATCTCCGCGATATTTGCCTTAATCTTTTGCAACCTCTCATCCGTTCGCTGTTCAAAAACAATAAGTTGATTCGTTAATGATTGGTATTCAATAAAAGTAGGTGCAATGTTAAATTGCATACCTTCATGTATTGAAGGGCCTTCCTTTTGTGTACCTTTACCTCTCTCGCACCAACTGCGCTTGCTAGTTGAAGGTTCGGTTGCCTCATCGCTAATAACAAAATAACGATCACCTTGCCGCTTCGCAATCTTCATTGGCACTAAAGACTGCAAGTCTAAACTAGAATTCCCGAAAACTAACTGGATACTTGTTCTCCCAGTCAGTAAACCTAAATACTCTGTAATTTGAGTCACAAATGCCCCAACAATAATTTTCCCAGCGCTACCTTTCACTACATCCATCGTATGCTCACTTAACCACAAACCAGCATTAAACTATTTGCCATGCACCATGTACCACAACACAAAGAATTCAGATTTAGAAACTGCACCCTAACTATCTCCTCTACCAAATATTGTGCAAGTTAAAAACCTATGAAGATAGCGTAAGCTAGGATCCACTAAAGCTGGCAATTTTGACCTACTTGAAAAAAAAAACATTTGTTGAATTTGTAATTTCAATCCAAAATTCTCTAGGCCTAAATTCATCATCATAACCATATAACTCACTATGTGAAAATCCAAATATATCATTCAAATCATTTAAACAAAGAGCATGTATCGTATTCATTAATCTGAATATCAAATTAATCACGATGCCATCTTCGTTATAGGTCAACATATAAATTTTTCCTAAATTTGCAAATCTGTCCCATCCTATGTTATGCAATAATTCATTGACTCGATTTGCAATTCTCAGCTCAGTTATAGCAGCATGATCAATGAATCTATTTGGCATAATCGGACGATCTTTTAAACTTAGATACCTTGATTGGTTCTCAGCATTATAAAACTGAAGGCAAGGATTACCTAAATCAGGGACATCGCCCGCTTCAGAAGATGAAGATGCTTAAACTCTCGTACGAGGCATGATCTAAATAATAATCGAGAATCAAAATATTTTCATTAATCTCAGACCAAACAGAGCAATTTGTTACTTAATTAGATTTAGAACAGTTAAATATAGTTGACAAACATAAAATCATATAGTAATATAAATCCAATAGGTCAAAAGATGAACACACATTCATTTTAAATATACATCATTTAATAAATAATAATAAAATTAAAGATTAAAACGAAAACAATTAAACACTTTTTATCTTATTACTTATATACTATATCAAAATGTTTTATAATGTCAAACTTGAATTATTTAATAATGAATATAACAATTCATTGAAAACTCAAATATACTATATTCTCAATTGACAAAAGGGAATACCAGGACAAATGCCATTTACATGCATAAAATACCTGATTTATTTACATACAAATTAAAATATTTATATGTACATGTGAGATCCAATTCAAACATTCTGAACAAGGCAGCAGGTTTGATTACATCCGTAACTATGCAATCTACCAGGTTTGCATCAAACTCTCAAAATTTTGCTTTATCCATGTTTTCACTTTTGTTATCTAAGGTTTGACATTATGCGGGCTCCATGAAACAATAATGATCAAAATCATTCCCGTGACAATAATAAAATTACTAACTGTATTAGCAAATAAACCACCATCAAATTTACTACCACAGGGTCGCAATTGGTAAAGCACGGTTTCCTTCAAAGTCATAACAACAGAACACGTTAAGATACTAATGCTGGTCTTTATACTGTTTCAGAGAAATTTAATTAATCAAAATGTTTTTACTATGATTCTGGTAGCCCCACAAGTGTCTTGTTAGTTTATCTTTGACTTATCCCATTTTGAAAACTAGTAATCAACACCGAGATGATCTATTATTACTTCACACTGAACATATAAAACTAAATCTGCCAAAGTCAGGAGAGAAAAGATGATCTCTTTAACTTTATCTTACATGTAAAGAAAACAAAGTTTTGAGTTTAAATTTTATGAGAAAATGATAGAAATTAAGGCAGACTAGGAACCTTAAATTAGATGATACAACATGCTCATGTCATGAACTAGGTGTAGGCTTACGATGTAAATTCTTATTCCTCATAAGAATTATCTTAACCTTAGATGACGGACCCATAGAATTATATGCCTATCTCCTTGATTTTCCTTATTAAATGCTTTAATTCTTAACCAAACTCTTCCCCAAAGGAAACATCTTCTCAATTAACTAAAATATAATATAAAACAACTAAACCAATTTAATTTCATTACGAAAACGTAACAAAACATTTAGTTCAATACATATCCATTATAAAATAAAACATAAAACAACTAAACCAATTTAATTTCATTACGAAAACATAACAAAACACTTAGTTCAATACATCTAACCTAGTAAACCTTCTAATGTAACTCAAACCAAACAAATTATCCTATATGTAAAGTCAATATAAAAATAATGAAAACTCGATCACCGGTCACCCACAAATAAGAGAGTTTTAAAATTCGTTCGTCCATTTAATCTAACGGCTACCAACCAACACCCATATTATTGTTGTCACAGTCGTGACTCTTTTTTTCTTACTTTATTTCTTATATATATATATATATTATTTATTTAAAAATTTTAAAATATAATTAAAATATAATTAAATATTTAAAAAATAATAATAATAATAATTAGAGGTGTCACATGTGTGACACTTAAGTCACACCTGTTACATATTTTTTAAAAAATATTAAATATAATTAATTAGTCAATTAATTATTTTAAAAATATAATTAATTAACTAAAAATATAATAAAAAGTCACACTCGTGATTTTTGTAAGATTTATTTAAATTTTTTATTCACTGATCAAATTTTTTCCTTTTCTTAATTATAATTAAGTTACTATTTTCACACTAAAAAAACAGGGTAATTAAATTTCAATTAACAAAAAATTAAGATTTATTTAAGATTTACTTAATTTAAATTAGTTATTTAAGATTTCTTTTAAATTTGTTAATCACAAATCACACCCGTGATTGTGACTTAATAATTCACGTTTAATTTAAAATAAGAAAAAATATAATAAATTTGTTAATCACAAGTCTTACAGGTGTGACTTAATGATTCACGTTTAATTTAAAATAAAAAATATAATTTAAGTTAAGATAAAAAAATTATTTTGCACTACAAATACTTAATTTAAATTAAAATAGGAAAAATTTTATTCAATGTTTATTTAAAATTTTTAGTTCCGATAGTCACGGACTGTGACTCAAGTTATATCAAATTTTACTTTTTAATTACATTTTTTTACATTTCCATTTACTTTCAATATTTTATAATACATCACGACCTTACATTTCCTACTTTTTAAATTTTTTTCATTCCAAAATTTTACAATCTAAATTTAATTTTTATTTTTTATATTCTTACAATATTTCTATTGTAATTCCTTTCTTAATATACATTTAAAATTTTACAACCTTATTTTAATTATTCATTTGTAGTATTCTAAATTATATATTTTTAATATTTCTATCGTGTAACTCTTTTTTAATATACATTTAAAAATTTAAATGCTAATAATTTTATGGCAAATTTTAAAATTGCATAATATTCATTTATACATTAAATAATATAAGATGTTAGCCCTTTTATTATCTTAATTAATTAAATATTTATGTCGAGGAGAGGAGGCGGCGGTAAGGAGAGCACTATTTTTTGATTTTATTTAGAATAACACTACAGTGACTAAAGGAGGAGCAGTAGCAGACGCAGGGTTTAGTGTGATTCCGAAAACGAACGAAGTTGTTTTACTAATAAGCAAAACATATGTTGAATAGTTGAGTGAAAGAGTAAGAATAAGGCAGCTAAAAGAATCAGTAATCACCAAATTCAACGTCCAAAACATCTTTTCCATCAAAAAACGGGTTGCTATTTTTTTCTCTCACTATCTCCTCTCAATATCTTCCCCTCCTCTCTCACCCACAAAAACACAAAAACTCAAAAATGGAGGACATGGACACTGATGTTCATGCCCTAGCTGCAGAAAATGAAAATCCAACAACCCCTAAAGTCAAGAATAAGGAAACAAAGGTGGAAAGCCAGATCTTAGAAACTCCTTCAGCAAAGAACTAAGCTAAGTCGACTACTGTGGACACTCCAACACAACAGCAAGCTTCTTCCATGGCTCCTACTGCTCCTGTCAACAAAGAGAAAATCAATGCTACATCCAAAGACTCTTATGCTGACAAGATGCAAAGTCAACAGACAAACTCCATACCTGCAAATAGCAATGCACCACCTATGACCTTCAAAGATAAACTGAACAACAATCCATTCAAAAGGGTGGAGGTCAAGCTGAAACCAGGTGATGTAATCCATGACATGACTGAAACTAGACCCAAAGTAAGTTTTGTGGAAGAAGTACAACTGAAGATGGTTCAAAACTTTGCTAACACAGTGATCATTAGACCACTTGGAAGAACTGTTAACTATAAAACATTATATTAGAAACTGATGGGCTTATGGAGACCCAAAGGCAACATCGAGATCATGGACATTGAAGATGGGTTCTTCTTAGTTAAGCTATCTTGTGAAGAGGACTATTACACAGCACTACTGAATGGTCCATGGGTGATCCAAGGGCATTATGTAACAGTTTATCCATGGCATAGGGATTTCAACACCAAATCAGACAATATCAAGTCAATAGTCACATAGGTACGTATCCCTGGACTACCACCTTGATATTTTCATGAAGATGTACTTGAAGAGATCACAAAGCTCATTGAAAAGTTCATTAGGGCTGACAAGCATACCTTGGGAATCCAGAGGGGCCAATTTGCCAGACTAGTGGTGAACATGGACCTCAGGAAGCCACTCACCACTAATGTTACGATCAATGATAAACTGTATAGAGTTGAATATGAATCACTCTATAATATTTGTTTTAACTGTGCTTGTTATGGGCACTGTAAGGAGGAATGCACAAAGGGGAAGGAGAAGGAGAAAGACTCAGTGGCTCCATCGGAAAATCAAACAGAGCAAAATTCCACACAGGAAAACTCAGGACGGCCAGAAACAAACAACCGAGGCAACAAATTTCAAAACCGGCTGCTGACGGAAGCCTTATCATCATCTGCTTACCTTGGGATTTCACGCCACACTCCAGCCGCCAATAACCCACGACTAGATTGCACAAAACCAGGTCCTTGGATGATTGCAAAAAAGAAAAGAGGACGTCAGATGCAAGGGGGTGAAAAGACTTCAAGTCAATTAAAAAATCAAAAGTAAACTACTTTTACCTCATCTCGGTTTGAAGTCCTCCGAAATGAACCAGAAGAGGAAAGTACGGCCAATCTAGCAACCACAAACAATATTATATTCAATTCAACAGGGCCTAGAACAGAAACAATTGGAAGGAAGAAAAGGCCCATTAAAATGAAAGCACAGGAGCCAAAGCCCAAAAGGAAGTTTGTATCCAAACCAGAGGATCATGTCTGGGTAAAGAAGGGACCCAATGAAGCTGGGCCTTCAACATTATCTGTAGCCCAAAACCAGCAACAGTCTAACTCTATTACAGCCGTGGATCGTTTGGCTATAGGGGAGGATACAAGCAAAGCCCACCAGGTTACACCAGAGTCAACAGCAGGCAAAAATCAGGCTCAGCCCAATATGGGCCCGTCCACAGTACAGCCCATTCACTTTCCACCACAGGTAGAAACTCTAGCCCAAACAAGCCATACATTTTCCATCGTACCACACCTAGAACCTCATCGCTTACACAGAAATGACAAGGAACTTGATAATCAACAAGGCAATGCAAAGGAGAAAGGCACCAAAGGGATCCATCTGGGAAACATATCGGAAAACAACCATAGACCTATACCTGAGGAGATAATCAGTCTCTTAGACAATGGGGACCACATGGACTCAGATGAGGTCCCAGAAGAGGAACCTCCAGATATAATGGAGAAGCAACAGCTGAACAATCAGGAGGCCTTACCAGGACAATCCAAGTAAGACATCCTTATTCAAACAAGTTTCTAAATGAATCACAACATAACAACATGGAACTACCGTGGCATTTCCAGCAAAAACATAAATACAATAGCAACACTAAAACAACTGGTCCAACTACATCAGGCAAACATAGTAATCTTACTAGAACCAAGGACCAGTAGAGTCAAGGCTAAAAAACTCTAAAAAGCCTTGGCTTCCCCAAATCCTACAGAGTAGAGGCAATAGGATATGCAAGGGGATATGGGTTTTATGGCATCATTCAATCAATATGTATGTAATTCATGCTGACTGGCAAATACTTCACCTTAATGTGATTTTACCAGACAATTCCTCTTTTTTGCTATATGCTATTTATGGTAGCCCACATGCCATAACAAGAAGGGCATTATGGGGAAGACTAACAATGTTGGCAGGTATGATAACATCCTTTTGGATAGTTGCTGGAGATTTCAATGTTTTCACATCTAGGGAGGACAAAGTAGGGGGAAGAGTGTCTAATGGTTGCTCACATTTCAAAAAGTGGATCAAGTATGCACATATGGAAGATATGGGCTTTACTGGCCAACGTTATACATGGACAAATGGCACATGTTTTGAGAGGATCGACAGAGTTTTATGCAATATGGAAATGATCAATGCTTACAAAGCCATACAAGAATATCACCTCCCTAGAATAAACTCAGATCATTGCCCAATGTTAATACAACTCAAAGCAAGCTCTGAACAGAACACACAGCAACCAAGGTTTAGATACTAGGCAGCTTGGGAGCTACATGATCAATGGAAGGATTGGTTGAATAGAGTATAGGAAACATCCAGCCCACTTCATCAGGCAATCCAGACATTACAAGACAACATAAGTGAGTGGAAATATGAAATTTTTGGAAACATTTATAAACAGAAAAGGAGATTGCTAGCTAGACTATCAGGAATACAGTCAAGTCTCCCAACCAAACCACCAAAGAGAACATGGAAACTAAAGTATAATCTTAGAAAGGAACTAGAAAGATTGCTGCTCCAAGAAGAACAATTAAAGGCACAAAATAGGAGGGCAACTTTCCTAACTGAGGGAGACAAAAACACAAAGAGTTTTCACAAGCTGCACAAAATACTTAGAACCAGAAAACAAGTCAAAATGCTCAGACTGGAATCAAGGGAGTGGTCAACATGCAAGATTCACATCAGCAATGAGGTAACCACTTTCTACAAGAATCTTTATACAGAACACAACTCCTAAATGCACACAAGCCCATTTAATAGATATCATATCAGGAACATGTGGCCTCAGTTACCACTTGAGGCACTACACCTATTAAGCAGCCTTGTCACAAGGGCAGAAATCAAACAAGCAATGTTTCAAATGTTCCCAGACAAGACTCTAGGTCCAGATGGCCTCACTGTTGGTTTTTACCAACAAAACTGGCCAACTGTATGTTCATCAGTCTACAACATGGTAGAACAGGTTTTCTTAATAGGTACAATGGATCTTAACCTCAATAGAGCTCTCATCACTTTGATCCCATTGAAAAAGTAAGCCAGTTCAGACCTATTAGTTTAATAAACACCAATGCAAAATTGATCACTAAAATCATTGCCAATAGGTTGACCCACATATTACCTACCCTTATCCTACCAAATCAATCAAGTTTCATTCGAGGTAGACACATCATAGCAATATAATTGCAGCACAAGAAGCAATCTACCTAATGGAAAACACTAAAGGGGACACAGGCTGGATTGCTGTCAAAATTGACCTTGCAAAGGCTTTTGACAAATTAAATTGGGATTTTTTAAAAGACACATTACAAGATGCAGGAATTCCAAATTACCTTACCAAAGTCATAATGAGCACAATGCAAACAACTTCCATGAGAATACTTCAGGAAGGCATACAGGGTGAGTGGTTCATACCAAGCAGAAGGGTAAGACAAGGGGATTCTATGTCACCCCATCTCTTTGTACTCTGCAAGAATAGATTGTCTCAAGCTATTACACAAAAAGTTAAAAAAGGTGAGTGGATTCCCCTCCAGTTTGGAAGAGGAACCACAACACTATCACACTTGCTTTTTGCAGATGATCTCATCTTGTTCTCAAAGGAATCTGAGGACCAGATACATATAATGAAACAGGTAATCTCTGAATTCTCCCTATTCTCTGGTCAACAAATAAATTCAAAAAAGTCTACAATGTATGCATCACCAAATACACTAGTAGGGCTTGCACAAAAATTGAGTTCATTAATAGGAACAGAACTAGTGTCAGATTTGGGCAAGTATCTGGGAACACAGGTTATCCATGGCAGATACACAAAAAAGCATTATCAAGATATCTTGAATAAGGTAAAGAACAGAGTGAATATGTGGAATGCACATAGGATATCAATGGCTGGGAGAATGACCTTATGTAAATCAATAATCAGTGCTTTGCCCACATATCATATGCAATCAACTCTACTGCTAAAATCAACCTGTAAGGAACTAGATAGGTATGCACGGAAATTCCTCTAGGGGGTAACATAGATGAAAAGAAAACAGCTCCAATCAAATGGGAGGAGGTATGCCAACCCAAAAACAGAGGTGGTTTAGGCTTCAGGAAAACCAGGGAGCAAAATGTAGCATTCATAATTAGACTAGCATAGGAGTTACTAACAGCTGAACACAAGTTGTGGAGAAACATTATGTTTGGCTAAATATAACCTAACAGAACAACATATGATCATGGGGATCCCAAAGAAGAAAGGATCACAATTGTATAACAGCATGTACAAAATATGGAACTATATACAGGAAGGATACACTTAAGAACTTGGAGATGGAAATTCCATCTTGTTCTGGAAACACAGATGGTTGCCCACCGAGGAAATATTACAAAACCAGGTAAGTGTTTCCCTACCAGAATTGACACTCTCCAAAAAAGCTAACTACTATGTTAATTCTGCAGGTAACTAGAAGTGGGATGAGCTCACAACTCTACTCCCAAACAAGTTTCAAGCAATGCTACACGCAATCCATATCATGAGGGATTGTTATAGAAGCAGAGAAGTCTGGACAGCTATCAGACCAAATCTCCCACAAACTTTCTGGGAAGGTGAGTCACTAAATCAATGGCTATTATCTAACATCAACTCACCCTTCATGCAGGAAAACATACCATGGAATGAATGGTTTACACAAGCATGCAACATTCTATGGTCATCTAGAAACGAGGATAACTTCCAGGATACACAAACATGCACTAGCTCAACAATAGTAATCAAGATCAAGGCTTATGTCAAAGAAAGCAACCAAGCCTTCAAGCTCAAAGAAACCCAACAGGGAACACAGTAACATAGAGGCAAATGGGGATATAACGGGCCAACCAAGCACCACTCCACAAGGTTATTACAGAATCAGATCTGATAGTGCGGTTGCAAGAGATACATCAGAGGCAGGGGCTGGAGGTGTAAAAACATATGCCAACGGGAGATGGGTCATTGGATTCTCCAAATCCCTAGGCATCTATCAACCCCTACAAGCATAATTATGGGGGTTATTTCTGGGGCTACAAACAGCAAAGAAAATCAAGATCAAAGAAGTGGTAATTGAATAAGATTCAAAGGAAGCTATAGATCTACTTACCATTAATGTATCCGGAGATCACAGAGCCTGGAACCTAAGGGAACAAATTAGAAGTTTGGCGTCTGAATTTACAGACATAAACTACAGATTCATTCGAAGGAATTACAACCAACAGGCAGACGAACTAGCAAAGAAGGGCATCAAAATTTCATCCAACGCCGGCAGAATCTATTTTTGGACACCGGATTTACAAAACCTAGAATTCAATCTGGAACAATCATCTCAACCACCCAGAGAGGAATTGGAAAGGAGAAGGAGAATCCCATCGTTTTGTCAACATTCGCCTCAGGCTCTAGATCTGAATGGGCCTGGGAAAGCAGGAGCATGGGAAGCAAGAGCATTTACAGCGGAGCGGACGATTTTAAAGACACAAGAATCAGCGCGAGTGACCAGTGGGATTTTCCACCATTTCTATCCGCCCTAAGGGCTATTTTGTAATTTCAAGTCTTAGCTAATCAGCCCTCCAATGTAATAAAAAAAAAGAAGCATTTCTTTTCCATTATCTGAAGCTTTGTAATAATCATAAACCTCTCGTATTACTATACCTCCACATTCACCGTTAGTTAAAGATAAGGAATAAGGCAACCGCGTATTACCGGAACTTTGCAAAAATAACTTCTATATTAATTAAAAGTAAAGTTACATATTATTACTGGACATTTGTAGACTCCTCGAAGTAGTGACAATTTCACAAAATTATTAGTCATCTGAAGCTTAGCAAAAATTGTTTACCATCCCTAGCCCAAAGTCAAAGAGTCAAATACTTAAGCATATCGAAAATATTGTTTAATATATATACCTAATGCATAATTTCAAAATTCAAGTTAATAATTTCAAATTTGTTTTATGTAAATACCTAATGTTTGCTTTTTTTATAATATATTTCCCATTCCTTTCTTTTACGTTCAAAGTGTTTACTCTCACAACCAGATTTAACACTCTTCTGGTCTTTACTAACATTAAATAAATAAATAAATAAGAACAGTATCTGCTCAGGCATCCGATTGACACGTAGATTTGGTAGTGGTCAATGTTCTACTAAACTAAACCATGTTAGGTCTCTGTGGCAGAAGAAGATTATAGAACTTGTCATGCAAGAAGAAATTCTTTCCTTTGTTATCAACAGCCTTTTTCCATCCACACCATCCACCATTTACTATTTTCTTGTGTTCATCATTGCCTGTATAATGAGGATCAAGTATCAGAAACGCACAATCTCCTGTGCCTTCGTTGTAATCAACTCCAAGAAGTGTATATGCCAGGACACCACCACCTGCATTAGACAACATTTCAGATAAATTTTGTCAATCTTCCATCACCCTGAACAAAATACCAAGTACCTGACTATGAATCCACTAGAAAACATGAAGAATATCTTTCCTTTACAAGAATATAATAGGTCAATTTGAGGAAAAACTGAATGTACCATACTTACCAATCATAACAGGTGTTCCTTGGTTCTCAAAGTGCAAGGCCAGCTCTCGACATTTTTCAGGAAGCTCAGCTCCTGACATCACATTTATGATTTTGCAACTCACCTGTTTATATGACAAATTATCCTCAGAATTTAGAAGTTTTTAATGTGAAACATAAATGTTAATCTTGATACTAAGTAGTGCCTACACCCAGCAATTTATCCAATACAAAGCTCAACTCAATGGCACCAATCCATTCACGAGATCCGATAAAAGAAGGATCTTTATCACCAATCTCTACCAATGCTTGTTGTATGTCCCTACAATAAGTATTAGCAAAGATGATATGATATTGACAATGAAAAAGAGGTATTAAAATTAATCTACTGCTTAAATTTGATAAGCACATAGCACACCACTCTTAGAATGCCAACATGTTCCACTCATACCTATGAGATGGAACGTCGATAGATGTATAATGCTGGAGTCTAAACCAAGAAATGATAGTCTGTAAAGAACGATAAGCGCATCCCCAGCCCTAAGAAGTTGTGCACAAATGGATGAGCTACAGTTAGAATAACATGTAAACAAGGATGACTTTAAAAAATGAAAAACTCGAGCACTGCATTCCAGGAAAGACATTGAACTAAAAGCTCCCTGAGAAAGAGAAGTGATAATACCGAGTCATCAAAGCCATCTTGAAGATAATGGTAGTATTCATAGGAACCCTGAACCAAAGAAATAATGCCTCCTGAGACTGCATGAACATTATGATTTCAGTAAGAACACTAACCAGCAACCCACATAATGGCATGGAAAAAAAGAATTTAGTAGCAGACCTCCACTACTTGGAATCCCAAAATGTACATCTTTGAGCATAGGAGGGCCTGCTATTGCCACAGATAATTGAGAGTTGGTCCATCCAATACATATAGAAAGGAAAAGAATGGGAAAGAGAAAAACAAAAAATATGGCAGCCGTTTCCTGCTTCAAGCTGAACAATTACCTTTACGCCTTGATTTGCTCCCCACACTGTCCTTTACAAGATTGAAGTTAAGTGCATTAGCAATTCTTAGGAGAGGACGATTAAAAGGCAACCCCAACCTCAAGTGCAAGGATCTTCTGGCTTCAACTGGAAAAACAAAGTTTTAGTGAAACAAGAGATTGGTAAATGTACAGTGCTAAGAATGTATAAGAAAAGTTATAAATTTGAAAGAATTTCTGTTCTTGCTTTCCTCTGCAAATCTTCATTTCACCAAGGAATTTTTCCTCCACTGATAAGCACATATGAACATGTTACAAAGCTAGCCGACAGTTATTTAGTACTTTCACTTATCTATCATACGTTACCATGCTAGTCCCCTTACTTTATTTTGTTCCATGTTTTTGTATTAATGACTTGGTTGTCATATTTCCAGTAGTAGGAGAAATTCAATCAGATAAAATAGAAAACCAGAGGATTAATTGGAAAAGAGTGTCATGATTAGTTCAATGGTAGTAATTGTCTGTCGGATTCTAAGTCAACCTCCCAAACTTCAAAAGCAAATGCTCTCATTAAGACTGGAAGTAAGATAACTTCCATGTTAGAGACAAAGTATGGACTGATTGTTACCTCATACCTAACTGAAAGTTTGAGTTTACAGAACCAAGTACTTGCCTTGTTTCAATTCTGTCTCCCCATAATTGAGTTCATATATGACAGTTACTGGGTGCAAAATGCCAGGTGGATTGAAGTGATAGGCATGCAGCTGAAACAAAAACAACAGAAGTGGCTGCTTACACAAGTTGAATGACAACGTTAACAGAAATTCATGACAATATTCATGTAAACTATATATAAGAATGCTGGAATGAGCAGTCGCAGAACCAATGTCATGTCAGTTTGAATATACTATCTGTGTGGGTTTTCCGTTCATTTGATGTTACTTTTAGCTATGCATGGTGTTACACATCATTAGAAACTCCCTACTCATTTGGAAAGTTGTTTGATATGATAACTTACATCAGCAATAAAACTTCCTCAGATATGGGCAATAAAGAAACAAAATCATCTGAAGTCCATGATCTCCACCTAGCTTGATTAACTGCTCAGGAAGGAAGGGGGTATAGAGGAAATTTTGGAGTTCTAATAGGAACAAAATCCCAAGAATCCAAAGCTAGTTTTGTGTCAATTCCTCTAGGTTAATTAAAACAACTTAATTTTATGTAATAACATTTTACTGTCTCTTGGTTGTAATAAATTTAAATTTTTTGAATTCCTGACTAATGACTTTTAACATTTGAAAATGAAAGGAATTAACTGTAGAGTAGAGCATTACTGCAAAAGAGTTACACAGGAATTCAAAGCAAGAATCAGGATGAATTCCAAAATGTGGGTCCTGCCATGGCATATCATAAGGAAAGAGGACATGGATGGCAGAATCAGGCTCAAAAGAAAACTTAAAGAAAAATTACTTGCCATAAACATCTTCTGTTTTAATTTTTTGAAAAAAAAAACTTCTGTCATTATAAAGGTGAAAATTTTGCTGAAGCAAAAAAATAAAATAAAATAGTTAACACTATTCATTCAAAGTATTACTTTACCTGAGGATATTCTGTTAATAGCTTAGGCAACACAGCATTCTTCATTGAATTGAACTGGTCTATTAACCCAGGTATGATCAATCTTGAAACAGCATCTATTAGCAGAAGATCCTTGGCTGCATAGCAGATAACATCTAGCTCAAAATCCATAACCAAAAGTCTGGTTTCTTCTAAATCTGAGACACAAACGTTGATTTCATCAGAACGGATCAAGATGTGAAATCTTCAAGGAAACAAATCGACAATGCATATCACATTTATTTTACCATACTTGGAAAATATTCAGCGGCAGGAGCTTTTGGCTTTTGCAACTTATCTGATCTGTTAAGTAGAATATTCACTTGGATTATACCTGCATTCTAAGGCGAAGATTTTTAAAATTGTGAAGTTACATCCACTCCGGATAGTAAATCAACATGCGAATATAAGCCAAAATTCTCCATGAATATACCCAATGAGCACACAAAGTCACAAGAAAAACTAAATTAAGCTACTTTCGTTTACCTCTGCAGGAATCACCCCTGAAGCAGATATACTATCGGAAAAGAAGTGCCCACAAGTTAAAGTTTTAGTATCAGAAACTTTATCAGCTTCTTCACTGACAAGCTTAACACTAGAGAGTTCCGCATCAAAATCCAACTCTGTACCACGAACTACCACAGCATTAGGAATCTCTGAAGAGATAGTGCATGACCTCTCCATCACGTAAGTCGTCTGTGGATCTTTTAACTTGGCAATAACTGCTTCCGTAGCACGCAAGTACATGCGCTCCGCATCTGAGAGACAATAACAGGACCGTGTGTCACTAACTAATTGAAAACTGTGCAGAAAAAAAAAAGAAAAAACACATAAGCACATATCTTACCAGAAGAATTATTAGCAGGTATGTAGACAGGTAACTTGATTGGGAGCTCACATCGAAGCAAACAGCCTATTTCCCAAATATACTTTTCAGGTTGATCCTCATGAACAACCGAAGTGAGAGCCTCAATGTTCGTCGAATCCTCATTTCTCGACATAAAATAGTGAATATCTCCAGTGTTTGAATCGGCGACGGCGCCGATAACCTGCTGCCCTGCAGAACTACCTCCGCCGGCAAGACACTTTCTCAATTGGCGAACAGCGTCAATAGCTTTCCGAGCAGTTTCCTCGAGATCAGAGCATTCGACAATCAACGCTCCGATCACATCGAATCCTTTCAAAAGGAGTGTTCGAATATCTTCTGCTTTGAAACAATACAACAAGCTGTTTCAGATAAAACTAAAAATAATAATAATGAATTAAATGAGAATTAAAAACAGAAAGAAAAGAAGACCTGATTCTTTGTCGTAGTCAAGAGATGAAGAGTTCTCCAGAGTGTTGATGGATCTAAGGACGGAGACGATAGTGAAAGGAGGGAAAAAGGGAGACCCGATTAGCCATTGAAGAGCCGATTCGTTTCTCAAATTAGCGCAAACAAGCGTAACGATTGAATCGTCCTTGGGTTTCTCCATAACCATTTACTACACTGTCTTCGGCTCTAAAGCCTCTGGCTTGATTTTCTCGTTTCGGTTACCCCAAGGGGGGCGTTAAAGCTAAACCCCAAATGAACCTCAAGAAAAGTGTAACCGACGGACGACTAGTCGTGGATAGTTTGTTACCGTGGCCAGGGGCATCACCTTTCCTTTGGGCCCAAGACCCAATACTTCACATTCGTGATTTATTATTATTGTTTAAGGTTAATTAAAAGTTAAATAAAAAAATTCTCAAACTTTATTCAATTATACAATTATAACTTGAACATTAAAAAGTGGTAAATAATTACTCAAACTTTTAATATTTTCAATTCTAATCTGACGTTAATATCTCCGTTAAATTTTGCTAACATAGCTTGTCATGCGTTCCAAAAATATTAATTAATAATACACATCTGTCAAAATTAACACAACTAATGAATATTGTTAAAACAACATCATTTAATCACATAATTAAAGTGACGTTGTTGTTAAAAAATGATGCAGTTTAATTTCTAAATTAGTTTACGCAACCTCAATACCCTAACCCCTTCGTTTTAGTTTGTTTTCTCGAAACCTTCACCCTTCGTTTTCATTTTTAGTTTGTTTCCTTTGTTTTAACTTTGTTATCCCGATTTCCGACTCCTTCACCTTTCATTTTCTGTTTATTCTCTTGACGCCATCAGCCCTTTGTTTTCAATTTGTTCTATTGATACCTCAAGCTAGTCTCACATCGCAGCGCACCAGAAAATAAAGGGTGAGGGTGTCGAGAAAACAAATTGAAAATAAAAGGTGAGGGCATCGGAGCTGCATAAACTAATTAAGAAATTAAATTACATCATTTTTTAACAATGACGTTTTAATTATATGATTAATTGATATCGTTTATAAATCTTCATTAGTTGTGTTAATTTTAACTAAATTGTACTATTAATTAGATTTCTAGAACAGGTAATAAGTCACGTCAGCAATCTTAATAAAAATATTAATGTCGGGCTAGAATTGAAAAAAATTGAAAGTTTGAGCATTTAATTGTCACTTTTTGAAATTCGAGCTATAATTACAAAATTGAGCAAAGTTTGAAATTTGTTTTGTAATTAACCTTAACTAAAAAATTTCTCAATTTTGTAATTTATAATCCAAACTTTAAGAATTAGTAATTAAATACTTAAACTTTCAATTTTTCAATTCTAGCCAGACATTAATGTCTCTATTAATTTTGTTGATGTAATTGCCATGTGCTTCAAAAATTCCATTAAATTTAATTAGTTTGTTTAATTAAGTTTGAAGTATATGATTGTTTAAGATTTTTGGAGCATGTGACAAGTCAGGTCGATAAACTTAACGAAGACATTAATGTTATATTAAAATTGAAAAAAATTGAAAGTTTAAGTATTTAATTGTCTTTTTTTTAATTCAGACCATAATTATAAAATTAAACAAATTTTGGAATTCTTTTTTAAATTTATGCTATTGTTTAAGCAATTATATGCTTATGTATGTTGACCAAATTCTCGAAATAATTAATTAACTCCACAAATTTGAGGAGCTATTCAAAACTAAATATCAAGTTCCAAGAAAATTAAACAAAAAGTTCGAACTAACTGACCAAAATCTTGATTAATTTAAACACAAATTAATGATTAAACATAATTAAAAAATTTTAGTTCGATCCCACATTTCTTTCCCTGCTAGAGAGGCTGGAAGCTGCGTTACAAAACAGAAGATGCAGAAAGCAAAATATTTTGAAGCCCCTTCTCTCAAATCTTAACTATCTATTTTAGTACCTATAATGCGGGGGCTTGTATGGACCTTCAACAGGAACGCTGATGTATGCAGCTTGTGCAGGTGTAAGTTTGGTAAGTTTAGCTCCAAGCTTACCCAGATGAAGTGCGGCAACTTTCTCATCCAGATGCTTTGGCAACACATACACCTTCTTCTCGTACTTCCCTGTGCCTCGCTCACTCCATAGCTCAAGCTGAGCAATCACCTGGTTTGTGAATAACAAAGCTGGGATGTCCAGTAGCACAACCCAAGTTCATTAGACGTCCCTCAGCAAGATCAATGATGCCATGATTGGTCTCAGGGAAGACCCAGCGATCGGTCTGAGCCTTGATCATAATTCGCTTGATCCCAGGGTAAGATTCCAAACCCAGCATATCAATCTCATTATCGAAATGACCAATGTTACAAACAATTGCATTATTCTTCATCTTCTTCATGTGATGCACCAGGATTATATCCTTGTTACCAGTTGTGGTCACAAAAATGTCAGCCTCGGCAACCACATCTTCCAAGGTTAGCACAGGGATTCCCTCAATGAGAGCTTGAAGGGCACAAATTGGATCGATTTCTGTGACAACAACGCGAACAGCAGCAGACTTGAGAGCAGCATCACAGCCCTTACCAACATCTCCATATCCACAAACAACTGCAATCTTCCCAGAAATCATTACATCAGTGGCTCTCATCAACCCATCAGGGAAGGAATGGCGACACCCATGCAAGTTGTCGAACTACATTTTCATGGAAAGAATCAGTTTTCATCTACAAAATTTTCCCAGCTCAAAATTATAGGAAGAAGGAAGGTTTACCTGTGACTGAATCGTTCACATTATTGGCAGGAAACAGGAGAGTACCAGTAGCCTTCATCTGATACAACCTTTTAACGCCAGTTGTAGTCTCCTCTGCTACACCGACCACTCGTTCCTTCATTCGACGATATCTCTTGGGGTCCACAATCAGCCCTTCCTTTATAATCCCCAAAACGATCCGAAACTCTGCGTTTTCACATTTCTAGACCTTCGGTAACTTCCCGGACCTCTCGAACTCCTCCTCCGCCTTCACGCCCTCGTGAATCACCAGCGTAGCGTCGCCATGTTGTGAAAGAAACAATGTAACAGAATATGTATAACGGTTACGATTTTGTCAGAGAAAAGAGAATCACATCAGAAGAGAGAGAGAAGAATTTCATTGATAGAGAGAGATTACAATCATCCACATACATGTCCCCTAAGCCGCACATATTCGGCTTATATCAGATGTGTGATACTCTACTCTTACGTCTAGCTACTTCTATGGACTCTCATTATTTAAACGCAGCACTTTGCTTCTTCCTCTAACGGCTATAACGTTCATTCTATGTCCGTCATCACGTATCGTCTTCTTTATGTTTTCTCCGTAACAATCCCCTTCCCCTTAACGTCCTTGTCCACTAAGTTGATTTTTAGATAGCGTCTTTAGAGATCGAAGAGATATTCCCAACTGGAGTCCATATTACCTCCATTTGACCACTGCACCAGTAATTGGGTTACTGCTCTGTTATTCTTCTTTGCACTGCGCCTGTCCAATATAGCCACCGGAATTCGTTCCACCGGAGTGATGAATTCTGGCAGTTCCGATGAAATTCTATTCTTGTCTCCCGTTACCCTTTTCAATTGCGACAAATGAAATACAGGATGTATTAAGGAAGTGGACGGTAGCTCAAGTTTATAAGCCACATTTCCCATTTTCTGTACCACCTTATAAGGGCCATAGTATAAGGGTGACAATTTCTGATTACTTCTCCTTTGCAAGTTGTGCTGCCTATATGGCTGCAACTTAAGCAAGACCATATCCCCCACTTCAAATGTCCGTTCTGAACGATTGGTATCAGCATATTGCTTCATTCTATTTTATGCCCTCTGTAAGTGGAACTTTGTTATATTGATTGCTACCTCACGGTCCTGGAGCACCCGATATACTTCCATCACCTTTGAGTCACCCACTATATACGGTGTATTCACCGGCGGGGGATAGCCGTATAACACCTCGAATGGTGTAGATATGATAGATGAGCGATACGTGGTATTATACCACCATTCCGCTAGTGATAACCACTTACTCCATCGTTGTGGGGTCTCACTACAGTAACACCACAAGAATGTCTCCAGAATTTTGTTAACTGCTTCGGTGATACCGTCCGTCTGTGGGTGGTAAGCGGTGGAAAACTTGAGTCGTACTCCTTGCAGCCTCAGTAATTCTTCCCAGAACCTATTCATGAAAACAGGATCGCTGTCACTGATTATTGATTCTGGCATTCCATGTAACTTAAACACATTGGTAATAAACAACTCTGCAATATCACAGGCAGTGTAGGGATGTTTCACCGAGATAAAATGAGAGTACTTGGTGAACTGATCGGCCACTACAAAAATCACCGACTTCCCTTTTGATACTGGCAACCCTTCAATAAAATCTAGGCTGATCTCCCTACAGCTTCCTTTCGAAATTTTGATCGGTTGTAAGAGCCCTGGGTATGCAGAGTTATCGTGTTTGTTCCTCTGGCAGATTATGCAATCCTGAACATATCTCCGCACGTCTCTAGCCAGCCCTTTCCAAAAAAACATGTTTTGTATCTTCTTTGTAGTTGACATCACCCCCGTATGTCCCCCTACTACCTCGTCGTGGCTAATCGCAATAATCTGTTGTCTCAATGATTTATTATCACTGACTACCAATCTACCTTTCCATCTTAACAAGTCATTTTTTAACTCATAGATGTTGGATTTCAGAGCACCATTTCGTAATTTCTCAATTAGGTCTTGCATCACCCGATCCTCATTCCAGCTCTTCTTTATTTCTTCCAATAATGCACCATGCAGTTGTGTTACAGATAACATCATAAGCTCCGCACTGGTTATCCTCGAAAGAGCGTCAGCTACGTTATTATCTTTTTTGCTTCTATACTGGACTTCAAAATCATATCCCAGCAGTTTTGGGAGCCATGACTGCTGGAATGGAGTTGTCAACCTTTGCTCCAACAGATATTTGAGGCTCCAGTGGTCGGTTTTTACCACAAAGGGTTTATAGCTTAAATAATGGTGCCACTATTTAATCGTCTTGATTATCGCTAAAAACTCCTTCTCATACATTGACATACCGCAATGTTGCCCTACGAATGATTTGCTAAGGAACACAATAGGGTGTCCGTCCTATTGCAGAACTGCCTCGATTCCTTGTCCATTGGCGTCTGCCTCAACAACAAAGGTCTTCGAGAAATCAGGCAACCTTAACTCTGGAGCGGAAACAATTGTTGCCTTTAATTTCTCAAAGGCATCCTGTTCTACCTCTGTCCAAACCCACTCGGTTGCTCGATCCTTCCTTAACAACTTTGTTAGTGGTTTAGCCAATAATCCATACCCTTTAATAAACCTCCGATAGTACCCAGTGATTCCCAGGAACCCTCGGAGCTCCTTAATTCCCTTTGGAATTGGCCATTCCTCAATCGTCTTGACTTCCGATGATCAGTAGCAATCCCATTTTTCAAAATGGTATAACCTAGATAATCCACTTGCCTTGCTCCGAACACACATTTATTACCCTTCAAAAACAATCGATGCTTCCTCAGGGTCTCCATCACTGTAGAGATATATTGAACATGTGACTGTAATGACGGACTGTAGATCAAAATGTCGTCGAAGAAGACCAAGATAAACTGACTCAGGTATGGCTTGAACAGCTCATTCATCAACTTTTGGAACGTTGATGGCACATTCGTCTGTCCGAACGGCATGACGAGAAACTCGTAATGGCCCTCGTGCATCCTGAACGCGGTCTTCGACACATCGTCTGGGTGCATACGGATCTGGTGGTATCCCGATCGTAAATCCAATTTGGTGAACCACCCAGCTTCATGCAGCTCATCCAGCAGTTCCTCAATCAGCGGTATCGAAAACTTGTCCTTTACCGTGTGTTTGTTTAATTCCCTATAGTCGACGCACATTCTCTAGGAGTCATCCTTCTTCTTCACCAACACCACCGGCGACGCGAAGGGTCCGTAGCTTTGTTAAATAAAACCCTATTTCATGAGGTCCTGAACTGCTTGTTCTATTATGTCCTTCTATACTCCAGAGTATCTGTACGGCCTGACGTTAATGGCGTCAACTCCCTCCTTCAACACTATCCGATGATTATACGGTCGGTTTGGCAGAAGCTCCGATGGTTCCTTAAAAACATCCGTATATTCGGACAATGTGGCATTAATCTCATCAAACTCACTCTATTGCTCCGTCGTCAACCGCATTTGTTGCAACTGAAATTCTATCGGAGTTGATAGTTGCATCATGAGTAACTGACTCCTTGTTGTCCGATGTAACTGTTTCTAGAATTCTTCGCTGGAGAGTATTCTGGATTTCCCTCTCGAATTCCCACTTAATGTGACCCATCGTCCCTCCCATTTGAATGTCATCGTTCGGTTCCTGAAATTGCACAGTACATCTTTCAGCCCACTCAACCTAACACCACATCACACCCCTAACGCCAATACTAGTGCGTCCATGGTGAATGTCACTCCCTCATTTATCCACGTAATTCCTTTACAATACTGGTTATATCGTATTTGTAATTCTCCGCCTACTATGATGAAGATGGGCTCCATTTCCTGAAGCTGGCATCCCCCTTTTTTTGTAACAGATGTGTCCACAAAGTTGTGGGTTCTCCCATTATCGATTAATATGTGTATTCTCTGCCTTTGATGCCTTCCTACCAACCTCATTTACTTAAACTCACCGTTTCCAGACAACCCGAGCATGGCCTGCATGGAGACTATCGAATTCCCTTCTTCTTCACAGCTCCCGTCCAACTCATCCTCATCCATTTCTGGAGGAGTTTTTCCACCTTCCTCCTCCTCCGTGATTACATAAAACTGCAATTGCCTCTTTGTACACTGGTGACCCTGACTATACTTCTCATCACACCAGAAACAAAGGCCCTTAGCTCTTTTCTCGTCAAACTCACGACTACTGAAACGTCTCTGAGGTTTAGAAGT
>JANZXP010000007.1:25198424-25213986 GCA_027576715.1 Erythroxylum flavicans | reverse complement strand
AGCAGTTGACCAATCAAGTATGTGACGACTCCTTGTGCGCAGAAGTGTACAGGCTACGTAGGAACCTGAGGGATCTTAGAGTTCCAGATTTACATCCTTTAATACTCTTAGGGTGAGATCTTAGGGGCTTGGCTAAGCTAGGATACCTAATGTAATAAATAAAAAAAATTGTTAGGAGGCAGATTAAGGCAATGAAAAGTATCCTCCCTTTGTAGGTTCGGTAGATAGCTAGGTATCAAGTGCTCAATAACAACCAGTTCTTGCCAGTGAAGCTTAAGAAGATTGTACGAAGAGCCTTCATATTAACTTTGGCGTCTTCTTGGCATGGAAAGAACTTGATTGGTTGCTTTTCAATTAACTTAAATAGTTATTATCGATAGAATGAAGAGACAACTGGTGTGCCCGTAATCAAACAAAAGTAGATGCTGTTCATGCTTTGTTACGTGCACTATAAGTGCTTTTGTCGGACTCCTGAAAGACTTTTAGCGAAGAAGACTCCAATATTTCTTCATTTCTTGTTTTCCATGTCTCGCTTTTGATGTCTGTCCTGCTTGTCATACAGACACAGATAAGTTGGAATTAAAAGCTATCCTCCGTGGAAATTTGGATAAGAAATTTGCTCCAGCCATACGAGTGCTTTTCCTATAATCAACGTGGAATTTTGCACACCCCACCGAAAGATGTCTAGAGATTTTCCAAAAAACTGCACGACTTTTTGAACTTATTACTCTTTCTCGTGTGGAAACCAACTAATTATGGTCCTTTTACTAAATTGAGTGGATAATGTCTTAAATTACTAACTCTTTCTATATCTGTTGAACCTAACTTCATTAATCAATCATATGAAGAACTAAGTAATTGCATTGCTGATTGCAAATCCGAAAGGTACAAGCACTTTAATAAGCTTATTTCCTTGATAAACATAGCATGTCAGGCAAATTCCATTATCGCTAAGCTTCAACCACTGGCTCTGTAGGCTTAATCTGAGATAACATGTATCTGACTTCCTTGCTGTTAGGCCTCTGTTTTGGATCATCCAGAGTGCAAAAGCAGGCAATTTTCAACACTAGCAGCATTTGATCCTCGTAAGCTTTGTTGTCCATCAACCTTGGATCAATTGCCTGAGATGGATTCTCCGAAGTCATGATGTTTCTCATCCACTTAACTAAGCTCATTTCGTCTGTGTTTTGGAAGAAGTCGTCAGATGGAAGCTTACACATGACTAGAACTCCAAGCACCACTCCAAAACTGAAGATGTCACACTTGTCTGTGAACTTTAGAGTCTGATGATATTCCGGAGCTATGTATCCCACAGTCCCTGCAACATTTGAAGTAGTGACGTGCGTGTTCGCGTCAGGCACGGCTTTTGCTAGTCCAAAGTCTGCAATTCTAGCTTCCATGTCATCGTCAAGAAGGACGTTTGCCGGCTTTAAATCTCTGTGAATGATTCGGGGACTATGATTCATATGAAGATATTCAAGCCCTGCAGCTATTCCTAGCGCAATCTTATGACGAGCAAACCAGTCCAATTGTCTTTTCCCTTCTGCGACCTGATTCAAAACGTCTTGTAGACTGCCATTTTTCATGTACTCGTAGACAAGGAAATGGCAATCAGGACGAGCCACATGGGCTAGCAGAGGCAGGAGGTTCCTGTGGCGAATTCGACCAACTGTGTTGATCTCAGATCGAATTTGCCTCATTTTCTTGTTTAGAAGCTTACTGTCTTCTTCGTTCAATTCAGCAGCAGCATCTTTTGTTGGTTGAACAATCTTCTTTATAGCAATCTCTTTTCCTCCTGGTAACACAGATTTGTAAACCTCCCCGCATCCACCTTTTCCAATCATTTCTAATGAAGCAAGTCCATCTTCTTTCTCTAAGAAGGCCAGATCCTCTGCTTTTTTTATGATCTTTGGACTAAAGATTTCAAGCCCTTGACCTTTTCCACCACCTCTTAAGATTGCTAAGAGCAGCTTAAACGTCACCGAGAACACAAAACCAGATATAGATCCCGCGACTGATCCGGCGAGAAATCCAAGTATCCATCCGGCCAACCTCCTCTTCGCTTTGCTGTGCTTGTGTTTGTGATGACTTACCACTGATGGTCCAGGAGCTAGAAAACTAGAGGAAGAATTACCAGCTGAAGTAGGACCATGAGCAGGGCCATTAGGACCATGAGCCGAACTAGAGTTGGTCTTCTCTGTAAGAATGTATCGTTTTGGATACTGAGGCCTCGAAGGTTCAATCTTTCTCATCATAGGAATAGGTCCTTGCAAGAAATTATTCCCAGAGAGATCAAAGTATTGGAGATTACGAAATGAGCGTAGAGACTTGGGCACTTTGCCAGTGAAGAGATTGTTGGCAAGGGAGAGAGTTTCCAAGTTTGGAAAATGCCTCAAGAAGTTCAAATTCCCTGAAAACTTATTGGAAGAGAGATCGAGGACACGAAGACGTACAAGTAATGACAACTCCGGTGGAACATCACCAGAAAACTGGTTGTTTCCAAGTTCAAGAACTTCCAGTTTCTTGCAGTTGACAATCTGGGGTGGTACTCGGTCAACGAGTTGGTTATCTGTTACAGACAGCTCTTTGAGTTCAGACAGCTTACCGATAGCCGGAGACAAGAACCCAGAAAGTTGTTGGGATTTGAAGACAAGCCTGGTGATTCTGAGCACATATGTATTGTTGAAGATTCTCCGTTCACAGAACACTCCAGCAATGCTGCACGGGTTACCGGAGAGAGTGCGTTGACCGTGGATGCCCAAGTCTTTGTGGATAGTTGAGAAGGCTTTGAGGTCAGAGTGATCAAGGTTTAGTCTTGCATGAGTGAGGAGGAACAGAGACAGAAGGCAGAGAAGAGAAAGATGGTGGTGGTTGTGGTCGGAGAGAGCCATAGCTGATGGGGGAGGAGTGGTCAGTGAGTGGTGGTGGGATGGTGGCTGGCTTAGGAGTCCATTATGTGTAAAGGTGTTTTGCTGGTGGTGTACGAAATGGTGGACTGGTGCTGGTTGTTTTTTACTTTTTTTATAGGCGATCAGCGTGGAAACTTAAGGACTGTATGGCCCATGACATTTGTGTCGCGTTCCAACTTCTTTTTTCTTAGTCCACACCTCATAATTAGTTGTTTTCGTGTATTTTGTTTTCAAAATTGGGGTGAGATTTTTATACAATGCAAACCCAATCATCCTCTTATATTTAGAAATAAGAATTAAAAAAGCTTTCTTTACATTATGTTTTCAATATAGATCAAATTCCTTTGTAAGACACTAATAATAAGAAGGATAAATTATATTTATAATTTTAAACTTTATTTTATTTTATAATTCTATTCCTAACAATTAAATGCACGAAATTTCAATTTATTACAAAATTAATTTATCATTAACTTTATAATTAACGGTGTTTACATGATTCATCGTGTCAATGTGATTATTAATTATTTGATATTATAATTAATAAAATATTTTTTAAAACAAAAAATACAATCTGTCAAATCTGAAAATTAAATAAATAGATAAAAAACCAATTTTCTAAGAAGAATCATATTTTTTGAAAAAATGATATTATTTTTATTTAATCGATTGAACCGATATGTTACTAACTTTCTATAAAACTAAAAAGCACACTGTAGTTAATGACAACATTAATTATTGTTTCAATGTACTTAATTATCATGTTTAGAACATTTTTTAGGAGTCTTACGACATTTAAATTTTTTTAACCTTTATAGTAGCATAGAGATATTTTTTTATTTGCATGTTGGATTATTCTTAATGTTGTGTAAATTTTTAAATTAAAATTACAAATATTAAATTTTTAGAGAGATACAATTAAATTATGGCATTCAATGTTATACATAAATATAGGTTGTGATATCTAATGTTGTAAAATAAAATTGAGATATATTTAAAATAATGTAGAAAGTAAGGAATTTTGAGTGAAATTAGATACAAAATGAAGTCCCTTGTAAATATTGAAAAAAATTGTGGTCTATTCAATTGACGACGTAAACTTTCGAGTGATGAAGCTGATTGGATGCTTCGTCCAGTAGTCCAAGTCTTCGAGTCAAGTCAACTAATGAAGTCAAAGTCAATGGAAGGGCGTTTAAAAGTCTACAAAGCCAAAACGTGGCTGTTGGATTAAACATATCCTCATTTTCCACAAGAGGTAGGGCTCACTCTTTATGTTTTTGAAGTTGACATAAACAGAAGAGATCCCACCTGAGCTTCCGGACTCTTTTGGAGAGTAAATTAAACGAAAAGAGAAGCCATTTGCCAAAAAATAGAACACCAATATCCATATGCTCCTTTTTGATATGGTAACTGCGTTTCAAACATCAAAAAATCATAAAACAAGATGCCCGTGACTTCACGTGCAGTCGAAGAATTTTGGTATTAGAAAGTTACGTTCACCTTCTGCGTAAGCTTGGGGTTGGGGTTGGGGACAGTCTGTCGCTGCGTGCGGCGACTTGACTTTTGAATTTCTCTGATTGTGTGGGAAAGGGAGCGCTTGAAGATAACCAACTATAAGATCCTATGTAACAAACAAACAGCGGATTACATTAGTTATTCATTGTTTCACTGATAGTTGATTATATTAGTTAATTTGACCAGTAGATAATATCAGTTGTTTATTAAAGATGTTTGGTAAAATTAACTATTTAGTATTAACAGTTAATATATAAAATAACTTATGATGACATGATTTTAAAAAAAATTATAAGGGTATGAATATTATATATGTTAGTATTTTGTTGAATATTCTTGTAAGAATTTAGAATTTAGATATTTAATTTTACAAAAATTAAGTTTATAACTTTGATAATATAATAATAATAATAATAATAATAATAATAATAATAATAATAATAATAATGACGATCACGACGACGACGATACATCCAAACATAAAATTTAACAATCCAAATGAAGTTTAACAACACAATTCAAATAGAGCAAAAGAAATGAACACCGCCAATTTAAGAATGATGTCTAACTGTCATTAAACTAGAAGTAATATTATTACGAATAGTTGTCATCTCCTAAGTTCTTTGTTCTTTAACACCTTCTTACGTAGAGTTAACTTCAACATCTCGACATACATCTGGAGGCATAAATTCAGGATCTTGATTAATGATGTTAAAAGTCGGGTCACCAATTGTATTCTTTTAATATAGTTTTTTTTTAGAATTTAAAAAATTCATCAAGGAGAAAAAAATGTTTAGTGTACATCTATGGAGAGGGACTCTCCCATGTGAGATAAAACGACAAGTATTACACTATAGGACACAGAAGAACAAAACGATAACATTCAGAGTCACTTTAGGAGAGGTTGTGTGATGTCGTATTTGTAATTAGGGTAAAATGTCTCCCACCTTTCTCGAAACTTCAGGCAATTACTCAATTGGGGAGGAAACTCTCTACACGTGCGACACTACAAAGGTGATGTGGTTCTTCTGCCCATTTCTTTGCTCAAAGGGGGTTCTCATCTCAGGTAGGAGATCAATTTTTAAAGGTTTTGTGAATCTCCAAAGATTAATGAGCTTCATTTGAATATCAGGGGTTTGGAGGGGACAATAATGGACCTTCCTTCATGAACTCAGCTGGTGAGGCGGTGGATCTAGAGGAGGTACACCAAAATACACTCGGATACCTACAAGTGAGTCAGATTCCTCTAATCTTCGTTTGTCTTCTTTCATGAGTAGGTGAATTCGAGAATCTGCTTGAGCTCTGGATGAGCTCTGGAAATAACTATGCATAAGTAACTATTTTCTTTATTGTATCCCAAATTGTATGAACCAACTATAGAATCCCGTGATCTATGAGTAATTATTGAGCACTTTATTCTCCATAAGAGAGGTAGTCCTCTGCTACAATGTAGTTCCAACTGATTTATAGTCAGTTGTTCCCTAATATTTGTAATAGAGAGTTCTATAAGAGAGAGTAGAGTGTTAGATCTCCCTTTAAACCTTCGATTGTTTATCTCATTTCAAACTGCTTGAAGACAAGTAGCAACTGCGACCATAAATATATGCTTATCATATTTAGATATATGCAATTGAGATATCTCCAGTAAGATATTACTGAGGCTACAATAATTAGTACCAAGGGTACATAGACTAGAGATTCTAGTCCACACCTCTTTAGAGAAATCACACTCGAAGAAGAGAGGATCCCTAGTCTCCTACAAGAGGATAGGAATTTCAGTCTATCCATAACGCTGAGCTTGTTCAACATAGCTAGCCAAAGGAAAAATCTTGCATTTGGTTTGACAACCTTGCTCCAAATCAGGGAACATCATCCTAATCTTGTAACTGCCCCATCCATCAGCTTTTCAGCTTTCCTATTAATGATTTCTGATACAGGTACCCCATCCGATAAGTATGTATCCTTCTCCCCAAGGCTTCAATATTGAGGAATGGGCAAAAGTCTTAGTTCTTCTAAGGAGAGCAACTAGTTGTCATTTCTATTATTTCGTGAAGCTAAACTCTCTTGGAGAACCTTCCCAATAATGATCTTACCAATTGATTATGAATTAAAGCCCCTTGACCTGTCTAGTCTAATATAGTTTTACAACGTAAAAGTTGCACAAATTATTCTATTTTGATTCATTAATGAATATTTAAGCATTTTCTCTTATATCTTCCATCGAGCCTTAGGAACACCGAAAGTCCTCTTAATGCAACTTCTCAATGATGAATGAGCAAGATTAAAACTTCTCAAGATCCTCTTGGATTTATACCACGAAACAATAATTGATGATACCTTGTCTTTGGGTAAGGTCTTAAATATCCTTATCTTTCCAAATAGCCTTTGTCAAACAAGTAATATTTACCTGAGTATCTATAAAGGAAATATAATTAGTGCAGATGATATCATAAACAGTCTAAATCATGAATAGCAAATCCTAAAAATCTTAAATCACCTATCGGTGGTTTTGGAAATTTAAGTCTCAGATTATCGACTGTATCAAGGAAAATATGAGAATCGTGTGCTGATCCCTCCCAACCTGCTAAAACATACGTAAATAGTAAGTGAAAGTCACATGCTGCCAATACATTTGTAGTCATTATTCCTTTCCGTCCTCTATATCCCATTCGATCCTCCTCTACAACAACTACCACTATATGTATACCATTAATAGCTCTAATACAATCCTAATATAAAACAATGACCATAAATGATAAAACAACATTTTTCAATGAAAAATATAATGAAGGGGGAGTAAGATCGTATTCAATTACCTTAAAATGTGGCATATATCTAGCATCATTAGCAATTTATTGTGGAATCTCCTTAAATTTGGGATCGTTTGGTACAAGTATATCCCTTGAAAATCCATCCATGGCACTCAAAACTTCTTTAAAAACTCTACTCATAGTTTCACCTGAATGTTGAAAGCACTATTGGGTATCTCTATTAAGGGAACCTTTACTTAGAAGATAAACGAATAAACTGACTTTCTCTAAAATAAACATCCTAGCTGAAGGTCTCAAACCATAATTGTTTTCCAAAGCCATACATAATTGAGAAATGTATTTTGATTCATCCTAAATGTATTAAAACACCTTTTTTTCATAACCATTCAATAATTTGTTCATCCATAGTTCTCCTATTTGATAGGAAGTCATGTATGGTTCCTTGTACATGTGGTTAAAAAAATACACACCTATGTAACCCGCTACGCAAGCCACCGAATCCTAAAACTCAATCTCATTGTCCAAAAACTGCTTTATTTGTAGAAGTTGCATAATTTGCATAATATTATCATCCATACCTACAAATCATTAAGTAAATTTTATTCTAAATAAAAATGACACTTATATGTTTAAATATGAATAAATAAATAATATAACACGTAATAAAATTATAGATTACCAACAAGATAACATAATATAATAAAATAAGCTAACTAAGTTCATAATGTCTTAAAACATACAATGTCAACATAAGTGCTCAAATAATAAAAACAATAGTTAGTAATGCATAGATAGAAACTATGTTTAATGTTTTTTATATTTGTCATGCTCATACATAAATTTTATGTATTCAACTCTCTTTGTATCATCTGGTAAACCAAAAAAATGGCCCTTCTTTATGAATCTTCAATCAACTTGCAAGCAAAGTAAAATTTAAGAGTACCAGTCTCTAAACCAGGTAAAGTACATAGTTTTTCCAAAGCATTCGTAACATCATGATGTGATGCAACTGCACTAGTGCTCTATGATGCACTAATATTTATCGTGTTCAAAATTTTTGTAATAGAAGCATTCATCTCCATTGTTGCACTTTGTCTCTCTTGAATCAATTGCATCATATAGTCAAGCCTCTCATACATTGCTGCAAATCTTCCCCCTTTTAGTGGAATCAATTCTTGCACTATTGTTGCTTTGTAAACTATCATTCTCCAAAACCCTTTTGCAGCTTCTTCTCTCACTCCCTTCGTCATGTGAAGCTTAAGGGGTAGCAACATGAGTAGATGCAAGGGTCGTGGTAGTTTCTGTCTACACCTTTTCCTAATCACTAGTCACATGATAATTGTTTAGACCACTAGTCTCATCTATATTCTCATGATCATGATAGCTTGACAATTGATGATGAGCATTATGACTATCAAGTAGAGAAGGAACATATACTTCCTCAACTTCTCATTGTTTTTGTAAAGGGTTAGCTATAGGACAAAATTTAATCTCTCCTCGGGCCAAAATCCAAAAAGTTGATCCAACTTGTTTTCAAGCTCAGGTTCAAGCCCTTCCTTTTTAAATGTTTTAAAATTGTTGTTTTCATATAAAAAATAATTAACTTATATTTAACTAATTATTTAGCATTAAAGTAAAGGAAAATAAATTAAAATGGGCTAACCTTAATCTTCAAAGTCCACCACTCCTCACTAGCAGCAATTGTTCCTTTGTCATAGTCCCATCCTAATCCTGTTTCTTTCCTTTTCAACTATTTCCAAAGGCTCCATCTCGTTCTCATCCAATCAAACTTATTTTTAAGCTTAGTTTTATCCCATTGCAAGTTGGCCGCTTTGTGAAACTCTTCCCCCACCTTCTTCCATGGTATCCTTTAACAAATAACTCCACCACGTTTTCCTTTACTCCTTTGAATATATTGGTTGCAGATGTCACAAAAGATAAGAAGTGCTTCTTTTGGCCAGCGAACCCTACCTATATCATTCCCCCTTAACTTTCTCCTTTGTTTCTTTTTTGGGATGAGGTCATCTAATCATACAATTTGAGAGAAGATTATATGCTAGTTAATCAATTTGTAATTGGTTTCACTCATGAGTTACTTAAATTGGTTACAATTAGACTATTCCAACAAAATAAATATATAAATACATTTCATCATTGATATATTTTTATTAATTACTTAATTTAAAATTATTCAAAAATTATATAAAATTTTATTGTAATATATTTTTATTTAAATTACTATATTATAAAGATATTTTTCTATTAAATTACTATTTGTTTATATATATATAATAATTTAAGAAAATACTACTTCTTTTGGTAACCAAAGAAATATTAAATAATTAAATAATATTAGAAAAATATAAATATAAAATTGTAAATATTGAATAATCAAGTTTTAATGCATGATTACGAAACCATCTTAACAAGATTCAGACAAGAATAAAAAATCTAGAGAAAACCATCTTAAACATGAAAATAAAAAAGAGAGAAAAGAGAGAGCTAGGGATAAAACAAAATGGTTACAAGTTAGGATTCAGTAGAATGATAAGAGAGAGTTCTAAATTAACAAAGTCATTATAAAAAATAATGGTACTTTTATGTTCACTAAATTTGACAAGTTTGAGACAGTATTTCATAAACATAAGTGTGCATCAAATAAAAAAATATTCGTGTGCATGTGCCCTTTTAGGATTGCATATTTATTGTAAATAAGAAATTTATTAAATATTTTTCTATTAAATAACTGTTTGTTTATATATAATAATTTAAGAAAATATTACTTCACGTTGGTAACAAAAGAACTATTTAATAATTAAATAATATTAGAAAAAGATAAATATAAATTTGTAAATATTAAATAATCAAGTTTTAATGCATGATTATGAAACCATCTTAACAAGATTCAGAGAATAAAACAATCGCACCTTTTAGGATTACATATTTGCTATGAATAAGAAATTTTTAAAGAAGTTTGATACAACATTTCAGAAACATGAGTGTTTGTCAAATAAAACAAAATATTCATGCGTTTTGTTTGACAGTATGAATATTTGGAAGACTAATCTCTATATAAATAAGAATATCAAAACTATTAAAACACAATGGTTATGATTATAAACATTATAAAACCATTAAAACTTAACATATAAGAACTTTTTTCTTTGTTTTTTATTTCTTCTTTCGATCTCTTGTAGCCACTATTCGAATCACAATTCTTCGGCTCAATTCGTTTCATCTTCATTCTATTTTTACAACATACCAAACAACATAAGCCATACAACCTAATGAAAACTGTTGGCAGGGAGCAACTAACGATGATGAAGGAGAACAACTAATAATGTTGACTAACAAGTGTTTAGGGAAGAAGAGAGAGAATCAACTTACTAAAGACGTCACTGGTTGGAATCTGATTGACAAACTGTTGTAACGTTCTTTACTTTGTGTATCAATGAACTATAGGGAGAGTTTTGTGTATAAGTGTGTTGTAATGTAAGATTGTGTTGAGCTTTTCCATTTTAAAGGTGAAAAGAGACAGTGGGTTAGTTGTGAGTAATCAATGGAGTTATAAATGAAGTTAAATGCAATAAACACAAAGAGTAGTTATAGCCTCCACAAAATTAATGTAACTTTGTATAACAAATAATGACACCTACTACATACTTCGGTTGACATAGTAAAGACTGCAACAAATCCATATTTATCTCAACTACTGTCAGACTTCATTTAATGAAACTAAACTATCTTAGATTTCATTCATTAAATCTCATATTGCAGGTACTGATGTTCCGTTAAATCAATTACAGCTATAATCTTAATCTACTGAAGGAACATAGAGTTAAATAATTATCTAGACAGCAGCTTCTTTTAGCAAAGTAAAATTACCTGTTAGGTTAAGGTGAGTGGTTATGCAAATGTCTTCACTCTTACTGGAATTTCTGGAAGATTAAGTCCTTGAATGCTGCATGGTGTAAAAGAAAGTGTGAAGAAGAATTTACTTGCTACTCACCTGAGATTAAGTGAATCTCGGAATCTCCATCTGTATAGTGAGAGCCATACTAAATTTGGGGTTGCATTTTTTTTTAATATTTCCTACTTTAGAGAAAAAGTTAGTGAACAATAAATTCCACTATCTAACATAGATTCCTTGTCAAACATATAAGAAACTTTAATGTAGCAGTAACTATGTAATCTTTTTCTTAGTGTAAATAAGATGTTGCTAATCCAGATTTCTAAATGCATAGAAGATGACACCAACATTTTGACCAAGATGTTGCTAATGCAGACTTTTAATGCAAAGGAGATGACACCAACATTCATAAATAAAAAGCAAACCTATGCTATTAGATGTAAAGATTTCATTTTCACTTAAAAAATTCCTTTGATCACTTGTATAAATGGAAAAAAATTAAAAAATGCAACAGTAGCACTCTGTTCAATTTTCTAAAAGTTAGATAACTATATAAAGCAAGCATCAAGGTTAGTTGATAAAAAGAACACGAGCCAGATGATGCTAAGCCTTATTAACGTTTGATGATTCTAACTAAAAAAAAGGTATTAAACAATGTCTAAGAGAACAAGGAGTAACTGATTCAAGGTGAAACAATATCGAAACTTACCACTTCCACTAGGTAAACCATAAGAGAGTAACTTTCGTAGAGGGAAAACAATTTCAAAAAAGATCCCTGGCCCCTTTAATATGACCTGCAGAAAGATGGTAATGCCACACTAAAGACAGAGTCCAAATGATGTGCAATGATAAGAGTCTATGCATGTTAGGGTGATGATTTGACAATCTTTGCATGATTTCGGTCAAATAATAAACTTACAACAACAACAATTCAAACCTAAAGATAAGATGTTTAACTAACATAGCTAGGATCTACCGCATTCTAGTAAGAAATCATATGATAACATCTTTCCATAAGCAGAAAAATTTTACCTATCAACAAGTCTTGACTTTTTACGGTATGGTTTCACTAGAACACGAGCCACGCAAACAAAATAACTAATATTTTCTTGATTATCTCCGCAAAGACAAAAGTGGCAATTCCAAACATTCTCTTCTGTTAGCATTGGATCCTAACATCTTGAACAAGATCAATTTTGCTACAAAAGTAGAGAAATAACAAATAAAGGCATGTTTTGAAACCAAAAACTAAATAATCTATCAAAGCACTCATTTTCAATTGCTTGAAATAATTAGAAACATCCTACTCTGTAAACGTATTGCTCTGTAAAGCCATCATATTTAGGAAAAGAAAAAAAGAAAAGCAAATCAGTCCAGTAAGGAGTTAAAACCATATTGAAGACATAATTGAAATTAAAAGAAGGAAAAAAAAACTTGACAATGGCCCATGAGAAAAATAAATGAAAGGAAGTGTAATCATTCTTCTTAATACTTGAAACTTTGGGTTACTGGGACTTTTTGAAAGGAAGAAGAAGAAGAAGAAGAAATTGACATAGGGTTAAGCATTAGAAGGAGTTAGAAAGAAGAAAAGAAGCGAATTTTGTTTAAGTAAAGCAAAGATTTAAGATACCCACCAAAGTCTGACAAAGAAGAAGAACCCAAGTTAGACAAACCAAAGCAAGGCCTCAATAAGAAAGTCCTCTATGGTAAAAGCTTGATTGATAACTCTATACACTTGTCTTCTTTCTGTCTTTAATATTTCGATTTCTTCTCCGTAGCAAACTTTCTTCTATGATTTCAAGAACCTTCTGACTCCTCCATTACTATTCGATAAATCTCTTAGTGCTCGTCTCGTGAAGTTCATTTTCTCTTTATTTCTCGCCATTCCTCTTTTGCCGACAATAGCCGATGACTGGCGATTTGGTGGAGACGTGAGAGTAGGAGATGTGAGAGCCAAGAAGATTCTAGAGAACCGAATGAGAAATGAGACCGAGAGTAGAGAGTAGAGAGTAAAGTGGAGGGCAATATTGTCATTAGGCAAACAACTAACCCCAAACGCTACAATAGAGGAGCTTTTAAAAAATTAGCTCATTGGGTCCAAACGCTCCAGTAGAGGAGCTTTTAAAAAATTAGATGGTTGGGTTGAATCAACCAACCCAACCAGCTCATAACCAAACAGATAAATAACTTTTTAATATAGATCAAACAACTAATTTGGGTCAATCAGCTAAAAACAGCTTATCAGCTGTTAACAAGCCTTAAGTACACAAAGGCTCTGTCTGGCAATCAGCTGATTGCATTAGCTGTTAGCTGATTCTATTAGTGGTTAGCTGATAGCCGATTTGAACAACGGATAACATATTAGCCCTATTTAGCAAACACCGGATTACATTAGTTGTTAGCTGATTTTATTAGCGGTTAGCTGATAGTTGATTATATCAGCTGATTTGACCAGCGGATAACATTAGTTGTTTATTAAAGATTTTTGGTAAAATTAGCTGTTTAGTATTAGTTATTGATGTGTAAAATGACTTATGAGGGTAAGATTTAAAAAATTATAAGGCATTAATATTATATTTCTTAGTATTTCGTTGAATATTCTTATAAGAATTTAGATATTAGATATTTAATTTTACAAAACTTAAGTTTATAACTTTAATAATAATAATAATAATAGTCCAACGTTAAATTCTCTATTAATATGAATGATGCAGCGAACTACACCATATTAGTATTTTTTGTATAATATGTATGAATTTTATTATTTAATAAATTAAAATATCTATAATTATAGTATGAAATATATACGATATATAGCAGTATATACGAAAAATATTAATTTGATGTGACTCTTTATGTTCAAAAGCTTAACATTATGATATTTTTAAATGTAAACTAATATTATAAAATTAAATAAAGATTAAAAAAGTTTAATTAACCCCTTTATTATATTCTTCCAAACTTCAGTACGATAAAAAATGCCAACTTTGAAAACACACAGAGTAAAAGGAAAGAGTAAAGTTGAGGGCAATATTGTCATTAGGCAAACAGCTAACCCCAAAAGCTCTTCTTATGGAGCTTTAGAAATCAGCCTATTGGAGTTAAATAAGTTAACCAATAAGCTATTCACCAAACACATCAATAGCTTTTTAAGATGGTCAAAAAGTTAATTTTTAGTTAACAAGCTACAAAATAGCTAATAAGTTGTTTGCCAAATACCTGTATTAGCTTTTTAGTATTAGCTATTTATGTAAAAAATCACATATGAGGGCATGAATCAAAAATTTTTATAAGAACATAAATATTATATCTTAGTATTTCATTGAATATTCTTGTAAGAATTTAAATTTTCAATCCTGAAAGTTAGTAAAGCAATTGAATAAAAAAAGTAAATTTATTAATACTAACACAAATTTCTTATTTGTTAAGTAATTTATTTAAATTATATAATTTCTAATTATTGCATACATCTATAAAATAAAAAATAATATACTATATATTTTATAAATAATGAACATTGAATGTTCTGATATTTGTTGGTAAGGAGATGTAAGAGACTGTAACTATTGCATGATTGGCGTGTTGTCACCTTCTCTAGGCAGCTTGTTTTTCATGGAGGAACTACACTTTACTAGAATGCAACATATTACAGGTCCAATTCCTGAAAGCTTCTTAAAGTTGAACCATCTCAAGGCATTGGTTTTGGAAGACAATTCTCTTCAAGGGAACATTCCTTTTAGTTTATCAAATCTTTCCAATCTTGTTACCCTCTCTTTAGTAGGGGCACAATCGTCAGGCTAACAAATTTAATTAGCTGGTTGGGTAAAAACACTCCTTTATGGAACTTTTTAAATTTGAGTTGGTTAGGTTGAATAAGCTAACCCATCACTGTTAGCCAAACAAAGGGGAGAACTTTAGTAGTTTAATTAAGTGAGTGCTTGGTTCTTGAGTTTAGAAGATATTAATGGGTATAAGAGTGAAAAATGCAGGTTAGTTTTATATTATCATTGCATGAACAGTATTTTGATATTTGAGTTTTGGGGATTACTCTATACCCACCAAATATTGAGGAATGAAAGTCATTCTTTCTTTTTTTAATAAAATAATATAATAACTTAAATATAATTAATTAGAATATATTAAATATAATTAATTAAAATTACATATATTCTAAATATAATTGATTAAAATATAATAAATGTAATTAATTAGAATATATTAATATAATTAATTAAAATTAAATATATTATAAATATAATTAATTAGAATATATTAATATAATTATTAGAATTAATATATTATAAATATAATTAATTAAAATATATTAAATATAATTAATTATAATACATTTAAATTAAATATAATTAATTAGAATATATTAAATTTTGATAAAAATTTTGACAAAATTTATTTTCTCCTTTTTAGCAAAATAATATAATTAATTAAATATCATTAAT
>JANZXP010000007.1:25166652-25180252 GCA_027576715.1 Erythroxylum flavicans | reverse complement strand
TTAGAGAACCTTGAAAAATATATACTCGTAAGCTTAAAGAGACTTGTCAAATTACTACTTGAGATTTTAGTGAAACACTCAAGTTGAATGCTTGAGTACTTCACGTAGGCTTGAGTTATAAGTCAGACCAGTATAAATCGACTGCATCATTCCACTCTCTCTTTTTAACTTTTACATTTTCTCAGTATATTGTTTGTGTTTTCATTTTTGCAAGAAGTTCCTTTACTTTTATAATAGACTCTTTCTGTTTTCAACTTGCAAGAAGTTCTTTATAGTTTTAATAAGTACTTTCTGTTTTAAATTGTTTTAACAGGATTTATCGTTTAACAGGCTCCAATTGTCTAACAGACTCCTGTCGTTTAACAGCGTTCTATTGTCTGACAGACTCCTGTTGTTTTCAAATTTTAACAGGCCCCTGTCTTTATACGAATTAAAAGTAACTTGCAAAATTTGTGTGTTTGCTTTATCATAAGAGGTTTAAAGTTTAAAAAATTTAACTGATATTAGACCGCTTTAAAACTAGCTAAAGATTAAATAAAATTAAATAATTTAAAATATGATTGAAAGAGATTGTCATTATCTATTGAAGAATTTAAAGTTTAATTTAAAATTTGTTAAATAAAAATTAATTGCTTATTTTAGTTTATAATAACGTATTAATTTATAAAAATTTACCGATTAATTAATAAATTGATTGATTTTTAACAACAAAAATTATTAAGATAAATTGAATCGAAACGGAACGACCAAATCATTAGAGAGAGCACGTTGAATTTATTGGAGTTTAACTAGTCTCTCGCTTTCTTTAGTTTGTAACTTAATTGAAGTGAATAATTCTTATTCTGCAGTAATCAATCATTCCTCTCTTAATCAATTATCACATTAACGAGATTGTAATACGTGAGCTACAATTTATTTTTATTATTCAATATAAGATTATATATATAACCACATCAATTAATGTTATATAAGATTATATATATAACCACATCAATTAATTAAATAGAGCAACTTCAACTTCAACTTCTAACTCTTATTTTAACATATGTAATTCTTAACATACCCACATTTTTTGATTCATATATTTTTTAAAACTCAAGTAATGTTTGTATTTATTAGATTAAAAGTGAAAATAGTTCCATAATGTAAAGGTTTAGTTTACAAGTGTAGTACTCATTTTTTACAGCAATTCCATAAATATAAATAAAGCCTAATCAATTATTAACAGTCACTTGGGATAATTAATAAAATCTAATGATTAAAAATTTAATTGATTTGGCCAATTCAATCGTAAAAACTTTGAATGATCCAATTTTTTAGTTTAATTTTTAACTTTTCACTTTAATTTATTTTAATGACTCTTGTTATTTAAAATAATCAATTTATTAATTAATCTATAAATTTTTATTAATTAATGAGTTCTTATAAATCAAAATAAATTAATTAATTTTCATTTAACAATCTCGTTGTTCAATTAAACTTCAAATTTTTCGATAGTTAAAGACAATTTCTTTTAATCATATTTCAAATTTTTTAATTTTATTTAATCTTTATTTGATTTTATGACAATCTAATACTGATTGAACGTTTTAAATCTTAAGTCTTTTGTATTATTGGTTTAATTTTTTGTCTGATTTTTAAAATATTGATAAAATCTATATAATCCGGAATTTTACCTAAAGATTGAAAAGAAAATTTGAAGGCACAGAAGAAACCCCATATATAAATACAAATAGAAAGCAAATAATGCCAAGTATTCTGCTTCCACCATCTCCAGTCATAGCCTTTGGTATTTGGTTGTTGGCGTAACTGTGCTAAGCGTTTCTTGATTCGTTTTCCATTACAACGGTGCACCGCCACTCTCCGCGGCGGACTACCACCGACCTCTGCCCCCTCCTCACGGGCAACCCTTTCTTCTTCCCCATGGAGGTAAGGAGATTATCCATTTCTTTGATTCAACAGTATTAAAATTGATTGTTTCGTAAAGATTTGAGGTTCTTGAAACTTGCGTTGCTTGGTAGCTTGTGTTTATTTTGAACGTAAAAACGTAAAGGGTTAGTAGTGATTTTCATGTGCTGAGATTTGGTCAAAGTTGGTATCTTTATTGCAGCGATTATTGAGTGGAGTCATTGGCAAGAATAAAGAGATGGTGAAGTATTTGGAGGACCGCGGAGTGATCAAATCAAAGAAAGTTTCTCAAGTTATGGAAACTATCGATAGGGCTTTGTTTGTTCCTGATCGTACCCCGCCTTATTTTGATAGTCCAATAGCTATTGGCTATAATGCCACTATATCTGCGCCTTATATGCATGCTACGTGTCTTCAGCTGTTGGAGGATCATTTGAAACCTGGCATGTGTGCATTAGACGTTGGCTCAGGTGCTTTTCTTTTCTTTTTTGCTTTTTCTCTATATGATTCTTCTGAAAGGATATAGAATGTTAACCATACGGTATGGAGCATGATAGGACTATCATTTGGACTTAGTTGCACAAGCTTAGGGATCACTTAGCAATGCTACAAAATGGTATTTAAGCTCTATATTACTTTCTTTTTCACTTGAAATTTAGCAGCTTTCCATTTCACATTCTATGAACTATGTGCCTTTGAAGAGTTTCTGTTTGTGTGGTGAAAAAGACCATTAGAAAACTTTGCTGATGGATTTTCATGACAGGAACTGGTTATCTGACTGCATGCTTTGCGCTGATGGTTGGGCCTCAAGGACGTGTAGTTGGAGTGGAGCATATCACTGAGCTGGTTACGTCTTCAATTGAGAATATTGTGAAAAGTGCAGCAGCTCTGTTGTGGAAAGAGTTCCCTCTCAGTGCATGTTGGTGGTCTGTGATGAAACCTGCAAATTCCTGTTTCAAAAAGATAATCAGTGTTCTGTTCTAATCTAACATCCATGAAGCGGCTATGATTTGGGAATAATATTTTTTCAATTTTATAATAATGGCTTTCATTGGAAATCAGTAAGGAAAAATAGGGGAATAACTTGCATACAAGTGGCAACTAGATCTTCTGCATTCAAATACATTAGTAGTTCGGTCATAGTTTGCTTAGTTACATGCTTAATGGGAGCAATTGAGGTGCTCAGATTTCATAATTTGGAATCAAAGTTCTAAAAGTTCTGTTTATACTCTCGACTGTAGATGGAAGGCAAGGTTGGCCAGAGTTGGCGCCATATGATGCAATTCATGTTGGAGCAGCAGCGGCAGCAGAGATCCCTTCGGCACTTATTGAGCAGTTGAAGCCTGGTGGTCGAATGGTAATTCCAGGTGGCGAGATGGTTCAGGATCTTAACGTCATTGACAAGAAGCAGGATGGTTCCATTAGCGTCCGGAGTGAAACTCGAGTTCTTTTTGTTCCTTTAACAAGTCGAGATTCACAATTAAAGGGCTCAATTGCTTAATATGGAAACAAAATTCTGGTTCATCACTCTGCTCACCTTAGTATGTTGTATCAAACCCGCTTTCTGAATATCCTACATGGATTTAATTGTAAATAACATTGAATTTACTTTATATCTGCTGAAAACTTTTTTTCAATGTCTTAGGTTTATCGGTATTGACAAACGATTAAAACGTTCAATCGATTTGACTTATTTAATGGTAAAAAATTTTAACCGTCTAATTTTATTAATGTTTTTAAAATCAAACGTTGTTTCAATACTTTAGATTTGGTAATTTCACTTATGTGAGGGACATTGACATATAGCAGTGTTATGTCAGTAAACATAATGATAAAATTAAAGTTAGGCTATAATTATAAAATTAAAGTTAGGCTATAATTGAAACAAATTAAAATTTTAAGTATTTTATTACTACTTTTTAAATTTTGATCTATAATTAAAAATTTCACAAAAGTTTAAGCTTTTTTTAATAATTAACTTTTTTATTTTTAGAGTTGCAAATTGACGTTGTATTCTCTGCCAAAGTTTACACTTTTCATTCATTTTTTTCTTTTCAATTCTCGTATACAATTTAATTAATAAATTATATTTTTATTTATCTCTTTATATTTTAATTAAAATTTTATTTTAAATTATTATTTTTGAAAAATAAATTGCTATTTTTATTTATTTAATCTCTCTAATAAATTATATTTATCAAAATTTAGGTTCTTTATTTATCTCTTTATACTTTAATTAAAATTTTTTAAATTATTATTGTTAAAAACTAATTAGTATTTTATTATAAATTTATTTAATAAATTGAATTATTAATTAATATATATAAGTAATTTCACTAAAGATAATTTAAGAATGTGTTAAACTATAATATTAAACTATAAATAAGTATGTTTAAAGAATATTAGAAAAAGTTAAAATAAAGTTAGAGTCTTTTTTATTGACTTTCATTAAATATATTTTAACTTTTATTAGACTTTAAATAAATATTAATATAAAAATATAATTTGTGTTATTATTATTATTTTAAACTTTATGTTAAATTCAGTCTTTGTTTAAATTATTAGATTTATTATTAGTTTATTACACATTAATAGATATTATTAATGCATTTTTATTTTATTAAAGTATTTTATTTTATACTATATTTTACTTTTTTATAATTTTTACTTCTTATTTATCATAAACCAGTTTTATAACGGTTTAATACCGGATGAACCTTTAAATCTAAACATTTTATTTGACCGATTCGATGTCCGGTCCGATTTTAAAACATTGAAATTTTCAGTTCGATTTTCAACTTTTCAATTAGATCTATTTTAATAACTCTTATTATTAAAAATTTATCAATTTATTAATTAATCGGAAAATTTTTGTAAATTAATAAGTTTTTATAAATAAAAATAAATCAATTAATTTTTATTTAACAGTATATTTTTTAATTTAACTTTAAATTTTTCGATAGATAAAGAAAATCTCTTTTAATCATATTTCAAATTCTTTAATTTTATTTAACCTTTAGCCGATTTTATAACTATATAATTTCCGTTGAAATTTTAAACATTAAATTTTTTATCTTACCGATTTAATTTCCGCTCTGAATTTTGAAATATTAGTATTAACTTTCAAGTTACTGTAGATAATTAATTGGATTATGACGGATGAAGCCCCGTTTTACTTCAGCTGTGAGTTGAGCATTAGCTTGTGCCGCTTTTGGTTGTGATTTCGTACAGATTTGGATATGTTTAAAATTGTAATAATTTTATATAATTAAAATTTATTCTTTTATTATAAATTTTATTTTTTAAAAATATAATTAATGTAAAGTTTATGGGTAACTTATTATTAACAAAAATTTGAATAATTAAGATAAAAGTATATATTTGTGTTATATATTGGAGCATCATAATAAAATAAATTTAGCATAATAATTATCTTTTTTTATTAATCAAACAACACTAATTAATAATGTAATTCATTCTTTTTACATATTACTCATACAAATAAATATTACTTATGTAAATTTTTTAACGAAAATTATAATTAATATAAAAAGAAGTTTAACTCTTACACATTTACAAAATTAAGAATGATATAAATTAGTTGAAATGTTAAAATTTTTGACAATAAAGCATCATGTAATTAAATCAATCTATTAAGAATCATAGTAAATAAATAAAATAAAATTATAAGTTATGGAAAAATTATATCCAAATTACTTATAAATACTTATTTAAATTCTTTTGTTTGAATAAAGTAATAAGAAATTAGATATAAATCTTGTAATGAAAAAATAACATAAATTCTTATTCTTTGTGAAATCTTTTGTAATTAAATTAAGAACTAATAATTATAAATGAACTTATAAAGATATAGTAAATGTCTCATATTAACATTATAAACCAAATTTGTATGAGCCCAAGGTTGAAATGTCAGGAGAACTGAATTTTCTTTCATTTTATTTGTAAAGATAAATACAAATATATGTGAAAAATTGCAGTACACAAGAAATTATAAATACAAATAACTGAATAACTTATAAACAGTTTTGTAAAAATAGAATTAATGAGAAAAATATAATAAAATGTCATTTGTCTTTTGTAGATAAATAATAGTTAATATTCATAGAAAATATTCATGTAATACATACACCCTTAGCGTCTGCAACAACAGCACGTCTCAGCAGAGACCACCCACCACCCATCTCTCTCAAAACCCATCCTACCCCTCCTAAGTTTCTAATGCAACAACACTTCAATCCAATTTCTTCTTGGTTTAAACTTGACATGTATATGCGGATGCCAATGAGTGGATCAACCAAAAATGGAACAATAACGTGCACGTCGGATGGTTATTGATTTGTCCAGACGGTACAAGAAATACAATTGCATACCATTAAAGACTTCCTCGCAAAGAACAGAAAGAAAAAGAGACTCACCAAGCTCCGTATCATAATTTATGATCTACTGCCTACAACTGCGAATTGGAGAGTACTTGTACCCTATTTTCCCTAGAACTAGCTAATAAATAAATTCATGGAACAAAAAAAATCCCAGAAAAGGGCAAGGAAAAGAGAGAGAGATAGAGAGAGGGAAGCTATAAGCAGCAGAAGTGTATTAACTATAGCTTCAAAATGACCGCCTTGGTCTTTCCTCAGCAACATTCACTCTGATTGCCCTGCCATCCAGATTCTGCAACAAAGCCAGATACTGATATTTCGTGAGATGTAAATGAGAGAAAATAAACAGTACAATCTACAGATGGAAACTCTCACGCAATACCTGTCCATCAAGTGCAGAGATCGCATCATTCATCTCAGTCTCAGACGACATTGTCACAAATCCAAAACCTCGAGAACGGCCAGACTCTCTTTCGTAAAGTACCCTAGCACTCAACACCTTACCATGCTCACTAAAAACTTGCTCCAGGCGAGCATTATCAACACTCCAAGGCAGATTGCCCACATAGATCCTACAAGCAGTTTCATACAATGGAGGAGGACGGTCTGGCCTTGATCCTCTAGGAGCAGCCTTATTTACCGTTAAAAGCCTTCCACCTAATTCCTATTCAAATAAACAAATTGAAACATATCAAAGGAAGAGCAAGAAGTCCAATGCCAATAACAGGGCTTTCTCCAAAGCAAGTTAGCTACGTTCATAAATCATAACTCATCACGTGTATTGAATTTTAACATGGTAAAGCAAAAGAAATGGGCACACACTACATGGCTTAAGTTAGCAACTGCAATGAATGAACTTTCCAAACTCCAATATAAAGAAAATGAGTTATTGAATCATGCCAAGATTGAAAATTGACCATTGATGTCATAAAAGGCCGCTCTCTTACTTCAAATGATGAATCCATAAGCAATCTTTACCATAATCAACAAGCACATGACGTTCTAAGCACTTTTATACAAGCAATTGCGAGATGCAATTTGAATATCATTTAGGTAAAACACCAAGTTACACCATCATCTTCTGAGAAGAGTTTATCCAAAACTAGATGTATCACAGCATCAACGATTAAGAACTGCAAGTAGACTGAATCTAATAGAACTCGTTATGATGAAATCACGAAGTACTCATTGCAATATACTTTTCCACTATATTCAAGAAAAGTAGAAAACATAAAGCCTTCACTTAAAATATACAACTGAAAGTCTTCAACTTTAAGTATGTAGGACGAATTGTCTTAACTTTACTTTAAACTTACTTTAAACTGTAAACTTGTAGCAAGAAGAAGACAGCTTCCTAACAACAATTGGACATTTATCAATGCAACTATCAAACTATAAGGAATACAAAAAACCCTCAATGAAAACCCAAAGGGAAGCTTACATAGCGGTGAAACAATTCTACAGCTTTCTCAGCTTCTTCAACAGTACTCATAGTCACGAACCCAAAACCTCGACTTCTATCTGTTTCTCTATTATAAATAACCTGCAATCCGGGCAACATTGAATAAGAACATGCATTGAATGAGAAACATCACAAACCCACGAGTTTAGAAGTCCGTAAAACCTTGAAACACCATCAAACCATCAGTATAACACATAATGACAGGGAGAACAAGTACCTCAGCAATCTCAACAGTACCAGCTTTCTCAAACAACATAGCCAAATTCTGACTGTCAACATCATAAGGCAAATTCCCAATAAAAATCTTGGCATTCTCAGACGGAGGTTCCAAAGCGCTGTCTCCGCCTTCCTCGCTCTCTCCTTCTCCTCCAATAGCCTCCATAGCTGAATCCTCACCCTCACCCTCCCAATCCAAAGCTGTAGCTTCAACATCACCACTTTCTTGTTCTTGTTCCAAGTCCGGTAATGTTATGGTGTTGGTGTCATCTTCCTCTTGTTTAGCCCAATCCGAGGTCTGGGCAACCAAGGGGACGATAGAAGAGAGGTGGATTTTGGGTTTGAGAGAGAGAGGTGAAGAGGAGTAGGAAAGGTATGGCTTTAATGAGGCGGCTTTGGGTGGGATAGAAATGAACCGTTGACGAGGTTTAACAGCAAAAAGGGAAGGTAAAGAGAGTAACGAAGAGTCTACCATTGATAAGGGCTTGGAAGTAGGTATGGCGGGGGAAGAAGCCATAGAAAACGTGAAGGGTTTAGCGGAGGGTTGAAGATAAGGGTCTAGAGTAGGCCTCGGGTAGGAGAAGGAGAGATGAAAAAGGTCAGAACCCAAATATTTAAATAGTAAGGAAAAAATTTATGTAACAGCGGCCACTTTGGTTTGTTTGACTCATATATTTATTTATTAGAATTTTGATAGTTGAATTTGGATTATGAATTTTCATATAATTTTAAGTTTTATAAAATTAATTAAAATTTAAAATTTTAAAAATTTAGAATATTCATATAACCTATAATAGTTTAAATAGGGAATTTATTAAATTTAATTGAGTGAAATATGTTATTGACTTTAAATTATCTTTTGATCAAATATTTTAAATAACATTTTAAAATTTTCAAAATTATTAAGTAAATTCTAAGACTCACTTTTCATCAAAAACATTAAAAACAACTTTCCTTTTAAACTAAGGCCTTGTTTGGTGTAGAGATTTTCAACTGTTTATCAGCTGTTTGACTCAAATGAGTTATTTGATCCATATTTATTAGATAATATTTGTTAGTTAAGATAATTGATTTGATTAAGATTAGATTTTATTCATTGTATCTTTATCACTTGTATATATATGTGACTTGTAACTTGTATTATCACGATTACTTCTACTCAATAATTAAACTGCCAAAGGCTCTTCTCTTTTATCTAACTGCGGGTAATGAGAATGAGGGATAGTGTCAAGGAGTGAGTGGTGTCGGCTCAATAAAGCCTTGTGTAAAACTATTTTCATTAGTGAAAGAATTAATCTGGGTGAGGGCCTGCAGATGTAGGCAAGGAGTGTCGAACTGCGTTATTAATTTTTTGGTGTCATATGATATTTTTCGTTTGATTGATTTTTGTTTTATTTGTGCCAGAGACAATCGCGTAAAATTGGACAGTTTGCGAAATAATTAACCTATAAGGTTTTTCAGCAGATGATGGAGTACTACAGTGCTAAATGTAATTTTTTGCAGTTATCTAAAGTTAACTTCTTATAGAGATGTAATCCTACAGGTGCTTCTTGGCTTACAATAGGTTTGTGATAACATCTTTCTTCATTTTGCTATCTTATCTATTTTGTAGATGTTATGTACATCTAACTTCACCCTGGTCCTTGTAGGTAGGTAGATGATCAAGGAACTTGCACTAATCTTTTTCTGCCTTCATTCATATGACTCGATAACCATGTTTTTGGATTCAAATGACCGTAGAAGGCAATGGAACACGCTTTCGATATTCTGAAAGAGCCCACATAGGGTAGATGTTTCTGTATGCTGGATAGTGTAATATGCAGTTCTTTATGGCCACACCTTCCATGTCCTGTCACAATACAACTTATTGTTACACTCGTATATAGTAAATAACCGTGTTCTCTCAATGAATTTTATTTCCTGACAGGATTTTTTGTCCACCAAGTTCATAATTGGTGAACTTAAAGATCCTCATGATGAATTGTTATAAATTTCATTTTCTGCTAACAGACAAGCATGTTTGAGGAGGTTAACTGTTGAGGAAAATCACCATCAACCAATTGTGAATTGATTATAAGCTTTGCAGCGTGGTGAAGAAGTGTAGGATCTCTATCCATCTATGTCAATTCAGAAGACAGAAAGTTTAAAGTATTATACTTCAAGAAGAAACTAAAAGATATAGGAAGTGAATTTGAAACATTTCACTTACCTGTCCTGCATGAATTAGCCCAATCATAGCCCACGCTGTTTGTACCAAATTTGATCTGTTTCCTTCAAACGGTACATATTTCTGAAACATAACATGCATGCAGAAACTTAGTACAATATGGTTTTCATATTAGACTTCAGGTTTTCTTTTAATTTCGTTTGAAATAGAGAGATTGACCTTCTCAGGATGTGAAAGGTAGCTCTCTCCCCAACCACCATGTCTCTTTGTATCCTGAGAAGAAAATCGACAGCTTTGTGCATACCTGCAGTGTCACAGTAGGTATTTCCAACAGCTCTTAGGCCTTCCGATGCGAACCACATAGCCTAAGTGAAACAAATTCCCCAGTATCCATACCTGTAGATTGAAAAATATTTCAAAGAACATGGATAGATAGATTATATACAGCTTTCTAGTTAGTTTTTATCTGATGTAAGCAGTTGTTTTTTTAAATTAAAAAATTGGATTGAAAGATTAAAGATGAAGCACAAACGTTAGGAGAATAGTAGTACTCTCCTTAGTCTCCTACAATAAAAACAACAACACGCTACATAATTTTAGGAGATTTTTGTGTGCAGTTAAAAACTACAAAGAGAAAATCAGCTAGGAAGAGAAAGAAAAATCTTAAATACCAACAATAAGAGATTAAATGAGAAACTGTTGATTGACTAGAGTAGAACAAAAAAATCTCTCTCTCTTTCCTATGTTTTTAAGCCAACTTTAAAGAACAATAATGGAGTTGAAGAACGTACTATCCACCATTTGAAGTTTGAGTTACAGTCTAATATCAACTATAAATTTTAAATTTTAAATTTTAAATTTCTCGTGTTATCAAATGCTACGGTTGCTTAGGTATATAGTGGGAGGTCACGGTTAGTGGGTGATAGATTTGGTCACTTGCTTGAACCATTTTTGCGTGGTTTATCTCTTTGTAATCATCAGGATACTGTGATTTGGTTGCCTAATAATGGAGGGGATTTTATAACTAAATCAGCACATGGAATCGGTAGGGGACTGCATTCACTAGTTCCATGGGCTGATCTAGTTTGGAGACAAGTGCTTAGTCCAAAGGCCGTCATCTTCTTATGGTTAACGGTTCAAAATAGATTGTGTACCAAAGATCGATGGTTTGGCATGTATGATCCTCTATGTGTGCTGTGTAACCAAGCCAACGAGAGCGGAAACCATTTGTTTTTCCTTTGTCGCTACACCAAAGAGGTGTGGAGTAGTATCGGGCGGTTGGTAGGGATGTTAAATGTATCTTTTGATTGGTTAGAGGTGTTGACTGATGTCATACGAGTTACCCAACATGGATTGAGGAATGGTCTTCTTATCAGAATAGCTTTTCATATCATGATCTATCACATATAGAGGGAGAGGAACCAACGAATATATCAACGAGTGGAGTTAAATCCCACTGAACTTACAAATAACATTATTAATATGATCAGAGAATTATTCATAGCCAAAGGAAAACAAGATACGATCAGCCTAGATCTTCGAATGAAGTGGTTTCTTTAATGTGCTTTTTTCTATGGTCAGTAGTCTCTGTGTAGGGTAGGAGCTATATTTTTTGTTGGTTTCTTCTCCTTATTCAAAGGATTGTATATAGTTTTTCAACTTTAGTAATATAATTTCCTTTAAATTTTCAAAAAAAAATGTAACTTCTAATATGATTTTTAAAACTTTGATTCAAACATAATTATTTGTCTAACTCTTATATTTTGTTTTTCTTTGGATCTCCTGAATCTCATATCTCATATTTTTATGCCAACTTCATTGATTGGCATTTATGCTACCACTTAAGAGTATGTCTCCAGTAAATATGCGATTTTAATAATCGAGTATACTATTTGTTATTTTTTATAATGCATAGAAGAAAAAATTTAAAATGGAAAAAATTAATTTAAAAATCAACTGGTGCATAGTTAGCTTCCTTGTAAATCACTTCCCATTTCACACGAAAAAATGATCGACAATAATAACTAGACACGGCAATTTTTAGCTTATGGGCTAAATTTAGTTGTTTTCAATGGATTAGTCTATAGGTCAGATCTAGACTTAGTGCTTGTTTGGTTCAACTTTTGAAGAGTAAAAAATTACTTTTTTTTCACTAAAAGATATTTTTAAGAATAATGAGTGTTTGACTGTAAAATCTAAAAGCACTTTTTTAATAGAAATGTCTTTTTTAGAACTTTTCAAAAAAAACTCTACTGACAAAAGCTCTACTAACAAAAGCTTTACTGATATAAGCTTATCCAAGCAAGTACTTAGATAAACTCAAGGTCCAATTATTCTAAGCAAAATAGTATCATTTTTATTAGGAAAGAATATGCGTTGACTCATTGTATTTATCTTTACTATATTTAACTTATTCTTTTCACATGTAGATAACCATTAGTTAGCCTTAGATTAAGGAACGAAATCAGTGTGTATGTTGTATAAATGTAGTTCACAGAATCAATGGGAATTCACTCTTCGCCATTACTCTATCTTCAATTCTTATTTTAGTTGGTATCAGAGCCACCTCTTGAGAATCGTTTTTTCCTTTCATTCCCGTGAAACCATGTTCGAGAAGGAAACGGCCTCAAAAATCCTTCTAAGGTCACTAGTTTGGATCCATCACATCCATACTATATGCATCATTCTGACCAACCGGGACACATGCTTGTTCTGACAAGATTGAACGGGGCAAACTACTAATCATGGAGCGAAGCCATGATTCATACCTTGACTGCCAAAACCAAAATTGGCTTCATTAATGGCACAATTGAGCCACCTTCTCCAGAGGTTGATCCAATAGAATTCAGTCTCTGGAACCAATTCAACAATATGATATTGTCATGGCTTACCCATTTAGTTGAGCTAGACATCGCAGAGGGAGTAATGCATGCCAAAACTGCTCGCCAAGTTTGGGACGACTTGAGGGATCAATTCTCTTAAAAGAATGCTCCTGTAATTTATCAAATTCAAAAATCTATAGCCACTATGTCAATTGCTGCCTACTACATAAAGATCAAGAATCTCTAGGTGGAATTAGACACATACCGCACACACATTCAGTGCAATCAAGAAAAAACACATAATGATCAAAGAGAAGAAGACAAACTCATGCAATTTCTCATGGGGTTAAATGATACATTTAAAATCGTGAGATCTAACATCCTCATGATGATTCCGCTGCTAAATGTTCGTCAAGCCTACTCCTTGGTGATCCAAGAAGAAACACAGAGTCAAGTATCATCAGAAACAACTGAGGGTTTCTCGATTGCTGCCGCTACCCAAGTCAAGCCATTTCCATTAAAGTCATCAAAGGAGAAGGTCTGCAATCACTGTAATAGGATCGGCCATACCATTGATGAGTGCAGGACCCTTAAGTTTCATTGCAAGTTTTGTGACAAAAGAGGTCAC
>JANZXP010000007.1:25150624-25166552 GCA_027576715.1 Erythroxylum flavicans | reverse complement strand
ATAAAAGATGAAAATAATTAAAAAAGGATCAGATATGAAAGAATTAGTTCTTCCCAAAAGCATTTAACCTCAGTGTATGAAACAACAATTCATAAATTTTTAGGAAACTTTCAATGTAATGGTAATATGTAAAACTTACCACTGCCAATAATAGAAGATCCTCAGAAAACCTGTTTTGCTCTGTGTTCGACTTGAACACCAAATTGCACATAAAGCTGCAATGATATACCTAATTGCTATTCTCTGGGAAGAAAGAAAATGAGAGAGACGAGAGAGACGTAAAGAGATCAAACGCTGGGGTATTTTGTTATTTTGAGTTTGGGGTGATCAGAGGATTTCCCCAAACGCTGGGGTAGAGCAGCTTCTTGATTTTTGGCTGGTTGGGTTTAACCAGCTTAATACCAAATAAATCAAACAGCTGATTTTGGTCAATCAGCCAATTTTTAGCTGATCAGCTATCATCCAAACAAGGCCTATGAGCTGGTTGGGTTGGCTGATTCAACCTTACCAGCTAATTTTTGACAAGTTCATTAAATGTAGCGTTTGGAGTTCGCTAATTCGTTTATGACGGTCTTAGCCCCTTTTTACTCTTTGCTCTCTTTCGGTCTTGTCCATAACTCTCTTGACTCTCCTATATATGTAGCTGTCACGTCTCCTATCTCTCGGTCTTGATCTATTTGTTTTGTTTCGAGGTTTAACCTGATTAGTGACTCTAATTGTTTACTGATTCCTAGTAGGTCAACTTGGATCTTGCTTTTTAGTGACTTGTTTGTTGTTTTCTTTAATGCCAATGATGTCTTTCTTTGTTTTTGTTTGTAATTTCTGTTTTTTGATTGAATCTTGTGTTTTTAGGTTCTTATTAGGTTTGTGTGGGTACTGCCTGTTACTTTGCTTTTTTATAGTTACTGAGATCGATTAAGGTTTGGATTACTTTATTAGTTCTCATTAATCAAGGAAAAGGCTTTTTTGGATCATCTCTAGGGTTGTATTGAGTGTTATCTTACGTTTTTATTCATGGTGTCAGCATTCAAAGATTGTTTCTTAAACTTGTTGCTGTTTCGATGTTATTGTTTTGGAGATTTTTCACAGGATAGTTATACTAACATCATGGATTTTCATTATTGAATGTATATAGACCCATTTGCATTGAAGCATTCAATTCTAACTGTATTGAACTTGTATATTGAATGTATATAGACCCATTTTCTAACTTGTTCATTGGATTTTTGTCACCTCTGTTGATCCTGAATTTGAAGCTTCAAATGACTCTCTTTTGCCAACCAAGGGTTCTGATGAGTTCAAGCCATTCATTCGCTAACTTTCGAAACTCAAGTTATGGTGAGGAAATATTTTCTCTTCTCTCTTTTTGTTTCTTGTCCTGTTGGTTAAGTCCTTCACATACAACTTCGCTTGACTCGTTGCTGTATGATTTAGCTTCCCTGTATATATGTATGATATGTTCACCAAATCAAACTTTCATGATGCTGGATAATATTGGAGGGAAGTATAATTGCAGTTATAGACCAATTTTCTATAGATATTTAGACAGATTTGGTAAAATTAATTCTCAAAATTTGTACATTCAGACCTAATTTTAGATTTGAGCTAATTGTTGATGTTTGCACGCTATATGCGTCATTATAAATGTCAAGTTTCATAAAATTTAAGTATGGTAAATACCACTAGGCGTATGTTCTACATCTAGTTGGAAACACCAGCAGAAGATAAATCTTTGTAGCTTGTTCACCTATATAATGTCGAGAAAAATGTTCAAAACTAGTACATGATGTTTCTAATTGATTTCTTGATGATTTACAATACATTTGAGAATAAATAATTGGGATCGGAAGTGTTAGCAGTTAGGTTCATTGAGGTTCTTATCTCAGATGACTCCCTAACTACTTGAGGTTGATTTCAAGAATTAACTGTCCAATTTTGTGCTCCAAAATGAATCCCTTTTCTTTTCTACTTGATTATGTTTCCAGGTATTCCTTCCCAAATGCATTCTGCATATCATTTCTAATGACTTTCTTTTCCATATTTGACGTTCCTATGTTTTGGCCCATACTGCTCATCTATTGGATTGTTCTCTTTTCCCTTACCATGAGGCCCCATATTGCGCACATGATCAAATACAAGTATGTCTCGTTCAACGTAGGGAAATAGATGAGTTTCAGTTATCTTTTAGCAATCTCTCTCTGTTACTAAAAGAACTTAATTTAGTAGAATTTACAAACTTATATTTCCTTTGTCTTCCACAGTAATATGGTGGTAAGAATTCTGACGCAAGTAGTGGTAATTGCCGTGCAGGCTAAAGCTTGGTTGGTTGGTTCATAGGCACTTTTAGAAGAGGAACAAATGGGAAGAGAACTATAGAACTGAAGGTTCATGATTGTGTTTTTATTATTTAGAGAAACACATTGATTATACTCTGGATTTGAATGTTCTCTTAACCATACTACCTAAGAGATTAGTTGTACTTTGCAATGAAAATGATACAACGAGGTCTGATGCTTAGACAAGTAAAACTTTCTTGTTTGTACATTTATCTAGATGATTCAATCAAGGTTTTAAATATGGTATCTAAATTTTTTACCCCCAAAAGCGGTGTCTGCCATTGTCATTCATGAGAAGACACGAAGGATTGTTGATTCTGGCATTTCGTGTTAACATTATGATTTTCTCTTTTGAACGAAATGAAGAATATAGTTTAGTTTCCTTATAGGTTCACCTTTTTAATTAGTTTATAAGAGACAATATTAATGTGTATTCTAATACATTCTGCTCTAGGGATGACACGATTTGTAGAATTAAATATCTAAAATCTTATAAGAATATTCAACAAAATACTAAAATATATAATATTCATACCCTTATAATTTTTTTAAAGTCATGACTTCATAAGTCATTTTACATATAAGCAAATAATACTAAACAACTAATTTTACCAAATATCGCTAACAAATAGCTAATGCAATCCGTTGATCAAATCAGCTGATATAATCAGCTATCAGTTAATAGCTAATGTAATCAACTCATTGCCAAATAGGTCCTAAAAGTGTATTTATAACAAAATATAAAATAGACCATATTGTTTTGAAGCATTCAAAATGTTTCAAGACGTTAGGCTTAAATTTGAATGCTTAAAAAATGGTAGGGTTCAAGTTATACTCTATTGTAAGCGTTGATGTTCAAAATGCTACGTAAAAGTCACCTTAAAAAATCATCTAACGTGAAGTTTATAAAAAGTTTGTTAAATGCTTCTCTACAACATTAGATTGGGAGGGTGGGGGTTTCTCCTAAGCTGGATCATTGTATCTTCCTAGCATGGTTAAATGTTCATGAGTACTTGAACTTCCTTCCATTTATCTGTAAAAATAAATAAAGACATATATCAAAGTAAAGAATACATAATTTTATTACACGGTATGCATGTCCATCTTATATAATATAACTTATTTTGTTTGATTACATCATACACAATTCAATTACATCCAATACAATTAAATTTTATCTAAAACAATTCATCAATAGGTAAAAAATTAACAATTTAAGTATTCAACATACACAATTACACATTACTCATATCCATCTTATGTAATATAACTTATTTTGTATGATTACATCATACACAATTCAATTTTCTCCAACATAAGTCACCAATAAGTCAAAAACTAACAATTCAAGTATTCAACATACATAATTTCACAATACACATGGTCATCTTATATAATATAACTCATTTTTTATTATTATATCATACACAATTCAATTTCGTCCAACACAATTCAACAATAAGTCAAAAACCAACAATTCAATTATTCAACATATTAACCATCAAAACATGAAAAAGTTGGCTATTCAAAACTTTTAGAGTCCCATATGAAGAGAAACAAATTTTTTCTTATCTCTTAGTTTTTAAATATTTCCTATTGCTTATATAAGTAGCATTGTAACATTATTAATATTAAAAGTGAGAGTAAAACAATATCTACTTTAATATGAATAACTAAAAGTAACATAAGTAATTAAACCTAACAAATAAATAAAAGAGGTTGAAGAAATAAAGATAAAAAAATTACTAACATGTAAAATTATAAGGAAAAGTAAAAAAAAGTTAAATACTCAATTAGAAAGGACTTTTTTTGGATTTATCATTTATGTGTAAGATTGAGATGCTTTGAATTTTTCCTTTTTATATGTAGATAAAAGTGAGTAATTAACTTCTATATATATACCTGTTAACGTTTAAAAAGAAAGGATCTTGCTAGTTATTTAAAATACGAAAGGAGTTTAATAGGACCTTTCCATTTTACAACCCAATTTGTTTAAGAAGGATTTTAAAGATTTAAAATACCTTGCAAAATTTTTACACACAATTCATCCCCCTTTTGCGTGTGTTTGCTTTATCATTTGGTATCAGATTGAGGTTTCACATTTGTTATGTTTTACAATAAGTGATAGATCATGGCAAAAAACTTAAGAAGACTTAAAGTACAATTGGTCTCAAAGCCTCCTTACTTTAATGGAAACAACTACTTCTATTAGAAAGAGAGAATGACCATCAATCTTCAACTGGTGGATATCAAAATTTGGCAAGCTATCAAAGCTAAAACTACACCTCTTGTTACTGAAAACGTAGAAGTATGGACTGATGCCGATAGAAGAAATGCACATCTGAATGTCAAAGTAAGACATCATCTGATTTATGTACTATCTCTAGAAGAGTATGAAAAGATATCTTACTGTTCTACAGCAAAAAAATGTGGGACAAGCTTTGAGTTACTTTTGAAGGAACGAATGGGGTAAACAAACATAGAATAAGTCTTTTAGTCGATCAATACAAGACTATTTGCATGAAACAGGGAGAAATAATAAATGAATTCTTCGGACGTTTCAACAACGTCCTCACTGCTTTGAAAATCTTTCTGCAAGATATATCCAAATGATGAGTTGGTAACAAAAATTCTAAGGTCATTACTAAAGGAATGGAGACCTAAAGTGATAGCTTTGGAAATTGCAAAAGATCTCGATACAATCTAACTTGATTGGTTAAGAGGAAACTTAATGATTCATGAAGCTGAGCTTAGGTAAGATGAAGGATACTCATACAGAAGAGGAATGACACTAAAAGCAACTGGCAAACCAAATCCATCAAATGATGATGAAAGTGATACTGTGTTACAAATAGATGGAGATGACAAATTTAACTTTATGGTTAGAAAATATGCCTGCTTCTACAAAAAGAAGCTCATGAAGAAAAGAGAAGGAAACAAGAAAATTGGAAACAACAATTTCCTATCAAAAGATAGCAGCAACAATAGCAATACAAAAAATAATCAAATCATGTGATATCATTACAAGAAGCCTAGACACACAAGACCAAAATGTCCTCTTGACAAGATAGGAAACAGAAAACCCTAAAAGCATGCTGTGACCGTAGCTTGGTCAGATGAGAATTTTAATAACTTTGAAGAAGAAGAACCTGAGGAAGTCGACAATGTTTGCTTTATTCTGACTCTAATATTGAAATTGATGAATTGAGAGATGTATATCACGACTTATATGATCAGTACAACAAATTAACAGTGCAGTATTTCAAAAAGGTTGAGAAGTCAAAAAATAATGATGAATCTTTAACGGATATGATTATATTATTAGAATTGGAAAACAAAGATTTGTTGTCTAAAGTCACTTATCTTGAAAATGTTAATAAACAAACAGTTTCTGAAAAAGAATGCTTGGAACAAAAAATAATTTAGCTAGAAAGCTCATTACTTGAAAATGACTATGCTAAGATAAAACAATTGGAAGAAAAAGTGACTGCTCTAAAACTCAAAAAAGAAAAATGTGTTAATAAAATTGTTTCTCTTGCAAAAGATCTTGCTAATTTTGTTAATGGAAGAAACAATCTTGATGCATTACTTAGGAGTGGTAAATGTGTTTTTTATAAGGCCAGAAGAGATATAATGAAAATAACAATTTTAGGTAATACAAAAACTTCTTTGTTAAATCCAGCAGTAGCAATAACAAAAATAACAATAACCTGGTAAGTGGTAAAAATCATAACTTTTTTTTGAGAATTTAAAAAATTCATTAAGAAGAAAATGAGTCTAGTGTACAGCTATGGATAGGGATCCTCATATGTGAGATAAAATGACAAAGATAACAACTAAAAAAACATAGAAGAACAAAATGACAATGTTGAGAACCAATTTAGGAGAGGTTGTGCGATGACGTATCCGTAATTAGGGTAAAATGTCTCCGACCTTTCTCAAAACTTCAGACTATTACTTAACTGGGGAGGAACACTCTGGAGGCTGCGACACTACGATGGTGTGCGGTGGTTCTTTTGTTTGTCTCTAGGCTAGAAGGGAATTCTCATCTCAGGAAGGAGACCAGAATTCTAAAGGTTTTGTGAATCTCCTAAGATTAACAAGCTTCATTTGAATATCAGGAGTCTAAAAGGGATAACAGAGGACCTTCCTTCATGAACTCGGCTAGTGAGGTAGTAGATCTGAAGGAGGTACGCTAAGATGCACTCAAATACCTACATGTGAATCAGATTCCTTCTAATCTTCATTTCTCTCCTTTTTTCATAAGTAGGTAAATTAGAAAATTTGCTTGAATTGCTCAGGAAATAGCTATGCATGGGTAGCACTATTTTCTTTACTGTATCCCAAGTTGCACGAACCCATCGTAGGAAGTCTGTGATCTATGAGTAAACATTGAGGATAATATTCTCTAAGAAAGAACCAGTCCTCTACTACAATGTAGTCCCAACTGATTTATAATCGGTTGTTCCCTAATTTTTGTAGTAGAGAGTTCTATAAGAGAGAGTAGAGTGTTAAATCTCCTTTTAAACCTTTGATTGTTTCTCTAATTCCAAATTACTTAAAGACAAGTTGCAACTGCAACTATAAGTATTTCCTTATCATATTTAGAGATATGCAGTTGAGATATTTCTAGTAAGATTTTTGTGAGGCAATTACTAGTACGGCGGCACATTGCCTCGAGATTCTAATCCACACCTCTTTAAAGAAACCACATTCAAATAAAAGATGATCCTTAGTCTCCTCCTCTAGGTTGCAAAGAATACAAAGCTTAAAAGAGGATAGGAATTTCAGCCTATCCACATTGCTGAGCCTATTCAACATGGCTACCTAAAGGAAAAAGCTGGCATTCAGTTTGAGAACCTTGCTCCAAATCAGGGAACACCACCCTATTCTAGTAACTGCCCCATCTATCATCTTTTTAGCTTTCCTCTTAGTGATTTCTAATATAGGTACCCCATCCTATAAGTATATATTATTTTCCCTAAGGCTTCTTTATTAAGGAATGAGCAAAAGTCTGAGTTCTTTTGGGGAAAGCAACCAATTGTCATTTCTAATTATTTTGTGAAGTGTAGCTCTCTTAGAGAACCTTCGTAATAATGATCTTGCCAATTGATTATGAATTAAAGCCCCTTGACCTGTCCAGTTATCGTACCATAGAGAGATTCTATCTCCTGCCCCAAATTGACAAGTAATATACTACTGAACTTCTTCCCTCAATCTAAGAATTTGGTTAAAGAACCAAGAGTATCTGTCTTTAATTCTTAGAGCCCAAAAACTCTCACACTTTAATATGTAGATATGAATCCTTTTGATCCACAATGATTGTTTTTCATTTAAGATTCTCCAAATTTTATTGGTCATAAGAAATCTGTTGTTCTTGTTGGTTGACTCCAAACCTATCCCACCTGCCTCCTTCGGTTGACAAATATGCTTCCAATTCACTTTTTCAATTCCTTTATCACCTTTTCCTTTACCCCATAGAAACTGCTTCATTAGTTTTTCCATATTTTGTAATAGGTCCTATGGAGAGGAAGATGTAAGAGCACCAGTAAATTTGCATTGATGTAATTGCCATCTTCAAAAGCTAAAGTTTACCTCCATAGGATAGGGTTTTATTAGCCCAAGACCCAATCTTTTTTGAATTTTTTCTATTAAAGGAAGATATTCACGAAATCTTAGTCTCCTAGATGAGATAGGAATGCCCAAATACGAAAGAGGCAAGTCTTGATTTTCTATGCTAGTAGCTTATGACAATGAATTTGATAGGTAAGCAGCACTTTTGGATAGTAAAAAGTAACTTTTATGAAAGTTGATACTCAATCCAGACAGCTCCTTAAAGGTATGGAGAGTACTCATCAATAGAAAAACTGAATGAGCATTTACCCTACCTAGAAGAATAAGACCATTTACAAAATATAAGCTAGTTAGTGAAAGCTTCTTACATTTGGAATGACATCTGAAGTTGGAGTTAATAGAAGTATTATGTTTTAGTATAAGGGTAAGAACCTCTATGTAAATAAGGAATAGGTAAGAACAAAGATGATCCCCTTGCCTAAGTCCTTTTTTGCCTTTAAACATCTCTGTAGGGCTTCCATTAATCAATATTTCATATGGGGCCGTGGTAATGCAGTCTTAAATCCATTTGATAAACTTATGGGGAAATTTCATAACCTCCATAGTTTATAGCAAGAATCTCCAGTTAACATTATCAAAAGCTTTTGGTCGATCCACTTTAATAATGCAGTTTTGAGGGCTTCTGTATCGAGTATAGCCTTTCAAAAAGTCCTGCAATAAAATGATATTATCCCCAATATGTCTACTACTCCTAAAAGCACTTTAATTCTCACTGATGAGTAAGTGAAGAACATCCTTAAGCCTATTTGCCAAAATCTTGGCAATGATCTTATCGAGGAAATTAGTACATGATATAGGTCTGAAATCACTCCAAGTGGCTGGGTTAGAACTTTTAGGGACCAAACAAAGAAAGGTCTCCTTAAGCAAGAGACCATTTTGGAAAAACTCCTGTATAACATCTTTAACGAATCTCCCTTTGTTACACCAAGTTTTTTGATAGAAAAGACCATTCAAGTGATTTGGACCAAGGGCCCTAGAGCCATTCATATTAAAAATCAACTTCTCTATTTCCTGATCTATGACAAGTCTAATTAGCAAAGAAGCTTCATGTTCAGGAATCTTGGTGGTAATAAATTGCCTAAGATCCACTCCAATACTCGCCAAATGACCTTCTATGCCAAAGAGATTTTGATAAAAATTCCTAGCTTCCTTTTCAATTTCATCTTGCCCAAATAAAATTTCCCCAGATTCAGATTTTATGGAGGTGATTTTATTGACATTTCTTCTAGCTGTCACTGAATTGAAGAAATTTTTTTTGCATTTGTCCCCATCCTTAATCCAATTAGTTCTGGCTCTTAGCTTCAATAAAGAACAATGATTATCCACTATTTACAAGTAGGTCTTAAAGGATTCCCTCTCAGTTGTAACTAATGTACAATCAGTAATTCCAAAGATTTTTAAATTACCCATAGCTTGGTTCTTGCTGTTTCAATGTCCTTTGTGGAATTCTAACCTCTCCTTAAATTTAACATCTTCAATTCCCATTTAATAGCCTTGAGGTTTTGCAAACAAATAAACTACTTAGAACCGTAGATATCATACTCTAATCCTTTAGTAATTGCTTTTTAAAAGCCCTCCACATTAACCAAAAAATTGTTGAATCTAAAAGGGTGATGAATTCTAGTCATTTTAACAAATTATCAACCTTGATAGGGGTATGATCAGAAATTCTTGGGTCTAAGAAATTGGTTGAACTTTCTGAAAAGGAAGTTAACCAGTCCACATTCACCATAGCTCTATCTAGCCTTTTCCGATTGAACCTATTAGAGTTTTGTTTATTAGACTAAGTGAACTTATGACCTTCAGATTTTAAATCTGTTAATTCCACATCTTGTATGCAATCAAACAAATCAGAGGTGTATTTGAGTAGGTTACAATTCCCTCCTGCCTATGATCTGTAACATCCTGTCATTTGAATTAGGGTCAAAATGGTGATTATTAGAGATTAATGAGAAATTAGGAAGCATAACTCATGTTTATACATAATGTGGCATACACAAACACCATATTATTGATCTTGCATATTACAATTATTTGTAAATGCATTCATTGACATTTTCTGGGTATTATTAATTGTTAAAAATGTAATTAAAATGTTGATTGTGAATTATTTGAGCTAAAAATTTACTTAGAGAACAATTAGATTATTTCAGATTTTCAGTGAATTTTGAGAAAATTTATAAAAATTTGAAGTTTTTTTGGACTAGAAATAATGGACCATTTATATTATGACACGTAGACTGTATAAGTTAGCGATAAATGGCACATGTGAATAGTGACACGTGAAAGACATGCAAAGCATATACGTATTCTGATGTTTTGAGTAAGGAAAGTGTACTGTAGCTATTGTTCTTCACTGTGAAGAAACGCTCAGCATCGAATAGCAAATTGTTAAGCTTTCTGTATACTTGGTTCCCTCTTATAGCTGGAATTAACTGCTAAATCAAGTAAGTGATTCTGATGATGATTGTTTAGATACTTGCATGAGCTGTTAGAGAACTGCAGTTTCGGTGGCTAACATGAGATGATGAATGAAAGATTTGTGAAATAGGTTCTGTTTTGAATATGCACAAGTGCTGGAAAGTTGATGTAAAGATATATATACTCTGTTTTGGTTCAAAGAAATCTGAATATGGTGATTTCACTATTCATGTGTGAAATTGTGAAGTATTTTTAGAGATGGATTTACATGAATTTAAATGAGTTAAATGATATGAAATAAAGTTTGGTGAAGTCATGAAATAGAATTGCATAAATGATAAATTTATTACGAAATGAATGAGTAAAAAAGAGAGCATTAGATGTATGTAGGAAGAGAAAGAAAATGCGGAAAAAAGGAATTTGCGTTAAGGATATATGGAATTTTTATGTATATGATGAATTTTGGGGTTTGATTTATTTATGTTGAGTTGAATCGAAAGGCAAGTAGTATAAATGAGTTATGTGTTAGTCGTATAAGGTGAGAATGAGAAATTTTGAAAAAAATTGAAAGAAGAAGGTTGGGTGTTTCTAGAGAGAGGAAGGAGACTCATGATCGTGCTTCTGCACGATTGTGACGTTGGCTGGAAACTCACGATCGTGCTTCTGCATGATCGTGACTTTCATACTTTCTGAAGAGCCTTTGTTTATGAACATCATTCAATCTTTTTACTATAACTTCTTCTTCTGGCCTCCAAATGACTTGATTCTTGAACCTATAGACTCGAAACACATTGAGTTACATCTCCACTAAAAATATCTGAAATCACTTGAGAGATTGAATGATAAAACTGGGATTGAATAGGTGTGCACGGTCATGCGTTAAGGGTGCACGACCGTGACTTTCTTGATTGGTATGCATAGGCATGCATGATGGTTGCACACCCATGACTTTATTAATTTGGAGTGCACGGCTATGCATAAATTTTGCATTGTCGTGACGTAATTTTTGATGGGTTAGTGCATGAGAGCTTTTGCACACTGAACATCTTTCCTTCTTGTCTATAACTTCTTCTTTAGACATCAAAATGACATGGGACTTGAACCAAGAGACTCATAAAACATTATTCTTCATCTAAAAAAAATTATAGCCATATGAAGTGGATTGATTGATGAATTTTAAGATGAAAGTGTTGAGGAGTAATAGAATATGATAACTGGTATGATTTTACTAAACATACTTTGATATTTTGATTATATCTTGATCTACAGATTTCCAAATGGAATGATTTTTGATTTGAATTGCACTAGAGACAAAGGGCTACAAATTGTCTAAACAGATTAAATTATAATTCTATCTCTAAGAATTACAGAATCTGACTTGAAGTTACATACAGAGTATAGTTATGTTTTAAGAATAGTTCAAAGTATATTGAGTATAACTTTGGGAATACTAAATCAAATTGAATGCTCTTAGTATCAATAGAGACTTAAGATATAGGAGAATAATTTTTTAGAAGGAAGTGTTACCAAATGATTTCACTTTCCTAATAAAATTAATTGTGCAAAATGGACCCGAAAGTGTACCTTTAAACAAATTTGAGTTAATAAATTGAATGCGGATATTCGAATGATTATTATGACTAGATTGATGATAAGAAACCCAGAATTATCATGAACATGCATTGTACATATTTAATATACATGAATATGTAAATGAATACATAATTGTGCAATATTGTGATTTATGAATGTATTGTCTGTATAGAGGAATGCATTGAACGATAACATCCAGACATTGCTGGTACTTTAAGGCAATAGCTATTTGGAACATACTATGAGTAACCTAAGATGGTCTCATCTTATTGTTTTGTACATTATCGAATTGTATTGCTATCTTATTGAACTGTATTGAATTTTTCTGATTGTGTACTGGATTATGGACAATATTTATCTGAGGTGTTTTGATGCATGATAATGATATTGGAAGTACTGATTGAATGTGAATGCGTCAGCCTAAATTATTTTTCTGATTCTTAACTGAAAAGTTGAATGCCGGACCTAGTCCGATGACCACTGCTACTCTGACTGTTACTATAATTAATACTGGAACTGATATACTATTGTATTACATGCAATTGAAAGTGATTGAATTTGATGACTAAATTGTGGCACGCACTTCTTTCCAATGCATGTAATATAAAGGAGTTATGACTAGTGTTGCTACTGATACTGTTACTAATACAAGCTTTAAGCTCCCGCATATGTGGTTTGAGCCTATGGCTCACCCTGATCAATGAGGCACAGACTGACTAGCTAAGCTCAATAATTGGGGATACTGTAAAAGCACACAGTCACAACAATATAAAAATGAATGTGAGTCTCATACATATCGCATCCACATATAATTTGAATTCATTGAATGATTTACAAAGTTGTGTAAATGTCGTATATGATTGAACTGTTTTACTGCGAAATGATTTACCTATGATAGTATTTGATACTTGTCAAGTGGATTTGAACTGTATGATTGCATGTTATAATTAATCTTGTTTTATGACATTAGTGAACCATCGATGATGGTTACTCTTCTAAGTTCGCAAAATTCATCAAAATTATACCGTTACTTTTCAAGTTTGAGAGTGAGACGACCTAGCTTCTAAGACTCTGTAGAAGCATATTTTGTACAACTGTTACAGTCAGATTTGGCTCAAAGGTCGGTCATCTGGGTTTGAGGACATAATTGTTTCTTTTGAGTTTATAGTATTCGGTGTGTACTAAGTTGTTTATGTTCATAGGACAATATTGTATAAAGATGGTTTATATTGTACTATCTGAAACAATGTACATTATGGTTTTTTTATAATGTGATAACATTTTGCGTTTAGAAAATGTTTGATTGATGATTTAGTGTATGATTCCACATTATGTACAGTGAAGGTGAGATAGTTAACATGTCATTTCTGACAGACATGTACACGTGTATCCGATGGACATACGTGCATATGTCAGTTAGAAATGGGGTGTTACATGGTCGATGGAATAAAGTTAGGTAAGATATTTTGTCTGTTTAGTGAGGATGTGGAATTGAATGTGATGGTGAGCTAGGATTTTGAGAGCTTACCTATCTGTTGAAGAATTCAACTTAGGGAGAGCATTCTACTGAAGGAGAGTGATTCATGACAACCTTTGATGAAGAAATACTGATTGGAGTTGAGGTTAGAGTAAAGGCAGGGAGACTTGGTGAAGCTATAAGGTAGCTTGAATGTGTGGGAAAGAGTTGAGAAAATGGAAATTCTTCCTCGTTGAAGTCAACACGACGAGATATTATGATTTTCCCTTGATTAGTCAAACACTTGTAACCATGATGCATTAGGCTATACCCAAGAAAAACACATTTAGTGGTGTGAAATTCGAATTTATGATGAGAGTAATATCTAAGATAAGGAAAACAACTACAACCAAAGGTTTTGAGATTAAGATAGTTCGGTGGTTTGTTGTACAACTTTTCAAATGGTGAGAGGTTATTTACTCTAGGAGATGGGAGATTATTGATAAGATAGGTGGCTGTGGAGAAGGCTTCTAACCAATAGGTGAGTGGCATGTGAGCATGAGATAAAAGAGTTAGTCCCATTTCAGTGATGTGTCTGTGTTTTCTTTCGAAAACAACATTTTGTTGGTGAGTGTAAGGACAACTAAACCATTGTTGTATTCTATGCTTTGTGAGGTAAGGTAAGAGAGCTTTATATTCACCTCCCACGTCAGTATATAGAGCTTTGATTTTCCTGTTCAATTGAAATTCAACATTAGTTTTGAATTTGATAAAGACAGATAGAGTATCTGATTTTAGTTTTAGAGGATAAAGCCAAGTAAATCTTATGCAAGCATCAACAAAAATAAGGTAGTATTTATGCCCTTCGGTTAAGAGATGTGTAGAGGGTCCCTAAATATCTGAATAATTGATTTCTAAAGGATTTTGAGCAGTTATATCATGAGTTTGAAATTAAAGTTGAACTTTATTGAACTTAAAATTTGTTTCAAGATAATGTTGGAAGGATGTCCTAATTTGGCATGACAAATATTTACATTTTTCTGTGCTATGTTTGTCTCACAATGATTGCCTAAAGAAGAGACTTTTGGTTAGGAAGGACTAGACTTAGAGTATGTTTGCATGATTGGCCTGATATTGTCCGGTTGTTTAGTGGCTTTGAGGCTGTAGAGACCATCCCAAAGCACTCCCTTGAGCAGAATCTTCCCTGTTGCTTTGTCCTTAAACAGATAATTTTTGTTAGTACACTTAACAGAAATATTGTTGTCTTGGGTGACTTTAGAGATACTGAATAGATTTTTGGTTCTGTTAGGAACATGCAAAATTTGTCTTAGTGCAAGAGGTATGTGTATATTGTCTAGAAAATATGAGATGAGTCAATGTTAGCAATAGGAAGAGAGTTACCATTACCAACAGTCAGTTGATCCTTTTCACATACTTTGAACTTATTGACAAATTATTAAGATCTGTTGTGACATGATTTGTAGCCCCACTATCTATAAATCACTTATTGTTGTTGTTTGCTTCAAATGAGGGATTTTCATGCTGATTTTGAGCCAAGTAGGATTGAGGATAGTTCTGAGCATTGTTTTATGTATGTTGTGAGATTGTGTTTTGTTTCCATGATTGGGTGGTATTACCTTGCCATGAGACATCAAACCTTTTATGACATTTTAGTGCTTTATGGTCTGGTTTATGACAAAGTTGACAGAAAATTTTGTTTTCATTCCCTCTACCTCCTCTGCCACTATTTCCTCTTCCTCTAAATCCACTTCTTCCCCGATAATTGTTTTGATTGAAGGTTGCATAGTTTGTAGTTGGTGATGAGATTTCTACTTGATTGATTGTATCCAACTGCTCTATTCTTGTTTCATGCATCATGAGAGAGTATTGCACTTTTTGTAATGTTGAAATTTTCATAGAAAATGTTAAATAAACCACAACAGGATCATATTCATGACCAAGGCCATTTACAACACTCAATATTAATTCATACTCACTGATTACATGTCCTATTACTTGAAGTGAGTCTTCAATGGTTTTAACTTTCTGTATGAATTCTGATATGGTAAGTGAGCCCTTTTTAATAGTTAAGAGTTGATGCTTTAGTTGAAGAACTCTAATCATGGATGTTTGAGCATAGACATTCTCCAAATTTTGCCAAACTTGGTAGGATGAATTTGAGTGATTTACCTGTCCTATTACCTCTTTTCCGATTGTTGAAAATAATCAACATAGCAATAGTTGATCTATGCTTTGCCATGGTTTATATTTTACATTTTCAATGACCTGGTTTGTGTCTACAGTGACGAACTGAGGAGGAGGTGATGAGTTGATGAAGTTTTGAAGCTCAAGAGCTCTTATGGTTGGAAGGATTTGTGCTCTTTAATTGACAAACTTTTGCCTATCAAGTTTGATGGCAGATTGAAGTTTAGAGTCTTTGCTAAAGCTGAAAAGTCTAAAGAGGAAGTAGGCATGTCAAAATGGGCCC
>JANZXP010000007.1:25109420-25131989 GCA_027576715.1 Erythroxylum flavicans | reverse complement strand
GAGGTGTGGTAATTTACCACACCTGGACCCGTTTCTCTGGTCCGACCCGTTCTCTGGAAACGGGATGTTACAGTATATGAATTAATGTGTTATGTGATTGAGTGAGACATCGAGGATGGTCCACTCACTGAGTTCGCAAAATTCACCCCAGAATTTGCAACATATTTTTCAGGCTTAGAGGAGATCTCCGGTTAGACAAATTGGAGTCTAGCCACTGCATCCGAGTAAGAGATAGAATTCAGGATTAATTTGTGTCTGCATTATAATTCATTATTTTGTATTAAAAGGTGTATTCACAAATACTATACAATGTGTATGTGAATGATTCTGTAATGTAATGACTTTGTGACTAAAAGTGTTTGTATCGGTAATGGGCCCAAGTGACTACTAAAATTCTGATGATATGTATATTAATTGAAACATTTATAAATTGAAAATGTTTATGAATAAAATCGGCCGAAATTGATTATTCATTTTTCGAAAAATGCGTGTGATGTTTAAAAAAAAGATTTGTAATGAGAGTTATTTGACTGCTCTAGCGCGTCGCTTTCACAGGATATGTGTCTGAATATTGTCAGGATGTACAGATATATGCTCAATGGAAGTGGGGTGTCACAATATGAAAGTGTTTTTAAATTGAATGTCAATTGTTGGTTATGTGATTATCTATGAAACGCTTATTTGATTCAAATTAGATGTGAATTATCGATAATCAGTTGCACTGATGAAAGCAAATGATGTGTGAGATTATTCATATCATTGCATTTGACATTCATGATCAGTTAAAGGAGTTGTGACCAGAGTGACCAATGTGAGAAAAGAGCCTTAAGCTCAAAATGATGAAAGGAGCCTCAGGCTCAGATAACATGGACTCGAAATCTATAACAGATTCGGGTCAAAAATGAGCTTGGTATCCATAACGAATACGGGACAGTAAATTAGGTTGAAATGTGTTTGGTTACAATAAAACAAAATAAGAATGGAATCACATCTGCATTTGCATATACAACTTTACATGTATCATATGAATGATTTAGATGAATTATTGAATTGTTTTGAAATAGTGATATGCATTGTTTATGTACATGTTGTACTTACTGAAATATGACAAAATGTGATGTGTTATTCAATATTGGATGATGTGATATACTTGTTGAATTGGGTTACAATTTATCTTGGTGTTCTGATATGAGTGAATACATCAATAATGATTCACTCACTGAGTTCGCAAACTCATCAAAATTGCAACGTTGTTTTTCAGGTTCAAAGGAGTTCTAACTACTAAGGTGTTATAGTAGAAGTCTAGTGCTTGTATTTTGCGGACGAGAATGGCTCAAAGGTCTTATCAACTAAATCTTAGGAGTTTAGTTAGAATGTTTTAATTTAGCATCACATTTCATGTTAAACATTTTGTATGGAGTATTAAACTCTCAAATGTTATGTAATGTATATACATATATTATGAGTTGTAATGACACTATGTAAGTTTATTTTTAGTGAATGAAATGGGAAGAATTGGTCTTTTTGAATGCTTGTGATACCCGTGATGCCTTAAATAAGTTAATGTGATTGTTCAAACGTGCCATTCTCGCAAGGTATATTCTTGAATATCTTTTGGTATGTTCGGGCATATGCTTTATGGAAGTGGTATGTTAGACTTAGGTTAATAATTAGAAATATATTAACTTAAGTGGTAATTATTAGTTGGGTTTAATAATTAATTTGGATGATAAACTTATCGAATGCAAAAGTTGGATTAGTTTGTTATTTGAATTGATTTTAGAACTCAATTGGTAACTTTAGTAAGACAACTATCCAATCATTTCCTCTTAGTCATACATAGGAGATTAAATTAGTGAAATTAATTCTCAAGAGTTTTCTACTTTGATTAATCTATTCTTTTTTGCTCACAGTTAATTCCGTTTACTTTTCATTTTAATTTTGTGATTTCCTTTTAAGCCTTCACTCAACAAATCGGGATAAAATGTTTAGGATTGGATTTATTTTTATTTTTGTTCAAGATTAATTTGAGTAGAATAATTTCACCTCTGTAGGAGATGACCCTAGATAATCAACTATAACTATCCCATATACTTGCGAGTAGAATAACCTAGGTATTTTTAGAATTTTTTCAGGCACAATAGGCTAGAATGGAGAAAAATTAATAGTTTGGATATTTTATTGTTACTTTATAAAGTTTCGGTTATTACTGAAAATTGAAAAGTTTGGACCTTTTTTAGTAATTAACCCTAATTGAATTGATAACTTTAATTTTAATCTTTTTCTTTCATTTCTTAAAAAATAAAAAATATCAGTCTGGGTTAAGCCGATAGGGTCTTAGGTTTGTGGAGCCCGGTTAAGCCCAAACAGGACTCGACTCTGGGCCTGGTTTTTAAGGCCTAGGCCATTTTTCACTAGCTCAACCCGGTTCATTATCATTCCTAATGAAAACACCTTATGTTAGATTGATATGAAACTTCAGCACTGCTTGAAGTTTAGTAGGTCGAAGCTTTGTAATGATTTTAAAAATTGTATTACAATAAAAAAATAGACCTACAATTACTCTTGGGAGCTAAAATATCAATGGTAAATGATAGCAAATCACTTAATAACTATTATTTTTGCAGTTTTTGATAATTACTATTATTAAATAAAAACTTACTTTATAAAAATGATTTATTATTATTAATAATAATGATCGTCAGTATTCATCAATTATCCTACCAAACTTTTTTCTTCCAATAATTGCTAATGATTTAATTTTTCTAGATATTTTTGTAGAAATTAAGAGCTTGAAAGTTAATAGTTAGTTTTGTTTTCAAATTAGTAAAAAAAATTGTTTGATTGAGTTTAGTGATGACTAAGGTGACCAGGCTTTGCCAAAAAGCTTTTGGCTAGAGGGGAAGAGTGTTTTAGTTTTTTTTTTATAGTTTTTATAAATTATGAAAATCACAAAAAGTGGTTTTATTTTTACAATATGATTTATCATTAAGTAAATATATATTATTTAATTACTTAATATTAATTATCAATAATTAAATTATTTAAATTATCTTTAAAATATATCAATTTTAAATATGTATTGTTTAAAATTAAAAATAAATATTAATTTATAAATAATTTTAATTATTTATTTTATAAAATATAATAATTTTAAAATTTATCTATTTATTTATTAATTCGTAAAAATAATTTATATTTAAATTTTACATAATATGTAAAAAAATATAAACTAAAAACAATAAAAAAACAGAAATTAACGGCTTCTTAATTTACTTGCACATGAGCACAAAATTAATGCAGGTATGTAACCAATAAACGACGCCGCTACCTTAAATGATTCAAAATTGGTCGACGACTTTTTATGCAACGAAGATCCGAACACAGCGATGAATTGAGAGAGAGAGAAGGAGATGAGAGAAAATAGCTCAACGAACGTTTGCTCTCATACCTAGAGTATCAGAAAGAGAGACAGAGAGAGACTCCATTTTCTCAATCTCAGCTACTGAACAACATATAGCGATCCTATGTTCTAACGTTAATGGAATCCTTTGACTCGTTAGAAGTCCAACACGACCATGATTCATCCAACGCAACTACCGGCCCCTTCGACGACGATGCCTACAACTCCCTCCATAATTATGAATCCTCCGATTTCTCCCCTCCGTTAAAAGGTGAAAGTTTCTCTGGAGATCCACCACCATCTGTCATGGTCGATGACCTCAACATCGATCCTTCCAACGTTATCGCCTCTCCCGCCAACATCCCACATTCTCATGATGTGTATGGTTTCGGAGTGTCTACACCCAATCCTGAACATGTATCACCCTTTGAGTCGGAGCGGGTGGTGCCGGTTGAGAAGAAGGCGGGTGCAGGTGGTTACGATTTTGTCTCCGATGGGCCACTTCTGCCTGACCCTAACCAGATGCGTGAGGAAGGCACTAAGTTACGGGAGTGGCGCCGGTGAGTTTTCTTTTCTTTAGTTGGTCGTTTCTTGGTTGAATGTGCTTTTCTGTTTTTTCCATTATATTTATATCTCGTCTTCGTCTCGTTGATAACTTCAGCATTAACCTGTTATTGTCCGATTAAAACGTAAGTGGGGCGTTTTCAAAGGATTTTGTGTTTGAAGTCGTGAGCTAAATGTTAATTCAACATAGATAAATTGCAATTAGTAGTCCCTTTTGATATGTAGTGCACATGTAATTTAGTCTAACATTCGTATTATGGAGTTATTCCTGACGTTCGACAGTGACAATGTTCCCAAGTCCAATCCCACCATCTCTTCCGGTGATGGATCAATGATTAGGACACTGAAGAATTTAAGGATATCCCTCCTGAGTTTCTTTCTAAACGAAACAAGGAATAAGAATATAAGATAATTTCGGTGCCAGCTAGTTTGCGTAAGTGCCGAATGAAAAATTGACGTTTACATGTTTGAGATGTAGTAGCTTTTAGGACTGTATGCAGACTATTTCGGTTGAAAACGTCAGATATCTTGTTAATATGGTTGTTGCTCTCACGAAAACTTACCGTCAATTCCATTTGCTGCAGGCAAAATGCCATGCACCTTGAGGAAAAGGAGAGAATAGAGAAGGAAATGCGAAATCAGATAATCAATGAAGCTGAAGAGTATAAAAGAGCTTTTTATGAGAAAAGGCAGCTCACTTGTGAGACTAACATGGCTCAGAACAGAGAAAGAGAGAAGGTAAAACTAACATCTTTTTTTATGTTTAAGTCGATTTCCTTTTAATATTGTGGTACAGATGCTTAAGCTCTCTCTCCCTACGTGGGTGTGTGTGTCTCTCTCCCTCTCTCTCTCTCTGCAGTTGTACTTGGCCAACCAAGAGAAATTCCACAAAGAAGCTCACCTACATTACTGGAAGGCTATTGCAGAGATCATTCCTAGAGAGGTGCCAAATATTGACATGAAGAGATCTAGGAAAGACCCTGAAAAGAAGCCATCTATTACCGTAATTCAAGGTCCAAAACCTGGGAAGCCCGCTGATCTGTCGAGGCTGAGGCAAATATTTGTGAAGCTGAAACAGAACCCTCCGCCACATATGATGCCGCCTCCACCAAAAACTGATGATAACGATAAAAAAGACGGCGAAGAAGCTAAAAAGGAAGCTAAGGATGACAAGAACCATACGAAGGAGTCAGTTAAATACCTGAAAGATGCAAGGGAAGGAAAAGATGGCAAGGACAGAAAAACCCCAATCCGAACCCCGACACCGACACCGACACCTACACCTACAACCAGAGCAGCTACCGTTGACAAGCCTGCTTCACCTGGAAAAGATGGATCTCCCAATGTCGGTACTGATCCTTCTAAGCCAGAGGGTCTTCCTGACTCAGCTAATGAATCAGCCACTACTGACTGAAGTCATGGAATGACTTTTGTTGATAACTCCTTTCAATTAATTATCCGAGTGCTTTTTTTAACTAGACCCTACGCTGAATAATAACTAATAAGTGCACTACTCTGCAGACACTCCAATATGTAAAATTTCTTCATAATTACTATAGGATTTTCCTAGGATCTATAGGGCCGTGTGCAAGAAGCCTCTTACTTCCAGTTTTATCAGATGTCTTGTCCAACTTTGGTGTCAACAGTTGCTGCCTGTGCATGCTTTTCCTCCGAGTATTTTACTGACTTCTTGGAACCCGTACTGGTCATGGAGCATGTTCGTTTAATAGTTAAAAGTTAAAACCAATAGATGGAGAAAAGACAAGCATTTTCAGTGTTATTCTTGAGAACATGGAATTAAAATGACTAGAGCAGTTTAACTGTCATCTGTTTTAAGTTCAACACTTTGCTTCATAATGACATAACAGCAAAGAGCTAGAGCAGTAATACAATTCTCCTTTGAGCAATTAGCATATATATATATGTATATATATACTCTAGCAAAATAACGAAACTATATAATTAATTTGTGACATGAGAGAGAGTAGAATCCCCACTGAATTTCAGACAGAATAGGGGTGGACTTTTGAAGTCGTACTCTATTGGAATTTTCCAGGCCCAGTTACACTGCAGGTATAATTATACAGCTGTTTGAGGCCCTAAACCCTAGGCCCTGCAAAGTCCAGCATAATGATGCTTAGGCTGGACTATTTTTACAAGACTCGTAAATCAAAACCTAAATTCATGGTCAGGTACCTCCTATATGTATTTCGAATTTTCTGTACAATTGTATCTTATTTAACTCTATTTAATGACTAAAACGACAATGTTTTAGTTAGTAGACAGAAGTTAGAGACTGTCCCACTCTATCCAATAATTAATGACAGTTTAGCTATTAAACAGGATTGAAAATGGCAAAATTGGACAGAAAATTAGAGGCGATATGCTAGTGTCTTTAAATTTGTCAGCCACGGAACCTCTCTCTCGTCTTTTTGGCCTATGACATGAGGCTGTCTACCATGCGAGCTTTAGTAGTGCATTTAGTTCACATATGTTATCAGACATCATTTGGCCCCAGCGTCGAATGAGGCGCTTTAACAATCTACCCTATCCATTGGACTCGCTTAGATTTAGTTTAGTTCTTCTACATTTTACTACTCTTTAGTCTTTTCTTTTGTGCATAAGAAATGGCACAATAAATGTATTAGAAACATAAAAATATGAGACTTTGAACACTTAAACTTTTTTTTTATTTTAGGTCGTATTTAAATAGTTATAAATTGCATCTTCTAATTAGACTGCGATGTATATATTTAAAACAAATTTACTATACATTAAATAATTATAATGTAAAATAAATCAAATGTGTTTAATTTATATTTTCAATTATCAATTTAATAGTTAAAATATTTTATATTGACAAATTATATTCATGTTAAATAGAATGTATCTCTGTTTTAGATATAGTAGAACATTTAATATTCCGAATTTTACATTAAAATTAAGATTCCATGTGACAGAGATGTTGCCCGGGAGATCTTAGAGAATAGAATGAGAAAACATCAAATTAACTCAGATCTTTACGTCTCTCCAGTATAATAACTCGTGTCTCCCAACTTGTCTAATTTTTCTCATTAGACAACTGATTGTTCTGATGGGATTGTCTTACTAGATAAGTACATGAAGTTAAGGAAAACAAAATGAAGAGAAGACGTAAGATTATGATTTCAAATCAACTAAATTTTTGTGAAAAAGTATGTAAGTTCATAAATAGCTCATCTATAAGCATGTGAAGTTCAATCTTAAGCTCATTTAGGATATTTGATTTAAGAAAAAAAAAATTAAACGTTCATTTGTTTGAAATCTTAAGTTGTGGTTGATCACCAATTAAAGGTATGTGAAATTTTGACGCACTTTTATCAGATCATGTACATTCAGTTATAGTTTTAATCAAAAGAAATAAACGAAATTAAAGGTCTAAGATAAAGTTGAAGTTGCCTTGAGCCATTCAAAATCAAGACCTATATATTTGATATATAGAAGTACATAAAGTACAAAAGACAGATACTGCGCTCTCTCTACATCAAATACAAAGGCAGATAGCACGCTCTCTCTCTCTTTCATTGGAGACGGGCTACATGATACATCTAGGTCCCAAAACAAAACAAAACGAGCATTCCACCTGCTTGGCTAGGGTAAGAAATTGAGGCGAGAAGTGTAAGTGGCTTTAGGAGACCAGTTTCTCGGAATGACATCCCTTGCAGAGAGTGTTCTTGCTGTTGATAGTGTTGTTAGCTTTACCGAGAATGGTCCTTTTAAGGGTCCCCCAATAATGCACCAGTTTGCACCCCAAAGATGGCTCATCTCTATCCACTCGATCCCACCCGCCTGCCAATTTTATTTATTAATATAAAAGTAAAAACAGATATCGACTATAAATGCGGTTTTAATCAACACACTTGAATACATAAATGGAGAAGCAGGAAGATATTTGTTATGTTGGACATAGTATACGCAAAAAGGTATAAATATTTGACATGTATAATGGACATAACCGCAGTATTAGGAAACCTTAAGCACGTTCATAGGGAATTATCAGAAAGTTTTGAGCATTAGAATATGGGTATATTCTATTAAAGAAGTATGCGAGCATCTTCTTCAGTAGAAAAACAAAAGAGAGTAATTCTAGCGAACGATTGGAAATCATTACTTCTCTTATGTGCATGGATCCAACGTCACCATCACCATCCTCAAACTCCACGAGAAGAGATAGCCAATAATCCGTTGAACCTTCATTCACATGGAACGCAATGTTCTTCCGTGGATACTTGCATGGGGTCCTGCAAAAGCGGAAACTATTTGAATATTGCAAGTAGAGTTTGCAGTTTTTTACTTTTTACTAAGAAAATTGATTTTCTTTTTTCCCGGTACCAGACTTCCCCTTCCCTTTTACCTGAATAGTTGTAAAAGATGGTCAATGAGATGAAGAAAATTAAGAAAGAATCAAAATCAATGAGCAGGAACACTACAATAAGTGTTAAAAGGTCATTAAGATTTGATATTTCATCTAACTGCAAAAGGTGCACAAGGTGACAGCGAAGAATGACAGTATAGACCGTTGAAAGAGAAGGAAAGAGTCAAACAACAGCACAAACAAATCTAAAAATTTTTGACCTTTTGTAAAGTACAGGTAGCTCGCCTCGGTTCCTGAGCTGACTACTCTCACCAGCAATAGCCATACGACCAAAGGCTGCACCACTGAGGTCAAAGTGAGTGCGACCATTTGCGCAGTACCCACCTGGACACTCATCTGTTATAATTATGGTCACTGCTCTCCTTGAGCATATGCTCTTGTCTATGCACTTCACTTTGTAACATGCGCCACAACCCTCTCCGTTCTTGAACAGCACTGGACTCACTGCACCCACTCTTGCCCTTAATGGCTTTACGTCCACTAATGACCCATACCCACATGCCCCTCCTGTATATGTTACCATTAAATAATTCAGGTGTCTAGGACTTCAGGTTGGATGCCCACATACTAAATCATACTTTTCGGAGCCAAGGTGTGGGCAAATACGGAAGTTATCAAGAGAAAGGGAAACACGCTACAGTCCAAAAAGTTGCTTACGGTTCGGAAGTTATGTGAATTTGGGAAGGAAACAACAACAGAAACCAGTAAATCTTTCTAGTCTACACATGCAAGGGTAAATTTACTAATTTTTACCAAATTGGTTGGTTACTCTCAAAAATAAAGAAGAAAAGAAAGCAAAATAGTAGGCTCCAAAGTAAAATTAGCTAAGTTAAATGCCTGAGAAGCTTAATTAGATGACTCGGTGTTGAGTTTGACCAAACAGAAACATGTGAAAACGACGGTAAAAAGGTAATCGAGCATGCTCACCGTCGCTACCATCACCGTCAGGGCTGCCGTACCAAGTGGCCGTAGCTGGATACCAATGTAGGTCAGATACCTGGCGAGGAACCACCGCATCAGCAAACAAAGTACAACTGAAGAGGAAGAGAAGCAGGAAGGCCAAGAGCTGGGTCGAACTTTGGTGGCATTGCATGCTGAAAATTAACAGACACAGTAGTAAGCTTGAATGACCTCAAGTATAAAATACAATTTTGAGTCTGAAGGAGGAGAAGAAAGAGAGGAATCAACTAAGGGAGCAGGCAAGTGTGCAGAAAACGAGCAGAGGGAGAAATAAAACAGAGCTAGTTCTCTTTGTTTAGCCGACAGTAATTATTTTTGTCCTTATTGTCATTCACAAATTAGGAGAAATGCCACTGAAGATCAGAGGTCCCACCGGCCGTTAAGGCGTTAATTCCGCATAACCGTATTTGTGTGTTGGTTTGGGTGTAATGTGAAAGAATATTGGCTCATGCAATATTATCAATCTGTGATTGATTTATTACATGTAAATTATAGAATGTCTAGAACGTTTAATAGATCTATATCTCTGTTTCTGAGAAGTTAGAAAGTGCTTCTATATCTTAGCCACAATATGTAATTGATTAGAGTGATTACCGAATGGGGAGCAACTACACATATATAATGGCAGAAGTCACGGACCCTCCACGTAAGCCCTAAGGCTTAATGGACTAACCTACCCATTAACAGTTAGCCTAATAATATGGCCCAGTAACCTTATTCCACTACACATACGGCAAATCCTAATACGACTTTACAACACCCTAATAATTGACCCAACATTGAATCTAAGATTTTAATGTTAAATTATGGTTACTGTTAGTTCATAATTTAATAGTCACTTCATATATTTCCCAAGATGAGGCTAGGGATATTAATGCCCTAATTTCCCAATGTGTTGCAGCAGAGGAGAAGTTGAAGAGCTCTCCTCATATAGCCTTGTATGTAGCCAAAGGGAAGGGAAATGTTAAGCCACAAAAGTTTAAGGGTAAGAAATCCAAACCCTCTTTGCAAATTCAATCTGGACAATCTAGCATTGTAAAGGGTCCATATGACTTAAAGAATATGAGGTGCTTTTTTTACAAGAAGAAGGGACATAGGAAATCTGACTGCCAGAAGTATAAAGTTTGGAAAGTCAAACAGAGCTGTCAGGTAACTCTTTGGCCTATATGATTCATGAATCCAATTTAGCTATAGCCACATCAAGTTCTTGATAGCTAGATAGTGAAGCATCTAATCATATTGCTTCCACAATGTAGGGGTGCAAATCCACGAGAAGGCTAGCTAAAGGAGAGGAGAAGTTGATGATCAGAAATAATGAAGAAGTAGATGTTTTTTATGTCGAGGATGTAGGTTTGAACCTCGATATGGGGTTTGTAATGGTTTTGTGGGAAACATTTTATATACCATCTTTTAGATAGAAACTGATCTCTGTGTCAGTTTTAGACAAAGAGGGTTATCGTTTTGTATTTGATACTTTAGTTGTAAATATATCTATCAATGCAAAACATATCGGAACTGCCTTCTTGTCTTACAGTTTATATAGAATATATCTTACCCCTAATGAAATGTTTGCTTCTTCTTATATTGCCGAACCTATGACTAGTAAGGGACTCTAATAAAGGAAACGTCATACATATTGTGGGATAGACGTTTGGGCCACATTTTTAGAGATAGGGTTGAGAGATTGATAATTGAAAATATTCTCCCAACTCTAGATTTTGGTGATCTGGAAACATGCCTTGACTGTTGCAAAGGTAAGTTGACTAAGATAAACAAGAAAGGGTCAACTCATGCTTCTTTCTTGTTATAACTCATATATATGGACATAAGTGGACCCTATACAGCTACGTTATGCAATTCTAAATATTTTTTGACATTTATAAATGATTATTCCCACTACAGTTACGTGTTCTTACTTAAGGAAAAGTCTGAAGTTCTTGATAAATTCAAAATCTTCAAGATTGAGGTTGAGAACTAAATGAGAAAATCAATAAAGATTGTTAGATCTGATCAAAGAGGGGAGTGCTATGGCAGACATGGTATCACAGGACAAGAAAAGGGTCTGTTTGCCAGGTATTTGGAATCAGTTAGAATAGTAACTCAGTTCACTATGCCAGGTAATCACACCCTAAAAGACATGATAAGATCGATGCAAAGTAGGACTAACCTACCTTATTACCTTTAAGGTGAGGCCATTAAGATGACATTGTTTGTAATAAACAGAGTCCTAAGTAAGTCAATGTCTAAGACACCTTTTGAACTCTAGAATAGTGGAAGCCAAGCCTTTCACACATTTGTACCCTATGAAGGTACAATTATATAATCCTTATAAAAGCAATTTGTAACCTCGTTCTACACATTGTTGTCTCGTAGGTTATCCTTATCACTCTAAAGAATACAGATTTTACTGTAGACAGGGTGGGGTCAGAATAGTGAAATCACAAACAACTAAGTTTTTAAAATATGATGTCCATAATGAGGGTGGGCACTCTCACCCTTCACGTGATAGCAGGAAGGATACTACAATTATTTTGTATCCACTACTCATACAATTAGGTCTAGCGGATCAAGGTCCCAGTATCATACTTGTGTAAAAACAAAAACCTATACCTATACAAGCAGAGGTTCCTGGGGTACAAGAACCAATGCAGTTGCGTAAATCCATTAGAGAGAGACACCCTTAGTCTATTTAGGTTAATGAGACTATGATATAGGACATGTTGTGGATTCAGTTACTTTTACAGAAGCCATTTTTGGAGCCTATGTAGACATGTGGTGGGAAGCAATGAAAGACGAGATGCAATCTATGCAGCACAATAAGATATGGGAGCTTGTTGATTTGCCTCAACATTGCAAATAGTTGTTTAAGACCAAGAAGGATACTCGGCGTAAAGTTGAGCGGTTTAAGGCTCGATTGGTTACCAAAGGGTTCACTTAGAGAGAAAGGGTTGACTTGAATGTTACCTTCTCTCCCATATCCTCGAAGGATACATTTAGAGTGATTATGGCAATAGTGGCTCATTATGACATAGAGCTACATCAGATGGATGTTAAAACCACTTTCTTAAATGGTGACCTTTATAAGGAGGTCTATATGAAGCAAACTGAAGGATTTTAGGATCAAGGAGCAACTAACAAGGTTTGTAATTTGACTAAATCAATATACGGTCTGAAACAAGCTTCTAGACAATGGTACCTAAAGTTTGATGAGGTTCTAACCTCTTTCGACCTTATGGAAAACAAAGTTGAAAGATGCTTGTGCTATAAGGTCCGGGGGAGCAAAGTCATCTTCGTGCTATTATATATGGATGATATATTGCTCGCGTCAAATGACTTGACCATGTTGCTTGAAGTTAAGCAACTTTTAGCCAAGCATTTTGACATAAAGGACCTTCGTGAAGCATCTTTTGTCCTAGGCATATAAATTCATCAGGACAAATCTCAACACTCATTAGGCCTCTCACAAAGTGCATACATTGAGCAAGTGTTGCAAAGAATTAATATGGCTGACTGTAGACCTACTGTACCATCTAACTCTCACGGTGAGAGATTATCTTTGGCATAGTGTCTAAAGAATAAAGTTCAGACATAGGCTATGAGGAATGTTTTGTACTCTAGTGCAGTCGGTAGCCTAATGTATGCCCAAGTGTGTACTAGGTCAGACATTGCATTTATTGTTGAACTACTGGGTCGATATCTGGCTAACCAAGGTATAGACCACTAGAATACAGTTAAGCGAGTGTTGAGATACCTAAAGGGTACCAAGGATTACATTTTGACACATAGAAGGGTCAACAATTTAAGCCTCGTGGGGTATATAGATTTCGATCTGGATGATCATAAGTCCACTTTAAGTTACATTTTTATGTTAGTAGATGGTGTGGTATCGTGGAAGAGTGTCAAACAGACACTGGTAACTTCCTCGACTATGCATGCAGAGTTTGTTGCATGCTATGGGGCTGCTTCACAGATCATTTAGATTAGAAACTTGATTTCTGAGTTGTTTGTGGTAGATTTAGTGGTTAGACCCATTCGGTTGTACTATGATAATCTTGTTGCTATGTTATTTAGTAATGACAATAAGAATATCACAGGGTCTAAGCATTTGAAGGTCAAATACTTAACCGTTAAAGAGTTGATTCAGAAAGGTAACGTTGAAGAGGAGTATATCAGGACTGAGGAGATGTTAGCCAATCCTTTAACTAAAGGACTTTTCTCACTTGTATTCAAAAGACATGTATCCAATATGGGTGTGTTAAAGTCCTTAGACAGTGTCAGTTAGGGATCATTATATTTGCTCTTTGTAAGTTTGTACATTTATGATGTATTATGAGATTATAATTGTTTATTATTAAAGATGATCGTCTTTTTATCCTCAGTAATACCTGTTATTGTGTAAAGTCATAATAAATGTGAAAGTCTTGAGATCTGTGTTGATCTTAAGCATTTTAAAGATCATTGGGCATATATACAAATTGACTTTGAGCCTATTTCATTTAGAGACATACAGTTTTATACGGATATCCATACATTTTTAACATGACATAGGGGGATATAAGTTTTTAATCCTATAAAGGTTCTCTAATGCAATTTAGCATTCAGTTACAAAACATAAAGATTTTCTCTAATGTAGTTTAGCATTCGGTAAGAAAAATAGGATTTCTCTTATATAGTTTAACATATGCAATTTAGCATAAGGTTTAGAGAAATTGAGACCTACAAACGAAAGATAATACAAATTAGATCATACAGGTATCATCTTAGTTTGTCACACTTTATTTTCTTATTCATGTTGGTAAGGTATTAGATATACGTAATTATATTGGATCTATGTCACACATGACACATGTGTCTGATATCTTTCGGTATCGAAAGTCTTGCGGGACAGAATGTAAGACTTTCATTATCTTTGGATCAAATGTTTTTAATTTTTAAACTTGGCACCAATACAATAGTGTGATTTAACCGAATTTTTAATCTATTTTAAAATTTGATTCAATATTGCAATTAATTATTGTCCAAGGGGGGAGAACGTTAGACATTTTTCATAAATTTAGACAACAATTAATTGCGTTTTATCGATTTTCAATAACTTATCGGTTAAGTTATATAAATTTGATTTGGATAAAGATAATAAGTGGCTCAACAAATGATCTAAGTCAATGGCTCGAAGTCCAGAAGGAAAATGGATCTCGATCAGTGTAGATCGAACCTATATGGTTCCTGTGATGAGAAAGCTAGATATAGAAGCTATATAAATAGGTTAAGATTTCTTGCAGTTTCTCATATCATTGGTAAGCATACGGATTCTCTAACCCGTTAACAATGTGCCGATGAGAGGATTTCGTGAAGTTCCCAGTGAATTTGAGCTTGTTACAACCTTGGAAAGCTCTTCTAAACTTCTGATGGATCCAAAATGAGGTATTATGTATTCACTTCATTTCGTTCCCTTTCACATAATAAGGTTTATACTATGTATACTATGTGTTACAAAATATCCAAAGTAAAAGACTTGCAAGCTGTTCAAGCAGCTCTATGCAATTTATATATGGTTGTCTAGTACACAGTGGAACAGCATTTTTGTATGTAAAAACCAATGCACAGAATGCACTTTGTCAAGAAATCCCGGACTAAAAACATGGTAATAGCTTGGACTTGGTAAATTAGCACCAACAAAAGCCGACCCATCGCTTACTGGAGTGCAGGTAACACTTTCAGGGACACCTGTTAGCACAACTTTTCCCTTCACCGTGAGAAACCCTTCGTTGATATTGGGTGCGACGGTGACTGTCATCTTTGGTTCAGGTTAAGCCCGAAAACAGACCTAAAGAGTAAAACGTACGATGTGGACCAAAGTTCTCGCCGCTCTCATTATTATTTATACTGATACACTTGAGACAGTCCACAAAAATTGAGAGCCCAAGAACACGTAACCACACTCATCTTGAACGGGCAATTCTTGATTCTGGATCATCTAGAGCATTCAAAAGACATTTGAGATCATAAGCATTTCGGTTAGATCATAAAGTGGGACATGTCCGAGTAGGAGGTGACGAGGACTAGTTTTTTTCCATTCTGTTTCTGTAATTCTGTCTTCTCAGAATCAATCCATCTGAACAGTTCCAGCAAATTGATAGCAGCATTGGGTTTTAATCTTTTAACTCATATAAATAATCTGATAATGTTAAACATTATAAATGTCAAATTGAGTCCCTAACCTTCGTTTCAACGTAAGATAATGTTATCCATTTCAGCATATAAAATTTAGCATAAACTATCAAATTGAAGTGATGAGATTTAAATTTATTTTTTATTTTGAGGTTTTTACATATTATCTAAGATAAAAGCATAATAATAAAAGTGAACTTTAAAACCTTCAATTAGAAAACATAATTGTAATTCTTTCACACCTAGTTATTTATTTAGGATAAATGGTCTAAATTATTTTGATGTATAACTCATATTATCTAAATTATGAGATAAGCCAATCCAAACAAACAAACCAGGTTTCTCCTTACTTATTTTTGCACAACTAATATTCAGTGTCTATTTGTTTTCTTTTATTTTTTATTTTTATTTTTTTAAAATTTAGTAAAAAATTATGTTTGTTTGATTTTTTAATTTTGGTTTCTTCCAATTTTCAAAATTTACGAAATCTCAAAAAGTAAAATTTGATTTTTGTTTTTGTTTTTTATTAACTAATATCATCAACTAAATATATATTATTTACTTAATTAAAATATGAATTATTTAATTTTTGTAATTAAATCCAATAAAATTATTTTTAATAATTATTAATAAATTTAATTAAATTTAAAATATCTTCAAAATATATAAATTTCAAATAAAATTTTAATTTAAGAATTAAAATATATTTAAATAAAATTTAATTCATAAATAAAATTTAATTTTAAAATTATTTATTTTAATAAAATAAAAGAACTTTTATTGATAATTTATTAATAAATATTTTATAAGAGATTAAAAAATTTTGATTAATTAAAATAATTTATCTTTAAGTTTTATCTAATAAGTAACTATCATTAGTAACAAAAATTTAACTATAGTGACGTTAACGACGACTAAAAATTTTTTTATTTGAAAAAAATAGAAACTAAAAACAAAAAACAAATACTGAAAATTATAACAGAAAAATAGAACTGAAATCAAACGACATAGGCTCCTCTTGAAAAGAAAATAGAAAAGAAAGATAAACATGTATTAAGATAAGAATTTAAGATCTTCACTTAAATATGATAATAAACTAAAAAGTTGAATTTGTAGTCTTGTAGATATAAAATATAGATGAGGTTAAAAAGCTTTTTACTCTACCAACATACAAAAAGTAGAAGATTTTCAACTTAAAATAAATAGAAATTAAATTGAAGTTAGTGAACAAATAAATTTTCACAAGTTTAAAATAGTGAACTAGGTGCTAAGCTGTATGTCTTTTCATTACACAATATTCTTCTCGTGAAACTCTCAAACTGTGATGTTAATACAGTTGTTTTATCCTATAGATACTGAACCTAATGGTAGGATATATTCCTGCAAAGCATATGCTAAGAATTTTATTATGCATAAGCACAATCACTTGGAATTGAATAATCCTTGGAAATCAAGTTTCTTCATCTCATAGCTACCATTATAATGTTGTCATTGCGAAGTCAATTAATTGAAGCATATGGTTGCTTTTTGTATTGGATTTTGTTATTTGTAAGTTGCTTTTCTTTCAATGTACTTGTACAACTTTTCTTATTATACCCAATTAGTATGCATTTAGGGAAATTGTTGATTTATATTAAAGTTTTATATAGACAAACGTATTATCAAAGTTTAAATCCTAATTAATGGGAAATATTTTTAGTTTCTGACTGACTTTCTCAATATCAAACCAAACTCCAATTACTTAACTATCTCATTTTTCACAAAATATGATATGATGATATTCTTTTATCTTTTTATTTTAATTATAGCTAAGTATATAGTTTAGCGTTTACCTTGTACTCTCAATTTTGTTTTGATGGGTTTAAGTAGGATTCATGATGAGTTAGCTTAATCTACGACATTAGAATAAGTTTGAAAATAAAAGCAGAAAACCAAAAATATAAATAGAAAAAGAGGCCTTATATTCCTTTCAAATTATTTGTTCTACAAATGAATTTAAACAGGCGTATTTTTGTATTTGACTCAAAGGATTAATAAAGAACAGAAAAGAGAATTAATATCTTCCCACACCATGTTTATTGTTACATAATATATCTATTATTCTCGACCTATCAACTACATGTACATGGTTTACCAAACAAAATAAACTATTGTATACCTATGATATTTTGGTTTAGTATAATAGTTAAGATTAGTATATATTTATTCTTGCTCGTCACATTCTGAACAGATATTACTTAATTCATGGAAAATGGTCCTCTACTATGAGTCAAGGCCTTTCAAGAACAATATTCCCGAATTCCTAGACTTGGAGCATTAGTTATTTCACACAATGACAATATGATTAATGATGACAATGTCCAGCTCACACGTCTAGATTAAAGTATTTTTAATAAGCCGACTCGAGACTCAATTATTCTAAGTAAAGTGATGATACAAGTCTAATTAGAAAAACGTTATTTTATACTTTTAATTTTTTTAAAATTATTTTAAAAAAATTGACGAGATTGGCCCATAATTTGGCCCATTGTCATCCTACATGCGAATCATTTGCTGAGTTAGAATCATGAGTTAAAAAAAAATTTCAAATTACTTCCATTGTAATTCTCTTATGCTTTCATTTTAATTAATAACATGTGAGTTTCCCTTCCTATGTAATGCACATGGGGACTATTGCATGTTCTTAGTTTTATAACATGTGAAATTAAAACAATTTCACATGTTATAAAAATAAATTTAACCTTCTTGGTTATGTTAGAAAATTAAAAATAATGATTATTCACAAATAATGTTGAAAAGAAATTAAAAAATACAAAAACAATGTTTGAAGGATGAAAATAGCTAATAAGTATAAACATTATTTTTAATTGTGTAAACTTTTAGTTTTCTATTAAAATTTAGTTCTATATTATAATTAAAAATTGAAAATATTTTAAATTTTAATTCAATAATTTTATTTGTTAAAATTAGTATAAAATAATTTTTATACATAATAACTATTTTAAAATTTTTAGTTTTAAAAATATTTAAATATAAAATATATATTAGTCCTGCAATATATTTTAATCTATAAATTGTATTCATTATTATTAATATTTTGATGTATTAATTGATATCAACCGATAGGACTAATATAACCCAAAACTTTTCGTTACAGCCTGGTTTTGCTCAAAACTATGTTGATGTATTGGATAGGTAATCTGAATTGAATGATTTTGCTTCTCCTAGACATTGATTAGAGTTTAAATCCAATTACATAAAGGACGAAAAAATAATAACATTGTTTAATTTTCTAATCTTTGGCCTTTACTGATTAGATCATATGTATTAATGTAATAATCGAACTTACCAAGAAAAATATGAATTAATTGGACATATATATATGAAAATGGCCTAACCTATACAAATGGGTAAGCGTCATATGTATTATGCACTTTGGTTTGTCTACATATTTAGCTGACCACAAACCGCACGCATCTTTTTTCTTTTGGCTCAATGCTTGCCATACATATATAGACCTCACTAGCTTTCCTGAGCAATTTGTGGGACGTAGTTATAATCCCTCCAATGTGCATGCATCGACAGAAAAGTTGTTCCTATTTTATAACTAAAGAGTTGTATTCTACTTGTCTTTTTTGTACCTACGTCAATCCTTTTACAAGCTTCCAATAAAGCTTCTTGAGCATTATTCTGTACTGTATACTACGTACCTCATTATTTCATCGAAACTGGTTAAGTTAATGTACGAAGATTATGAGGTTTAAGTGACCTAATAATCACATCTAGGCGCATGTTTGAGATAACAAGTATCCATTTTGATGAAACTAGAGAAACCGTGCGTCTCTCTTATTTATCCGACGGAGGAAAAAAGACAATTAGAGAATATTTAAAATTGAAAAAACTAACATTTTGAAATTTAAAATTATAAAATAATCATAAATAGGATAAAGTTAGTACTGAAAAACTTTCAACTTAAACTTTTATTATGCATAAATTGATATTTAATAAATATTTAATGAAATAACAGGAGATAAATAATTATATGTTTTTTTCTTGAAGGTAAATTTGCAAGTCATAAAAATAGTAATGATTCAGTTGAATTAGTGGGGCAGCTGCCACAAATAATATTTATTGTTTATTATTATATTTATATTTATTTGCATTTGTATTTCTGTCTATTTTTTATATTTAATTTTATTCTTGTTTTTATTTATAAATATTTAATTATATTTATATTCTATTATTATTGTGGTTATTATTATTATCCTTTATTTCTATTTCTATTATTATTATTAATTTTATTATTTTAATATGCATTTATAATTATTTTTGTTTTATTTCTATTTTATATTTTATATATATTTATCTTTTTATTTTAGTTTTAATTTTTCCTTACAAATAGTTCTCAACATTTTTTGTTGTTTTTTTTTGTTTATCGGAAATAATATCTTTATTAGTTAAAGGTAAGTTGCGTTCTGGTGGACCCTTTTAAATTGCAAGTTTTAGTAAAATTTTTACTAAAATATTATTTTTGTTAATAATGTTGACAAATATAATTTATTGGAGAATCTACTTCTCTCTAACTTATAATTGCCAATTTAAATACACAAATAATTTGTCCTATCCCTCGTTTTTCTCTCACTGTTCAAGCGTCACCCTTTTGTTCCTTTTGTCAATCACATTCCTTTTCCCCTCTTCAGTCAGCACCACTTGCTAGTTCATCGAACTTTACCATATCAATTATCATTGATTTGTTCTACCTCTTTCATACCCTTACTTCCTCCATTATTCTAAACTCTAAAGTTCTAGTTTATACAGACCAAAATTTTATTGGTAAATGGTCGGGGACCGATTTCATGTGAAAGAAAAGTCTAAGTCCCCAAAATTTTATGTTTGATTTTTCTAACTTAGATTATGTTTGGTTGTACGTAAGGTTTTTAATGGAATAGAATATAATGAGTTATAATGTAATAAAATATAAATAGATGTAATATTAAAAAATTATTATTTAGGAATGATGGAATAATTCATAGTGTAATATAATGAAATGTTATTTGAAAGAAGAGTTTATAATGTAATATAATGAAAAGTTATTTTTCATTTTACATTCCATCTTAATTCTTTCAAATCGGAAGTTTCTCATATTTACTATTTAGGATGAAAAGAGATGTAATATGAATCCTTTCTTTTTCATCTCATTATATTCCATTATATTATAAACTTTCCTCCTAAATAATGAAATAATATTACATTTCATTCCATTTCATTAATAAAACTCTAACTAAACATAGCACTAAGGATAATTTATACCTTGTATATGTATGTCCATTTCTTAGACTTGGATTCATCCGGATGATTGAGACTAGACTTTTTCTATATACCTTGTTAGAAATCTTAATGTTAGGACCATTTTCATTCTTTGAATGGTGATATAAACCTTTAAATAAGCGTATGCTTCTTTTAGCGTATACAATAATTTAAGATAACAAAGTGGCAAATTTAATGATGTTAAGCAATTGTAAGTAGGGTGTTGAGTACCGTTCCGTACTAGCCAAAAAACGGAACGGTAAGGAGAGGGGAGCTACTGGCCTAAAACGCCCGGTACCAGCCGATACTGGCAATACCGCACGGCACCGGCTGAGGACTTATCTACAAAAAAAACCTAAAACTACCCCCCCTGACGCCTTCTGTTCTCTCTGCAGCACATTTTTGTTTTTCTCTCTCGCAGGTTGCATCGTCGCTTCTCCACCGACTCTCCTCTCTCTGTCGCTCTCGTTGTCCTCTCCTCCACTCCAGGCGGTTCGTCGTCCTCTCCGGCGGTGGTTGGATGCTTCTCAATCACGTGACGTTCACCAGCTCGCCAGCTCAGTCTCGGGTTGCCAGCTCAATCGCCAATCGCCACCTCGCCAGCTCCGCCTGTCGCCTGTCGCCTCTCGTCTCTCACCAATCACCATTCGCCACCTCGCGAGCTCCTCGTATCGCGATGTTGCCAGTCACCAGCTTTGCCTGTCGTGATGTCACCACCTCGTCAGCGGTCACCACCTCTAATGACCACCAACAACAACCGACAAATCTGAGAATAATACCTAGATCTAGACTCGACCTATCACCAAATATGTTGTGAAGTTTTGATTGTTTGGTGTGTTTTTTTCCCCAAATTTTGTTAGAATATTTGTGTTAATTGTTTGTGACTTTTTCATTTGAAGTTGGTAAATTGTTGGAGACGGATTTGAAGTTGTTTGTGAAATTTGTGGTTAGTTTGGTTAGTTGGTATTTGGTAAATAGGGGAGTTGAATGTTTGGTTCATGAAACTTGTGGTTGTTTAATTTGTTTGGTTCATAAAATTTGGAAGCCGTTTATTGATTGTGGTTCATATGTTTGGTTCATGAAAATTGAAACTTGTGTATTGATTGTGGTTAAGTTAATTGTAATGGTTTGTTGGTTGATTTGGTTTATTGGTTCAATTGAATTTTTGAAATTAGTTCACTAAATTTCACTAAATATTTGGTTTATTAAATTTGAAAATAAAAACAAAATTAAAAATAAAAACAGAAAATTAAGATGATCCATTCATGCTATGTTAAATGACATCATATTCATAAGAAGATCAATTCATGCTATGCTAAATGACATGTAATTGTAAGTGCAATTACATTAGCATTAGTTAAAGAAAAGATAATTTGTCTAAACATACATAAAAAAGAACCTAAATTGAAAGAGCTCAAATGACATCATATTCATATAGAAAGGCAACAATTAGAATTGATTACTTTAGAAATATATAAAGTTTAAGGTATTAAATTTAAGATTAAATTAATTTGTTATTATTTGTTTAAAAAGTCATAATTAATTGAAATTTTTAAGTTATATACTAGTTTTTAAATTTCAATTTTATTCTAATAATTTTATCTAAATTTACAGTGGAATATTTTATTATCCCTAATCTTTTTTATTCATCTTGATTATTGTAAGAGGAAAATTAGTAAATAAAACTATGTGGTAATGGTTTGGGAGGTTCTTTACATATCATTGCTAATTTTGTTGATAAAACTACTAAAGG
>JANZXP010000007.1:25095883-25109320 GCA_027576715.1 Erythroxylum flavicans | reverse complement strand
AATTTCTCACTATACTCTCAATTCACTATACTCTCAATTCATTATATATACCAATCAGCAGTTTCAATTTAATTTAAAACCAAACCAACCTACATATCTTTTATCAAATTCAATTTATTTTGTGGATCAAATTTACAATACTCCTAACTCGTGCTTGTCCATTTCATTTTTGAGGTGAAGGCTAAAACACAATGTTCAACCAAGCCAAATCAAGATTTGAATACCTATCTTATGATATGAGTGGAAACATGTGCCATTGCGTGACAACATTTAACAGTTATAGTTTCCGCAAAATTTTTGTTTCATCTAGAAAAAGGACTTGGTGTAAACCATCCAATCTGAGACTAGTTCTAATTGTGTTCACGTAATAATCTGTAGTACTTACTTACCAAATATATTTATAGGACCATGACGGTGACGAGGTGTGGTGTACGAGAGACGATTATACAGTACTTGAAATAGATGTGACAACAACGGCGAGGACGAAGGGCAACGAGGTATGGTGGCACGATGCGCAGTGGCCTTCAGTTGCGACAAAGATGACGACACTGACTCTCCGAGGACGATGGCACACTGAGGACGCACAGCGACATGATGATGACGAGTGGTGGGACGACGAGGAGGCACAGTGGGATGACGAGGAAGCTGCGGTAGATTTAGGTTAAACGAGAACGACGTCGTTTGATATTAAACCAAACGATGTTGTTTTTGTTCTTTTTAAAACGCTTAACCAAAGACAAACGACGATGTTTACAAATAAAATTCACCAACGAATTTTCCATTTGTAAACTCTAGCATTATTTACTCTGCCAAGCATTTCCGTTTTCTTTACCGATGAACATTTCTTACCATTGTTATATTTCGTCGAAAAATTTATCGGGATGATTTCCCTCCATATTTACCGATGGATATTTTTTCTTTGCAAATTAAAATTTTTCCCAACAATTGTATCGATGAAGCATGATTTTTTGTCGGTAATTTCCAACAATTCAATATCTGTCGGCAATTGTTCATCATTAATAACTAATTTTCTTGTAGTAGGGTATTCAAGATAATGATTAAAATCTAAATTAAGATGAGTTGTAAATAAGTAATACTTGTTATTTAAATTGGATTCTTGGATAAGAATTGAAGTGAAATAGAAGTTTATCATTATTGGGAGTGTATAGAGATCCCGTTGGTTTATTGAAGAATATTGTAAGATTGCTTTAGATGTCCTTGTGTGCGTGACCTGTCTTCTGAACTTCTTACGCGATTGACTTTATGATTGCTGAAGTTAACGTGGTGTGAGTGCGTGACCCCTCATCTGGAATAGAAGTGCGTGTGTACCATGTTTTCGCGGGCTGAAGGAAGGACAATGTTAGTCAGTTAGTGAGTTGCAGATTTTGTGTAGTGCGTACGAGACTTCTTGTGTGCGTGACTCCTTCTTTGCCTCTTTTTAGGTTGATCCTTGCCTAGTTCTGGGTTGATTGTAGGTGAATGAGCAGATCACGTTGTAATGGAGTTCAAAATATTGCAAGGTAGCCGCAAATTGGGTAAGTGTGACTCCCTAGATGTGTGACTTTTTGGCTCCATCATTTTTGGTTGGCTGCATATGGTGTGTGCGTGTATAACTACATCTTGAGCAGCTGTTTACGTATAATTTAGTTGGTGAATGTGTTATCGGTGCAGTTGTGACTTTGTGTTGGTGTTTATGTAAATTAGCTTGGTATCTTTTTTAATTCTCAACATAGATTGGAACTTGGAGCTGATATTATTTACATCCTTTAGGTTTTTCAGTCATCATTGGCGCTGATTTAACTATAATGTTTGACGGGTAGGTATCGTGGTTTTATTGTATTGCATTTGGAATCTCAAGCTTAGATTAAGGTCTAATCACCAAGGATAATAAATAGAAGACACATCAGACATGCATAAAAGGGGACTCCGTGACGGCAGGATAATAAGTAGAAGACACATCACAAATGGAAAATGGTCGTCTACTATAACTATAAGTCGAGGCCTTTCTTCCCGAATTGCTAGACTTAGAGCATTAGTTATTTCACACGACTTAGCTTGTGATTCATTTGTTGAGTTAGAATCACTGGTAAAAAATAAATTCTCAATTACTTCCATTGTACTTCACTTATGCTTTCATTTTAATTCATAACATGTGAGTTTCCCTTCCTATGTAATGCACATAAGTTATATTGCATGTTCTTAGTTATATTCAGTCATTAATAAGTCGCAGGAACATGTATTTATCCCACCTTGATTTTGACAACTATGCGAGTGAGATTATGTCTATCTTTGTATCTTTTTTTCTTATTCTTTCCTCGCCATCACATCGCCTAAGTCGGAGGAAGCTAATGATGCAAGCAATTTCTGATATAATAACAAATTAGAAAATTGTAATAATTATTATTTTTTATATCAATAGAAATTACAACTACCAATCAATTGTTGCATAAGACATTAGGTATATGTTATAATTTGTAAATTAAATATTCCAAGTAAGTTATTCATTGAATTAATAATTTAAAATAAAGTGATAAGTTTGATATAATTAATATTTGTTGATTTTAGTATGTCTCTACTCCAGACAAATGTTACGAATATCGTAATAGAATTAGTACTGATTTTGATACTAGTACAATACAATATTAGTATCGGTTAATAATAGATACTATTTTAAATAATTTTTTAAAATTATGAGATATTTATTCAATTTTATATGATTATATTTTATTCTTCCATTATAAAATTTATTATATTTTTTATTAGTAGTTAATATTAAATATAAATAAATTTTGTATATTTAGTAATAAAATTATATTATGAAAAATTAAAATAATTTCACATGTTATAAAAATAAATTTAACCTTCTTGTTTATGTTAGAAAATAAAAAATTATTATTACTCACAAATAATGTTGAAAAGAAATTAAAAATTATAAAAAGAATGTTTGAAGGATGAAAATAGCTAATAAGTATAAAAATTATTTTTAATTACGTAAACTTTTAGTTTTCTATTGAAATTTAGTTCTATATTATAATTAAAATTGAAAATATTTTAAATTTTAATTCAATAACTTTATTTATTAAAATTAGTATAAAATAATTTTTAGACATAATAACTATTCTAAAAATTCTTAGTTTTAAAAATATTTAAATTTAAATTTAATTCTACAATATATTTTAATCTATAAATTTTATTCATTATTTTTGATGTATTAATTGGTATATTAAACGATAGGACTAATATAACCCGAAATTTTTCGTTACAGCCTAGTACTTGAATCCAATATTGTACAAAGAAATTTGGTACCACCAATACTTCAAGTTTTATAAAATTCAAAATATTGGTCTCAACTAACCATTTTATTTAAAGTTTTATGTGAGTTGCAGCCCCATACCGTAAACTCAAATTTGTAACCTTTGAAGTCGAGACATTCTTAAAAAAGGTTACTCCACCAATTAAACTACCAACAACAAACGAATGTGTGGGGGCCTCCTAGCCTAATAGATTGAACAGATCTGCGACTTGATGAGTTTGGTACACATGTTCTATTATTTTTATCTTACAACTCCGCACAATTGCATTTTGAAAATTGCCGAAGGAGTGTAGTAGTTTCGCAAAATCTCCGATTTGAACGCAGTTGTTTCTAGCACAATCAAAAACAAAAAAAACTAAACATACAAATGCAAATTAACACTGAAATTTAGTAACACAGTTCGACACACTTTATTTACATCTGTGGGGGCTCTTACCTAGCTTAATACTTTCACTGATGACAATAGTTTTATACAAGGCCTTACTAAGGTGACTCACTCAACCCTCGACGCTATTCCTTATCCTCACCACCCGTGAAAGTATTTCACACCTGACAACAAGATCGATTAGTATTAACCTCAACAAAGGATTTTCTCAACAACTTTTTAATGAAAGATAATAAAAACAACTCAAGTGATTAAAATAAACTAAGAACACAAACGAATACATTTGAGATAGAAAAAAACAACTTTCTGATGAATTTAACTCCTTCAAAGATAGATCTAAAAGTTGTTCGCCAAGATTAATTCAATAGTCAGACAAAAAAATAAATCAGCAAAAGAAATTCACGACAGGGCCAGGAAAACATCATTCACGGCTGACCAAGGAAAAACACAACTCCACCAAAGTCACGTAGGAGCCACATATGAAATCTGTCAACAAAACCAAACATTTAATTGGTGTTGAAAAGTAGTATAAAGATACCCAGCTGAATCAATCAATTGTCGATTGAAAAATCACAGTTGTCTACTATCCGATAAATCAACCTGAAAAACCACAGCTGTCTACTACCCAATAAATCAACCTCTAAACAAAAAGGGACATATGGCAGTGAACAACTCCAGACCAAGAAAAGAATCATGACAAAATACCACAAAACAACCACACTCAAAGAGCTCACATCTGAAATCGATCAACCACCAGACAAAAGAACACCTAGCCATGAATCACACACAAAGATCTCTCACACAAAAATTCTATCCACGAAAATCAGACTTACAAGCGCTCACAGCAATCAACAACATTCATGTCATCTGCAAGAGGTCTTCACTAGATAGAGTTCTAACTTTAAACGTTTTTCCAAGATAGCAGATTTTTAAAATTCAGCCTTCAGATCATATAGAAATCCAAGGTATATTCTATCCTACGTCGATTTGGATTTTAAACTAATCAACATTATCTTGAAGGTCCAATTATCAAAAAATGCCAAAACCAAATGATAAGATATATAACACATATCTTAACAATCTCTCCCTTTTTGGTATTATTTGTTACATATTTGAAACTCCCCCTAAAGGAGATAATTTCACATATAAACATCAAATGCACAAATTAGAAAGAGAACTTCCCCTTAATCAAATATGAGGTTCCAAATAGCTTCTAAATAAGCATTTGGCAAATATCTAAATAAACAATAATCTGAAGTTAACAAAAACAACCAAGTTCTCTGAGTAAACACAATAGCCACAACCGCTATATCATCCATTCTGCCCTTTGGGATAAAAGATGCCAAAAACAAGATTAATAATCACGCATATACCTTGAAATCTCCCCTTGAATTGAACAGTCACAAAAAATAATCATAAATCTCCCCTTTGGGAAAAACAATGCCAAAACGAAGAATGCCTTCAATGCGATCAATCTTAGTGAATAAAGAAGCATAAAAATCGACAGTAAGTGTAGCAAAAAAATCATAAACATGCCAAGATGACAATTTACCACCAATTAAAACACTAGCCAATATACCATTACTTACATCAAAGCCATTCGTACACGATTGATTAAACTCAGAAACCCCAAAAATGCATTCAATGAATCATAATTAAACTTAATCAATCTCCTTCTCATATAAACTATATGAACGAAAATTGCCCAAATTCATATAGCCCCCGATATAGAGAATCAAGATAAAACTTGAAAAGCTCGAATCATAAAAACTTGAATCTTACTATGGGTCTCTAACCAAGCTTCAACATATTCTTGAAAAAAACTCCGTAAATCAATATACAAAAGCAGAATTCTTAAATGATCAAGTAGGGTCTTATTCTCATATCAAATATACTATTCAATAAGTAAGGAAAAAGTCAAACACACACCAATCACTTGAACCTTAGAAAACCCATAAAAACTCAAAAAGTCTAGATGTTAACTCCTTCGAACCTCTTTTTCATATAAACAACATCAAAATATGCTTCAAAAATGTAAAGCACACAGTCCCTGTGTCCCTTGAAGAAATTCAAAATTGGGCTTATTCCTCGTCACATTATCTCTATCATCAGATGTTTGGTTGGTTTCTTTGTCAGAAACAACTAACTGTTGATCTGGATAGTTTCTAGTATTAACTCACTTGCATATATGTTCTGATGTATTAACTCAAATATGTTTAGCTAACATGGGTTGCTATTGGAAATTTAATGAAAAATATCTAGATTTTTTATTTTGACGACCCCTTTGAAATACCATTTATAGTAACTTGTAGCATTTCAGTCTTATGTGCCCGATAACCCCACAAAAGTAAGATGTAGGTATAAACTTTCGATTCTTAATTGAGATTTATCTTTGGACAAATCTGATTGCACCACTTTTCTCATCAGTAGACTTAGAACATTCACCTTTATAGCCAATGCCTTAAAGATCTCCTTTAATCTTACTAATTTCTAACAATTGTTCTAATTTTTCTGTACCTCTATTTAATATTCTTATTCCTTTTTCCGTACTGACCAACTTCAATTTTATTTCACCAAGCTCATCTAATGTAGACATCATCTTCTCTAGATCTTGAATGATGTTCTTTATGAAGAGGTTTTCCTTCTTTAACTTTTCATTTTTCTTGCATATTTGCACTCATTTTGAATACATTAATTCATAGGCTTTACAAATATCCTCCTTTTGTCATCTGAACCACTGTCATCACTGTAATAATCTAAGGTTAGACTTTGAGCTGATTCATTTGTGTTTTTCCCGAAATTTTTTTATTTATCCATGTTTTCATCATCAGTTTCTTCCTTCTTGGTTGTTGTTAAGCAAGCAACTGGACTTTTGTTGTATAAAGCAACCAACGCAGCACTACTCACAAAATCTTCTTCACTACCATAATCACTTCTAGATTCATTTTCACTCCAAGTGCTTGTATAAGACTTCCCTCTTCTCTTCTTCAAAGTGTTAGCTCATTCTGCTTGCACATGTCCAAAGCCGTGACATTCATGATATTGAATTTTCTTCACTTTTCTTTCACCTTTTTGAGTTTTAACTTATTGTTTGAATTTACCGTTTGATGAGCTCCCACCGTTTTGCCTAAAATTGGATCTATCGTTCTTCACTTTCTTTAACTACCTGCTGAAATTTCATGTAATAACTCTATATCCTCATTCTTATCAGATTCATCTTCTAAGTCATTCACGACTTTACCAATCTCGGCTTACAATGTCAATCCTTTGATCCTCTCCTGTTTGCCCCTTAATAAATTCATCTCAAAATTGGTAAGAATTTCCAATTACGTACCTTATCCAATGACAATTCATTGATATCATGAGCTTCCTTGATTGATTCAATTTTGATATGAACCTCGAAGGCACAATTTCAATGTCTTCTTAACTAATTTCAGGTTAGAGTACTTCTTCCCGAGTTGACGTGCTTAGTTTGCTATGTCATGCAGTCTCTCATAGAAGTCTCCAATGGTTTTACTCTCATTCATCTTCAGCTCTTCAAATCTCACAAACAACATCTGAAGTTTTGAGATTATCACAAATTTCGATCCCTCATGTATAGTTTGCAAAGTGTCCCAAGCTTCTTTTACCGATTCAAAACTTGATATCGTAGCAAAGCAACGTTTATCAACTGCATTGAAGATGGTGTGTAGGGCTTGAGAATTTCCAAGCGCTCTCTCTTCTTCAGCCCTTGTCCACTTAGATGCATCTTTAAGCACAACTTTTCGCTTTTCATCAGTCGTCACTAGATGTGTCCAGCTATTTAAAACTGAGATTCATGCTTTTGTTCCTTGTGCTTGAATGAATACTGTCATCCCTGATTTCCACGTAGGATAATTTGAACCATCTAACAAAGATGGCCTGATGATTGATGCCCCTTCTCTTATAGCTACAATTGCTAAACACGAATCCACACCAACTTGATGTACCAAGTTCTGATTCGATGACCCTCTTTAACACCAACGGAAAATTATCGATGGGGTGTAGTAGTTTCTCAAAATCTCTGATTTTAACGCAGTTGTTTCTAGCACAATCAAAATAAAAATTAAACGCACAAATGCATATCAACACTAAAATTTGTTAACGCAATTCGGCACACCTTACTTACGTCAACGGGGCCTCCACCCAGCTTAATACTTTTACTAATGACAATAGTTTTATATAAGGCTTTACTAAGCTGATTCACTTAACCCTCGACACTATCCCTCGTTCTCACTACCCGTGAAAATATTTCACTCCCGATAATATGACCGACTTGTGTTAATCTCAACAGAGGATTTTCTCAAAAAATTTTAACGAAAGACAATAAATAAATAAATAAATAAATAACTCAAGTGATTAAAATAAACAAGGAATAAAAATGAATACACTTGAGATAGAAAGAAACAACTTTCCAATGAATTCAATTCCTTTCAAGACAAATCTAAAAGTTGTTCGCCAAGATTACTTCAGTAGTCAGATCAGAAAAATAAATTAGCAAAAAGAATTCATGGCTACACTAGGAAAACACCAACCATGACTGACGAAGGAGAAACACAACTCCACTGAAGTCATGCAAGAGCCATACATGAAATCAGTCAACAAAACCAGACCTTTAATTGACGTTGAAAAGTAGTATAAAGATACCTAGCTGAATCACTCAATTGTCGATTGAAAAACCACAACTGCCTACTACCCAATAAGTCAACCTCCAAACAAAAAGGGACATACGACAATGAACAACTCCAGACCAAGAAAAGAATCACAACAGAATACCACATAGCAACTACACTCAAAGAGCTCACAGTTGAAATCGATCAATCACCAAACAAAAGAACACCTAGCCATGAATCACATATAAAGATCTCTCATGCAAAAAATTCAATCCACAAAAATCAGACCTACAAGAGCTCACGACATTCAATAACATTCATGTCATCTACAAGAGGTCTTCACTCGATAGAGTTCTAACTCTATACGTTTTTCCAAGATAGTAGATTTTTAAAATTCAGCCTTCAGATCATATAGAAATCCAAGGTATATTCTATCTCATCTTGATTTGGATTTTAAACTAATCAACATTATCTTGAAGGTCCAATTATCAAAAAATGTCAAAACCAAGTCATAAAATATATAACATATATCTTGACACATTCCTTACTTATAATGTCCTTAAGATGCGTAGAATATTAAAACCAAAACTTAATCGCGTTTAGTAAGTTGTTTTTACGTGAAAAGAGAACATTAATAGGCATTGGATAGGCAATCTGAATTGAATGATATTTTGTCGTAAAGGACGAAAAAATAATAGAAATATTTAATTTTCTAATCTTTGGCCTTTACTGATTAGATCATATGCATTAATTTAATAATCAAACTTACCAAGAAAAATATGTATTAATTGGACATATATATATGAAAATTGCCTAACATGTACCAATGGGTAAGTGACATATGTATTATGCCTTTGATTTGTGTACAAATTTAATTAGCTGACCGCATGCACACTCCCCTCGTCCATATATAGATCTTATTAGCTTTCTTGAATAATTTGTGGGAATTAGTTATAATCTCTCGAATCTGCATGCATCGACAGAATAGTTGTTCCTATTTATAACTGAAGAGTTGTATTCTACCTGTCTTTTTGTACCTACGTCAATCCTTTAACAAGCTTCAAATAAGGCTTCTGGAGCATTATCCTGTACTGTATACTACGTACCTATTTCATCGAAACTGGTTAAGTAAATGTACGAAGATTCTGAGGTTTGGGTGACCTAATAATTAACTAAAGAGTTGTATTCTACCTGTCTTTTTGTATTTACGTCAATCCTTTAACAAGCTTCAAATAAAGCTTTTTGAGCATTATCCTGTACTGTATACTACGTACCGCATCGAAACTAGTTAAGTAAATGTACAAAGATTCTGAGGTTTAGGTGACCTAATAATCGCATCTAGGCATGTTTGAGATAATAAGTATCCATTTTGGCGAAACTAGAGAAACCAGGCGTCTCTCTTGTTTATCCGATGGAGGAAAAAAGACAACCGGAGAATATTTTAAATTTAATAAACTAACATTTTGAAATTTAAAATTATAAAATAATCACAAATAATGTTTATTATTATTATTATTATTATTATTATTATTTATGTTTATTTTTTATATTTGTATTTTTATTATTTTTTAACATTTATGTTTATATTTTTATTTTTATTTCTATTTTTATTTTATCTTATATTTTTATTTTTGTTCTATCTTTACTCTATTATTTATTTTTTTATTTATAAATACTTAATTATATATATATTCTGTTACTACTATTGCCATCGTTATCATTATCATCATTGTTGTTGTTATTATTATTATTATTATTATCCTTTATTTTCATTTCCATTTCTATTTTAATTTTAATTTCTATTTTTATTACTTTTATTATTTTAATATGTATTTTATTATTCTTTATTTCTAATTTTACTTTATTTTATTATATATTTTTTATTAGTTAAAAGTAAGTCGCATACTTTTGAGCTTTTTCAAACCTTACGCTGAGGCGAGACTTCTACTGAAATATTATTGTTGTTGTTATTAATGGTAAAAAAGGACAAACAGAAATTATTGGATAATCTACTTCTCTCTAACTTATAATTGCCAATTTAAATACACAAATAATTTGTCCTATCCCTCGTTTTCTCTCCCTGTTCAAGCGTCACCCTTTGTTCCTCTTGTCCATCACATTCCTTTCCTTCTCTTCAGTCAGCACTTGTACTTGCTACTTCATCAAACTTTACCTTATCATGTGGAAGAAAAATATCCAGTCCCCAAAATGTTATGCTTGATTTTTCAACTTAAGGATCATGATGATTAGTTTGTTTGATTTGTTGTTCATTTCATAGAATTGGATTCATCTGGGTGATTGAGGCTAAAATTTTTTTTGTATACCTTGTCTTTTCGTAATTACCTGATTCAGTGATTTTGCAAGCTAAGCCTTGAATGACAGGATGAAAACGATCTTTAAGGACAAGAAATAAACAAGTTCCGATAGAAAATCTCTAGTACGTCTTTTTTTTCTAATAAGTTCTGATAGACATAATCATTTTTTATGTCTTGTTTTCTAATATTTTGTTTTGAAAATTGTATTGAATAAATCACTAATTAAACTTAAGTAATATTTCACAAATCACGCAATATGTATAACTTATTTAATAAACTAAGTGACGAAGTTAAACTAATATCAATTGATACTAAGAGACTCAACATATTCTCACTTTCAATCACTACATTTGATTAGTATTTTTGAACGAGTTAGACTAATGAAACTCAACCACCTATGAGGTGCCTCCACCCCTAATGTGCCTCTTTCTGGTTTTTATTATCACTTCTCTTGAGTTAACATCTTCACACGTGCCACGTGAAATGGTCAATTCAGATGAGGTAACCTCATTCCACACCAACAAATACATTCATACATTCACAGGCAACTATAAGTCTTCAAACCTATTAGTCATCATTGGCGCTGATTTAACTATAATGTTAGACAGGTAGGTATCGTGGTTTTATTGTATTGCATTTGGAATCTCAAGCTTAGATTAAGGTCTAATCACCAAGGATAATAAGTAGAAGACACATCACACATGCAAAAAAGGGGACTCCCTAACAGCAGGACCACCCTTTTTTTCATTAGAAATTAGAAGCCAAGCCATAGCCATGATCTTCTACTTGTCCTGCCAATGAAGTTGGATTCTTAAGTCAATCTATGACTTTGATGGCCGACTACTTGTTTTTATTTTATATATTTTTTTGGGACCTAGATATCACTTTCTAAGAGTAAGTGAGAGCATAGAGTTAAGGAGTGGCCTATAAAATAGGAAGCATTTTGCTTTGCACTACAGGTACAGGCAGCTCTTTATCTTAGACTCATACCGGAATTGTAATTTTGTAAATTATCAGGTTTTGTGATCTGTTCACAAGCTTCGCACAGAATGCAATAATGTCGACGTCGGGAAGAGTAAAGAATATCGATGTAGACTTGGAAACTCTAAGCATAGAATCAGTCCAACCAGGCGACGATCAAAATCCTGACAAAGGTCTCAGTTCTGTGCATGTCATTGGCAACGGTATGAATACTGATATGTCTTTTTCTGCTTCCTGAGAAAAGTTGAAATATAAGAAACGAGGAAAAAATTGCAGAGCAACTGGAAAACGTGTAAGCTGTTCTATGCAAAACTTTCTTCAAAGTCTTTACCCATAGATCAACTTCCATGCATCAGTTGTAGTCTACCAGCATCGAGGTTTTAATGATCTGGCGTAAATAATTTGTTGAATTCTCTTCTTGAAGATATGCTATAACTTGTATCTTATATGGTTAAACTCGCAGATTCATGGCTGCAAGTGGGGACCATGATGGCGACAACGTTCAACTGTGGGTTCATATTGAGTTACTCGAGCATTATAATGGTTCCTTTGGGTTGGACATGGGGTGTTATAGGCCTAGTAGCCGTTGGACTCTACTCAGCCTATGCAAATTGGCTCTTGGCTTCGTTTCATTTCATTGACGGTAAACGATTCATCAGATACAGGGATCTTGTGGGGTATGCTTTAGGTGAGTTTCTCAGATATTGCTGACAACTGCAGTACCCAGCTTTTAAGCAGATAAACTTTGAGTTTAATTGCCTGACTCGATCAAGTTGTACAATTAGAAAGGAACTTGAAATTTAAGTACTTTTATTTATTTTTGTAAGATTATTATTATTATAAAAAATCCTATGCCTGCAGCAAATATGCAATAAATGCATATAACTAATAATTGATGAGCTTTATTGGCATTCACTATTAAATAGGAACTTATTTTTAAAATATATTTTTACTTTTTGTGATATGAAAATAGATTAAGTCTCAACTCAATTACCGTTGACCTTTGGAGATGTAAGGAAAATAGATAACTTGGTTTGTTTTTCTGTACAGGGAAGCAATGCTACTATCTAATATGGGTAGCTCAATTCTTGACTCTCATCCTTGTAAATATGGGCTTCATTCTCCTTGGCGGAAGGTCACTGAAGGTGATGATTACGATCTAAATTATTCTTCTTCATGCACATGACCTTTAACTGCGTATTTACTCCTTTCTGTTGACGAGAAAAGAACTACGTGAAGTAAATCTTCAGTTAATTAGAGTTTTAAACCTTTAATTTACTTATATACTTTTAAAAGACATTATAGGTTTATTACTTTCTTTTATTGATGCATCATGACCCTATCGAAATAATATTGTAATCTGCCACTTTTCCTGTAAGCACATGATTGAATCTTATCTAAAATTCATATTTTTAATTCATAAAAATCCAAAATGGAGTAGATTAAAACATATAGAGTTCCACTTTTATTCGTTTGTATAAAAATAATTATCTTCTCTCTACAGGAAATGAATGCTGTATTAAGCAACTCCCCTATAAGATTACAGTACTTCATCCTTGTGGCTGGAGTGGCATATTTCATATTTTCAGTTTGCATTCCAACCATGTCAGCCATGAGAACTTGGTTGGGACTCTCTGCTATCCTAACTGCAGTTTACATTACCACCAGTTTCACTCAGTGTATCCATGACGGGGGTTGGTATCCACCAACTTTAGCTTTAACCCATATCCTGATAAAACACTAACTAGTTGTTTTGGTTTTCTCCACCTGCGAAGCAAAATCAAATCCGAACAGGAATTACAACGTTAGTGG
>JANZXP010000007.1:25059010-25069849 GCA_027576715.1 Erythroxylum flavicans | reverse complement strand
CTCCTTCTTTTCATGCTGCCCACACCTCTATTAGTTGATGTAATGATTTTTCTTGGTATGGCCTCTTCTTTATTTCCGATGCTATTGTCTTCATTTTCCAGCCTACTCTTCCCCATTTCTACATTGCATGGTCTCCAGCGTCATGGGCATTTTTCTTCAGTGATGCTTGCATTTTGTTTCTCTTCCCATAGCCTCTTGCACTGCCATTTTGGGCTGTTATTTTTGTATCTTTGTATTTTAATTTCTTCCAAGTACTCGGCTACTTCTTCTTTTCTTATTCTTTACGTCCCTAACTATTCTTGCATGCAACACTTTAACGTTTTCTAGCACTTTTCTTGGTGTATTCTTTTGAACATTCCAAATCCAATATGTTCCTATTTAAAAACAAATAACTCTTAATTAGTACAATTTAAACCTTAAATGGACAAGAATTTAGCAAATTATGTATCTAAAATTAATATAAAATGTCCATTAACAAATTGTAAAGGAGAAAGCGAAGGAAGGTGAAGCAGAAGGAAGGTGGAAACTAGGGCATAGTAGTTCATGTGGAAATGGTAAAATTGGTGACTCGTTACCATTGTTCAATTCATTTGAACCACCTTAAGCACAAGAAGAGCATCGAGCTACCGACATTAAAAGAAGCACTACATGGGAGGCAACCCATGGATTGTTAATTCCATGTTATGTCCTTTAACTTTTAGATAGTTTGAATTTTGAGGAACATATTTACTAGTTATATCATCTATAATCGCCTGAATCTTGAGACGTTCTTCGAACCAATCATAGACTTTATTGAGATAGGTAAATAAAAGGGACTCCCCCTCTGAGAACCACATATGAGAATTTCATCTTGTATAGCTCAAATAGAAAAACCAAATACTAGTTAAAACGGATGTGTGTGGAATATAATTTTCTTAATTGTATGATTTAGCAATCTTTTCTAAAGATACAAAAAATATATATTAAAACTCCTTCTTGTGGTTATAATGCCAAAATATCACGTTGGCTCATTTATCTCTTGATGTTAACGAAGGAACAGGGCGGCAGATTTTAGAGCACTCTTCCCAACCTACATAGAGGAGGAAGGTATTCATTTCCAATCCTTTAATGTTAAACAAATAGTATTCCAAAATATTTTGATTTTATTACAATTGATAGGCTAGAGTTGCGAGATAGGGTAGAGAATCTAGCAGAAAGAATTCAGTAGGCCAAGGCTATACAATTCTAATATCTTGTCTACCAGGAGCTCGTTCTCGAATTCTTCACTTCCCTTCATTTCGAACCTAAAAGTGGTTTAGGTTATAAGGACGAACTTATGAGTTGAACATTGAAATCATGTGTGATATTTACAGGTTCCTCGAATCTTCCATTATTTATCAGCATGATGATTTTCGTGCTTTTCGCTATTGGAATGAACTCACTGGGTTAGAGTGACTCAATGCTAAGAATGCCTACAACAACATCATACGAACCTATAAGCACTTGTTATTGCTTAAATTCATGTGCCAAATGGTTTTCGACAAATCAGAAACCAACAAGTGCTTAATAAAGGGACATTTTCTATTATGGTGCATGCATCATAGCATCCCAGTGTGCACTTCCACACATGTTCTTAATGCTATTGTTGCAACTCTACGTAATAGGAGCAACAATTTGGGTATGAGGTATTTGGTTTCCATCATTGTTGAGTACTATAGCGTGGATTGTAGTGGTTTAACCGTCTGCCTCTCAAATTTTCTAAATCACCATCATTTGTTACATGCTGAAATCCTAAAGTCCCACAACATGAAACTTTGGGACATCAGCCAAAAGACTCATGTGAAGACCAGGGCTAGCCAAGCGAGTTCTAGCACAGCACCCCCTTAGCAAACAGAAGAGGACTCGACTAGTGAGGAATCCGAAGAGGAAGAAGACACAAAAGAACCTTGTTGGAAGGAAGTGCTCGATACAATCTCCACCAATGTTAAGGTAATTACAGATACACTTGCAGAGAACTCTAAAAGGAGGAAGGAGAAGGTCGGCACACAATGACGTCAAAGTTGGGATATACGCCCAATTCATCCATATTTTGAGGCTTAAGGCGTTCAATTGCCACCTTTGACACCATCCCTGCCTCCATCACTGTGAAGCTTTGTTTATACCCTTTTTCTTTTAAATTTAGTATTTATTTTCATTTTGTGTTTTATTTTATTTTATGTTCTTCCTTCCATGTGTGTTTGTTTGTTTCCTTCTCACATTGAGGACAATATGTTGTTCAAGTGTGGGGAGGGTTATGTGTTTTGCTGTGAGTGTGAATTTTTCATATTGTATGATAGTTTGTTTATGTTGCATATCATGAATTATGTGAATATGTCATTGGCTTAGATAGAATGAAATTGATTTAAATTTGAACATAATCTATTAGATTGTGAACTGTCATTAACTCGCAAAATTAGTAATCTGGGTTCTCTGGCTAAATATGCAAGTTAATTAGGATTTAGTGTTAGTTTATCACCCTATAAGTTATCACATTCATTCATAATTTTAGGTCTTTCGACTAAAGTAGCTTTGCTAGTATTTCTTCATGAAAATGAGTAGCTAAAGCAACAAGGTAGGCATTAAATAAAAAATGTTTGTAAATTTTAAATAAACAATTATTCGCTAGCCTTCGGGGTATGAATAAAGCTAGTAGCCAATTGAGAATGTGATGTAGCCGAGTCACCCGATTGACACACATCACAATTGTGTGCCTTCAGGTCAAAAAGCTATAATGACATTCTAATCGAGCAGCTTAATAAAAATATGACTTAGTCAAGTAACCAGATCGACATTTATCATCAATGTTCACCTCTATGTAAAAGACTAGGTCAATGTCCACAAAAGGTAAATAAATTTAAAATTTGGTTTCTAATAAAACCTATCAAACTTGTAAATAGCTTGACTTTTCATGAAAATGTACTTAGGAGTAGTTACAAAGTTTGAATGACCGAATAATTATTAAGGTACGTGTATAATTGAAAAGGATGAATAATTTGACATTTGGGTCTTGATTAATATGTATATTTAGTCCAGAGTTCCTAGACGTGAATTTTGCATGCTACTGATTTGGAGTAACTTGAATGATTGTGTTCATTAAATTTATTTCATGAAGTTGAAGCCATTGTCTTATTGCTGCATTGTGTACTTTATGATTTCGTTTGTCTGTTGTTTTGTTTGTTTGAGGACAAGCAAACATTTAAGTGTGGGGATATTGATAAGTGTAAATTGCATCATGTTTTATGGCATAGTTAGAATGTGCTTAGCCATTAAATCATTTAGTATGTGTTTAGGTTATAATTATGTTAGTATGTTAATTATTTATGTTTTAAGTGTTTTATAGGCTAGTACAAGTCTTTGAGCTTAAATATTATTTTTTTGGTGGTATCTTGACATGCTTGCTAGTGTTTCAGGGTCACATCAAAAAATGGAGAAGTTTCAGAGACATTTAGGCCAAAACAACGGCCCACAATCATGGAATGTTAGGCCATGATTGTGACAGAAGCATCAAATTTAGCCCACGATATATGCCATGATCGTGGCTTGTGTCGGAACGTCAAGTTTTGAGGGACTTTTTGGACCTTTTAGACCCTAGAAAAACCCTAGGGTTACCTAAAACACAAGAGGATATTTAAAGAACAACAAAAGAGGTAGAGAGGGAGCTTTTTCATCCGCCACCTTGAGAAACCCTAGAGAGAAAGCATACAGAGATAGAGGAAGAGAAGAAGAAAGAGAGAAGAGGGGAAGAAGTTGGCTCGAGATACTTCCCAGATCAGGAGGTTTCCCGATGTTGCTACCTCCCATCATCCATTTAGATTGTATTTTCTGTTTATTTTCAGTTTTATTATTGTATAGAATTAGATTGAACAGTTGATGAAAATCTGATTATTATATGTTTATTTGATTTTGTTGTGGTTGACTCTGTGTAGCATAATTCGATAATAAACTGAGAGGGTGAATCAAATAAAAACTATTAACTTAGACTAACGAGAGTTATGTGATTTAATAAAAATAAGAATTAAATCAGATGGAGAATTTGTGCGAAAAGAGATCTTAAATCGGTTTTCGATAGTTTATTCGAGAAATTTAGAACTAATTAGGGTTTTGGATAGGTTGTAAATTGAGAGATAGCAACTTCCACCACATACGATAACATTGCATTTTCATTAAAAGTAACATCTCTTCTTAAAATAATCTTCTTAAAATCAGGACACCACATACGATATCCCTTAGACTCATAATCATAACCATAGAAAATATATTTAAGAGCTTTAGGAGCTAACTTCCTATCATTAACATGGTATAAATAGGACATCCTAATACTCTAATAATGGAATACTTAACCATTTTTCTTCTAGGATCTTGAAATCGATGGAGGAGTGAGGAGATCGATTGACAAGATAACAAGTTATAGAAGTAACTTCACACCAAACTCGTGACGATGCCACAGCCTAGCATTAGAAAGTATACACTGAGCCCTCTCATTAATAGTTTTGTTTATACATTTTGCAACCCCATTCTATTGGGGCTTCCTAACCAATGTCTTGTGTCTGCCAATGCCATGTTGTTCACAAAACTCAGTGAAATTTGACTCACAGAACTCCAAACCTCTGTTAGTTTTGAGCCTCTTGATTTTTCTAATTGTCTGGTTCTCAACAAATGCTTTCCACTTCTTAAAGGTGGGAAAGGCTTCATTCTTGTAACGAAGAAAATAAACCTAAACCTTGCGGGAGAAGTCATCAATGGGGGTCATCATATAACGACATCTAATATAAGATTGAACATTAGAAGGACCCCAAAGATCAGAACGAATGTAGTCAAGGATGCCATCAGTACGATGTGTCATAGTGGAGAAGCTAACTTGCTTCTATTTCCTTAGGACATAATGTTCACATCACTCCAATTTATCAATACCTTTGTCACCAAAGAGACCTCTCTTGCTCAGAAGCTTCATACCTTTCTCACTCATATGATCACATATGCTACAAACGAGTGTTATCATCACCAAATAAGGTCATATAAACGACCGCTGAACCTGTCATAACAGTACCCTACAAGAAATATATATTGCCATGTCTGGTACTTTTCAACAAAGTACGAGGACCTCTGGACACTTTCAAAACTCCACCTTCAGCCAAAAACTTACACACAAGAGACTAAAGAGTGTTCAAAGAAATCAGGTTACGTTTTAAGTCAGGAATATGACAGACCTTTGTGAACTTCCAGATGATACCATCATTGGCCTTAATTTGAACTGTACTAATTCCAGCAACACTGCATTGGGTGTTATTACCCATTAAAATAACATTGGAATCAAAAGGCTTATAAGTACTAAACCAATCCTTGTAAGGACGCATGTGATAGGTACATCCAGATTTTAAAACCTCTTAGTTTTATCCCTCTTTTTAGTAGAGGTAGTAAACAAAATGTTACTATCAAAATTTTAATCCGCAATATTAGCTTTAGAGGGTTTTTGTGGTTATTTCTTCTTTTCCTCTCTCTCCTTTTTATTTTTCAATTTATAACTATCATCAATTACGTGCCCAAGTGTCTTGCAGTAATAACAGAAATTATTTGTTTTACATCCTCTAGACTTTGATTTAGATTTGTATCTACTAGTACTTCCTGTTTTAAATTTCCTACCTCTAACAAACAAGCCCTCAGCTTTAGCATTAGCATACACTTCAAGATTAATTTTTTCTTTGGACATCAAATTCGATTTGACATCCTCAAAAGACAATGCATCATTATTGCCATATAGCATAAAATCTTTAAACTGTTCATAGGTAGCGGTAATGAGATAACCAACAACACAGCCTTATTCTCATCATCAATATGAACTTAAAATTCTCCATATCAGTAATAATATAATTAAACTCATTAAGATGAGTTTGGATAAGAGAACCTTCGGCCATAAGGAGCGTGTACAAATGCTCTTTGAGATAGATCTTATTGGTGAGGCTTTTGTTCAAATAGAGAGACTCGAGCTTCAACCATAAACTCGCAGCGGTGGTCTCATGGACGACCATGCAAAGAACCTCCTTTGAAAGGCAAAGTTGAATAGCCAAAAATGCCTTTTCATCCAAGTCCTCCCACAGCTCATCAGTTATGGACTCGAACTTTTTCGCCTTTCCATCTAAATCCATTTTGCATCTGATTTGAAAAAGAGCAGCTTTCATCTAAACTCACCATATATATATATAAAAAAATTATCTTGCCATCAAACTTCATAATGTCGAATTTGGTGATGATAGACATCTTTAAAAAATTCCTAATTGATTAGAAGCTCTGATACCACTTGTTGGAGCTTATAATAGTAGAAGCAATCAAGATCAAATTAATCGGAGAATATAGGAAGCAAAATAAATAGATGACACAAGATTTTATATGGGAAACTAGAGTGCCTAGAGAAAAACCTATAAGACGACGAGGAGCAAATTCCATTATGAAAATAATAAAAAGAGTATAAATCCCCTAAGTAGCTGATGGGATTGAAGAGCAAAATAAGTTCACTCACAAATCCTCTCTCCAAAATTTGACGAGCCTAAAAACTCTCTTAAAACTGCTATGTAGAAAAAGGGATTGATTTATAACAATTGTATCTTAAAATAACCTGGCCTAGAATAACTGACTTAGGTGTGGCCCAAATAGTATATACTATAGGCTTGAGATAAAATTGATTAAAAACCACAAAGGCACTAACCCAATAATATGGACATTGGACTAAGGATATCAAATTATGAAGATAGGGAAAGAAATATTCTACTATTTTTAAAAGTCTTATGAGAAGTTTGAGATATTTACATGTACGAGGCTTGATATCCTTCATTCGATTGGAGTATATGTCAATTTATGGAAGCTCTTACCTCCATCTATATGAAAGGTGATAAGAGGACTCTTTGTTACCTAAAAGTTGCATTTGATTTGGGACTAATTTATTCCTCTCGTGTAAATTTTAAACTTTTAAGATTTGTGACAATGATTTTGCAGAAGATATTGATGCTAGAAGGAGTACAACTAGTTTTGCATTTTTATGGGTAATTGTGTTATCTCATAAAGTTTAAAGAAACAGCTTATTGTTAAATTTTTCAATGGGAAGATGAAATCTTTGGTGCAAAGAGTGTGACAGGTGCACCTAATATGTCTTGAGTCTCTTCACTCAATACGAATTTACCAAGTTATGATGTTCATTTACATGAAATATCAGTAGTTTACTAGTTTCATTTTCCTTAGAACTATTATTACCTCTATATAGTTTACAAAAAACAATATTTGATTGAACTTTCAAGCAAAAATTTTAACTCTATATCTCTATTTCTCTCAATAATATGTTGTTTTCATTAATAGATGTCCCAGGAATTGATACTTGGATCTTCTTTTCATACTATTTAGTGTTTATGTAGGTGATCTAATATCACTTCATATTCTCAAAGTACTGCGGCTCAAATTAATTGTCATTTCCAAGTTTTGATTTCTAATTTTCCACCTTTTGATAGGACAATTCATGCTTATGATCTACTAGTTAGGGATAAGGTTTCACATTATTAGATTTCTCCATATTCTGTGTATAAGTGGAATTTTTATTAGTTGTTGTTATTATTGTTGCTGTTGATTATCCTTTTACATTGCTTATATAGGTGACATTATATATTCATTTTTTGACAGTACACCTTCATTTACATTTTTCTTGTCCATTTATACTTTCATTAGTTAATATTATATGTAGCTATTTGAAAAATGGAAATATCTATATGTATAATGCTTTGCCTATAGATTTTAGGATCTGCATTCATAAGAAGAGAAAGGCCATAGTTTCAGGCCATTCTTTGGGATTGGTTTAGCTAAACATTGTTAGACTCCACTCAGTATCCAATATATCTCCATTTTCAAATGGTTGAGCTAGGAAAACTTGATATGCAGCAGACAACCAAGTAGCATGAACAAGACTAACAAGTAATCACTTCATGACCCTATATTAACGTTGATACGTTTATGATTACACTCCATTGGAGAAACAAATATAAAGACATCTTCATAACCAACTCCCTACTTTTACTTGTATCTTTTGGCAATAGGCCATTTTTTTTAATTTTTTACCTCTTTGTTAACACTATTCTTTAACTTGTATACCTATTTGACTCCAGTGGCTTTATAACCCTTAGGAAGAGTTGCTGATTCCCAAGTATTGTTCTTTTCAATTGCCTTGATTTCCTCAACCATAGCTAATCTCTACCTTTTATCTCACATTAAATATATTTTCAAAATTTATTAACTCATTATCTATAAGAAGATAAGATATTTTATCATTACCAAGAATAACTTCATTAGGTCAATGAATAAATATCTCCTATGTCTGCCATTTTTCTCAACCTTTCACTTGAACTTTTTTTATGAGGTAATAAAAGTGGTGAAGGAGGTGGAGTTATTTTTTGTATAGGCACCATGATCTCTTCTTCTTCTCAAGTTTAAAATATAGAGAAAACAATATAATTATTCTCTTCACAAGCCTCCTAATTCCATATAGCTCTCTCATCAAATTCAATATCTTAAGTTATAACCATTTCACCATTATTTGGATTGTATTATATGTAGCTTTTAGAATGCGAATCATATTAATAAAGAACATGTTTAACACTTTAATCATCAAGCTTGGATCTTGCTTGGTGTAACATTTGAGTGTATGCAATAAATCCAAAATTTTGTAAATAATAGGCACTAGGCTTTGTTTTACTCTATGCTTCTTGGCAGGTTTGATCTTTGACATTTAATGTTGGAAAGTGGTTACACAAATACATTTCACATGAAATAGCTACTGCCTAAAATGTCAAGGCATTTTTTTCATTCAATATACATCTTGACATATTAAGGATGGTTTCCTTCTTTCTCTCAATTACTCCATTTGTTATAGTGATTTAAAAACAATTAAAGGAGGAAAGATGCCATGAGTCATAAAAAATTGTTGAATTCTCTGGAAGTAAGTTTGCCTCCTCAATCTAATTTCAAAGCTTTAATTTTATAGTCACTCTCTTTTCCTACAAGCATCTTAAAATTCTTGAAAGTAACAAAAGATTCTAATTTTTGCTTGAGTAAATAAACCAATGTTTTCCTACTAAAATCACTTAATAAAAAGTAAGTAAATATTTTTCTTACCAAATGAAGTTGGATTAATTGGTCTACTCATATTAACACGCACTAGTTTAAGAGGACTTGTTGCTCCTGACGTTACTTCTTTAGGAATACTTCATATAATTGATTATGATGGCAAATTGAAGGAATCCTTTTTGTAATATTATCTTTTTCTTCAATATTGTTAGTCGCAATATGATATTTTCAAGAATAATGACTAACTTTATGACAATTAAAAAATGTAACTTTAGATTTGTCGTACCTCCTTTTATTTATATTTTAATAGTAGCCTAGTCCTCTTTCTTTTATTCTTCATGCCCTTTTTATGATGGTTGACATCTTTCTTCATCTTAAAATCTTGAAAATTACTTCTTCAAAACTTCACTCTTGTAAAATAATCCAAAATTGAATTGAATTCCATCCTATTCAAAACTTCAAAATCATTTTTTAGTGTTTAAAGTCTTATTTTCTTTACTTTATTAACACCTTGAAATGACTTTTCTAAAATATTTTGTGCTTGCTTTAAACTAGTAGCATAAGGTGCCTTCTCAAGTATTGAATTATTCAAATATACATGGATGCAAGTGAGCACTTATTGATCCTTTTTTATCTTGGACAAAGCTTCTTCATCATTTTGATATAAGCTTTCTTTATTTTAGGTCTTCTCGTAGCCCTTTCTACGACCTCCCACACATATTAAAAGTCAAAGAAAACTTTCATTAGTAGACATCATGTCTCATAATTTTTCTTTATGAGACGAGGAAATGGAAAGAAGTGAGTATATTACTTGCCATTTCTTATTTTTCTCGTAAGACTTGATTTTAAACTTTAAGAAACATAACTTTAATACCACTTTGTTGAGAGCAAAGAGAATGGAGAATGGAGAATAAAAATAGTTTTTTAATTTCATCCTGACTATTACAAAATAGATAATGATGTTTATAAAGGTGTTCATCATTTATTTACCAAAAGATCATAAATACAATATAAATGATTTACTTAATATTGGAATACTTTTGTGATTACATGAGAACTCTTAAATTAATTCACATTATTTTTAACATCAAACTATCCCATGAATAACATTTTAGAAAATCTCAAATTTACATTTTTCAATATATATATATACATTTTAGAAAATTTCAAATTTATTATTTTCAATACATATATAATGCATGTTTATATGGATGTCCTAATTTTATTAAGGGTAAATTATAAAAAATTCAATTAATCTCAATTTTACAATAATAACTCAAAATTTAAAAAGTGGCACTATAATTTTCAACCTTTCAATCTATTGCAAAAGTTTTCTGAAATTAAGTTTTCCATTAATGTCATTAATATGGCTCACTACGTGAAAATTTTGTATTTTCTACGTAGCTACCATGTGTCAATTTTTTATTAATTATTTTATTTAATTTTAAAACATAAAACCTTTATTCTTAAAAACCCATTTGCTTCTAGCTCCAATATTTAAGTCTTATACAATATCCCATTTCCTTGGTAATTCATGGTGGCTGGTCAGCGAGGTGGATGATGGTTACCATTGGAGCTTATCGTAAATCCTTGAAACAATTGTGGCTACGAAGAAATGAGTTTAAGAAACTGCGTACATTTTGATATTGTGTAAACAGCTGGGTCGTGTTCAATTTTTAACTCTTAAGGAATCTTTGATAAGGATGGAAATTAAAGTTTGAA
>JANZXP010000007.1:24974955-24989354 GCA_027576715.1 Erythroxylum flavicans | reverse complement strand
TATATATATGTATGTATGTATGTATAAACCTAATAAAGTTTCATCCCCCATTATTCAATATTTTTATCTGTCCATTATGTCTCAATTGAGGATTAAGATTATGATATACAAAGATGTTTGTATAGAAGCAAGCAAGAGGAAAACAAATAAAAATTCAGATCGAGGAGAAAGGAAATTTGCTTGTATAATTATTAATCATAATCATGATTCTAATAAGGATTTCATGCTCACCAAAGTTCCTTCCTTCAAATTTCAATATTTTTATGTGTCTATAGAGTCTCCTCTCAAATAGAGAAATATAAGATAACATAGAAGAAACTTTAGTGGTTAATTTTTTTTATAAAAACTATGATACAAGAGAAGGAATATATACCCACTAAAGTTCGTCTTATTGTCACTCAAAATTTTTATGTGTCGATGATGTCTCCTTTAAAGATTAAGTATACATATATATCTATATATATATATATACATATATGTGTATATATACATATAATATGTGTATATATATACATATATACATATATACATATATGTGTATATATACATATAATATGTATATATATATACATATATACATATATATGTATATATACATAGATATGTATAGGAAGGGTCACACACCACTTGGCACTATGTCTTTCTATAAGGGAAATTACACGAACTAGTAGAATCATTTAAAGCATCATGACTTCCTTAATTAGTGTGTAAATGTTAGTTAAAATAGATAAGTAAGGAATGTTCTCAATTGAGGTCTAGGTAGCAAAGATAGGTGGATGGCAAGGTGGTAAAAGGGTTAAGGGTGGAAAATGTCTTTTCAAGGTGCTAGTCTAACCAAGTTCAGAGGGTGCAACAACTATAGAGAAAGAAAAAGGAAAAAAGCTTAACAATAGAGAAATGGTCCGAATTACCATACTGAAAATGGTAATAGTGTGAAAATAGGAACATATTGATAATAAAAAGGTTTAAAATGTCCCTAGGCTTAGAAATATTAATCACAATACCCAATCAATAAAACACAAAATCGACTATATTAACATTAAATCAAAGTAAAATTCCGAAGGAAGAGTTAGAATGTAACATCCTATCACCCATGTTAAGGCTAGAATAGTAAATATGAGAGATTAGAAAATGCATTTCATGTTCATGCATAATATAACATACATATATATGTGAATATAGGTATTTTTGCAAATGAAAATGATTGTACATGCATTCATTAACATTCTGGGTATAATTGATTTATAAATGTGAAATGTGATTTTATTAATTATTGTGGTTTATTTGTATTGAAAATTGATTTGGAGAGTGTATTTGTTGACTTAGAATTTTTGGAGAATTTTAGGAAAAATTTCTGAAATTATTGGATATTATTGAATTAGGAAAAAATGCCACTTGGCAAGTAAATTGATGAGTGGAAATAGAAATGAGTTAAATGATATTGAAGAATTTTATAGATGACTTTAGAATTTGTTAGAAGATGTTATTGAAAATTTTAGAGATAATTGGAATAAAAAGATGGCAATTATGGGACTAGTTCAATAAGAAGTATTTAGTTAGGAAACTAGCTAAGGTCTTAGAAATTGGACAAGTGTCTAAGTCTAAAGTCACGTTTTTCTTAACTTGGAAAGACCAAGTTACAGTATTGGTTTTTGACTTATCCTTAGTTTTCAAGCTTCTTCTTTTTCGGATCTTGACTCACTGAACCTTCACCAAAGAAAAACCTTGTTTTCGTCTATCCTTTTTGCTACTCCCAACTTTGTTATCCATTTCTTTTGTCTCAAGAAAAACCTAACCCAAACCACCTTCAAGATGATGTACGTAGGTGCATGAGAGTTAGGGCTTCTTGAAGTTTTTGAAGATTTTGGAGTTTTATCAAGTAGGTATCTTGTTAATCCTTTAGAGTTGTTGGATTATAAAACAAAAATGGTGATTTGTTGATATTTCATAATCATAAGAAAAATAGACATTTTTTTCATGTTCACCATGAATATAATATGAAAATGTGGATTTGTTGATTTTTCGATTTTGATGATCAATATGTTATAAGGTAGTGTGGAAATAATTTTTGGAGTTGAAAGATCAATGAAAATGTGTATGAAATTGATTCAAAATTTTTTTGAAGAAAATAAAAGTTAATGCTCTGTTTTTGTACGTGAATAGTTTTGAGTGTTATTAGAAATGATTAAAAAAATGAATTTAGAGTTAAGAGATAGGTGTATGGTGATGTTTGGAGATGAGAAAGATAGATTAAAATGAAAGTTTGAGGAAGAAATGAAGAGAATGCAGAAAAATGAAAGTGAAATAGTGCAATAAAATGGAGATATGCGTGAATGGATTTTTCTGCTCTTAATGTTTAAGTTTTAATCTGGGATTCTGGCTTTGTTTGTGAATGATTTGAATTTAATGGAAGTCAAAAATGGGGTAGATATAAATTATAAATGTTAGATAGAGAAAACGAAAAGAAAAAGATGAACAAAATGCACAAAATATAAAGGAAAGTGCAGGAAATGAAGAGATGCGTGAAAGATTTCTGGTTTTTGATATTTGGTGTTGATTTTTGATTTTGATCGTTTATGAATATTTTGAGTTAAATTAGAGTAAAAAATGAAGAGAAAATGAGAGTATAATCAAGTTAGAGAAGTTGGTTTAAAAGAAAAGAAAGAAGAAGAAAAATTGCAGAGGTTCAGAAGAAGATGAAGAAGCACGGTCATGCTCCTGCACGATCGTGACTTCTATCGCTGGAGATAGCTCGAACATCCTTTGATCTTTTGCCCATATCTTCTTCTCTTGACCTCCAAATGATATGGGATTTGAACCAACAGATTAAAACACATCGTTCTACATCTCCACCAAAAATTATAACCATCTAAAATCGTTTGGGAGAGATTGAGTGATAAATTTGGGACGAAAATGATTAATAGCTCTGGAAAATTGATGGATGGAGTATTTTCATTAAACATGATTCGGTATTTTGACAATATCTTATTCTGTAGTTATCCAAATGGAATGATATTTCATTTAGAGTAAACTAGAGACATAGGGAAACAAATGTTATGAAGAAATGGAGTTTTAATTTAGTCTTTAAGAATTTCAATTTCTGGATGGAAGTTGAGTACAGGGCACTGTTTTAGTGTAAGAACAATCCAAAAATATTTGGGGTATAACTTTCAGAGTACTAACCAAAATGAATGATATTGGTGTCATTAGAAACTTAAGATATATGAGAACAATTTTCTAGAAGAAAGTATTGCCAAATTACTTCATTTTCATTGTCAGATTGATTATGTACAGTAGACCCAAAGATATGTTTCAGGAAAAATCTGAAATTTACCAAATGAGTTATGAATTGTGATTCTAATGGTTTTATTGAGGTGTAAACCCTAAGTATAAATGATACTTATATGACTTTGGAAATATGAATGTTTACATAACGAGAATAATAGAGTGATACCTAGGATTGTCATGAAAATGCATTGTGCATATTTCATATACATAATGTGCATCAATGAATATCTATGAAATTGTGCAAAATTGTGATATATATATATATATATATATATATATATGTTGCATATTATAGAGGAGAAACTGGAACGTCAACATCCAGTTCTAGGCATTAGCTTCGAGAGCAAGCTGTGAGTAACCTAGACAGTTTCACGCAATTAATTGTTTGCTTTAAAATATGTTTTGAATGATGATATGAATGTGATTTGATTATGTTGATGCTAGACCTTGAGGTCTGAGACTTGATGCATGAATGTGATATTGAAGTGCTATTTGTATATAAATGTGATGAAATAAGTGCTTCCTGACATGATTATTTGAATATGAGAGATGCATTCCATACATGAATGCATGATCAGAAAATGAGAGTTGTGACCTGAGTAGCCACCGAAAATGAGCTTAAAGCTCCAAATGTGATTAAGAGCCAAAGGCTTGCGATGTAAAATGAGCCCTGTATCCCCAACGGATAAGGGACAGTATAAAATGTTCCCAGTATCCATAATAGATATGGGAGGGAGAGTGTTGAGATATGAAGCCTGAAAATATATTTGGAGTTTATACTAGGCCCACAATCTGTGTGTGTTTGTTATTTCTGCACTTGTTATTCGATTATTGTGATTGATTGTTCATAAAAACTAGTATTAGAGCTTGGTCGTATCACAACAATCTGAAAAGATGGAAAGCACGAAGGTTCAAATTAAGAAATTCGATGGAACTGATTTTGGTTTTTGGAAGATACAAATGGAATATTATCTGTCTCAAAGACACCTCCACAAACCCTTATCAGGGGAGAAACTAGAAACCATGAAAAATGAGGTTTGGGATCTGAAAGATAGGCAGGCACTATGGTTGATTCATTTGTCATTGGAGAGAAACGTTGCCTTCAACATCATTAAGGAGACAACGACTGCAGGAGTACTGAAGGCTCTGGCAAACATGTATGAAAAACCGTCGGCCATTAATAAGGTATATCTAATGCGTCGTTTGTTTAATCTGGAGATGTCTAAAAGTGGATATGTCACAAATCATAATAACGAATTTAATATGATTATCAGTCAATTAAGCTCTGTTGATATTAATTTTGACGATGAGATTAGAGCCCTAATTTTGATGTCCTCTCTACTTGAGTTACGGGATACTGTTGTTTTCACAATTAATAGTTTGCATGGGTCTAAGAAGCTAAGGTTTGATGAAGTCCGAGATGTTGTTTTAAGCGAGAGCATTCGCAAAAGGGAAATGGAGGATTCGTCTGGTAATGCCGTCAGTGTCGAGGGAAGGGGTAGGAGAAACTTGAAGGGAGGCCATAGTAAATATGTCAATCGAAATCAAAAGGGTGAGGAAAATCTCAAGACATAAATGAGGTCTCTTGTTGGAACTGTGGTGAAAAAGGACACTTCAAGAAGAACTGCCCTAAATCTAAGAAGAAGAAAGGCCAGAAAAACAATAAGTCCCATGAAGATGATGGTTTTGTATGTTCTATAGAAGACATTGTTGACGTTTTAATTCTTAGTATGGATAATCCGGTTGACTCCTGGATACTTGATTCCAGTGCATCATTCCACGCTTCCTCGAGCAGAGAGTTATTCCATAATTTCAAGTTTGGAAATTTTAGGAAGGTGTATCTTGCTGATAATAAAACCTTGGAGATTGCTGGAAAGGGGGATGTGTGTATCCAGACCTCAGGTGGGAGTAAATGGAAGCTGTAGGATGTCAGATATATTCCTGACTTGAAGAAGAATCTAATTTCTATTGGTCAATTGGACAGCACAGGTTATAGGGCAGTGTTCGGGGAGAGTTTCTGGAAAATTGTGAAGGGAGCTATGGTGATAGCACAGGACACAAAATCTGGAACTTTATACATTACCACAAGGTGTTCGAATATGGTTGCTGTAGTTGATAGTATATTGAGCTCGAGTCTGTGGCACAACAGATTATGATATATGAGTCAGAAGGGGATGAAGATGCTAGCTTCAAAGGGGTATCTGTAAGGTTTGAAATCTGTTGATATGGGTTTTTATGAGAGTTGTGTTCTGGGAAAGCAGAAACCGGTCAGTTTCAAAAAGGCTAGCAGAGAACTAAAGCCAGAACGGTTAAAACTAGTACACACAGATATGTGGGGGCCATATCTAGTCTCCTCTCTTGGTGGTTTGAGATACTACGTTACGTTCATTGATGACTTCAGTTGGAAGGTATGGGTTTACTTTCTAAAACATAAGTTAGATATGTGTGTTACATTTAAGAGGTGGAAGGCTGAAGATGAAAATCAGACTGGGTTGAAGATCAAATGCCTAAGGTCTGATGATTGTGGAGAGTATGATTCTACATAATTCAAGAAGTTCTGCGTTAATGAGGGAATCAGGTGAACCAGGATAGTTTTTAGAAAGGCAAGACAGAATTGGATTGCTGAAAGGATTAACAGAACATTGAATAAGTGAGCAAGAAGCATAAGACTACATGCTGGGTTACCAAAAACGTTTTGTGCAGATGCAGTGAACATAGCAGCATATTTGGTAAATAGAGGACCTTCAGTTCCTTTGGGTTTCAAATTGCCAGAATAGGTTTGGTCGGGTAAGGAGGTCAAGTTTACTTACCTACGACCTTTTGGGTGTGCTGCCTATGTTTATGTTAATCCAGAGAAGAGAGACAACTTGATGCAAAGGCTTTGAAGTGCTATTTCAATGGGTATGATTCGGATTAGTTTGGATATAGATTTGGGATGACAAGAATAGGAAGATCTTGAGACACTATGATGTGACATTTGATGAGAATGTCCTATATAAGGACAAGTTTGGGGGTGGGATCTGAAGATGCAGAAGAACTAGGAGCTGAGGTTGAGTTACAAGAAATTTCATCTCGTGATATTGCAACAAGACCACAGGAAAATCCAGAAAATATTATTGTAGAACTAGAACAGTAGCTAGTCACACCTAAGCCAGTGTTGAGGAGATCTACCAGGGTTACCAGGTCATTAGAAAGGTATTCACCATCCTTATATTATTTGTTGTTGACTGATGGAGGGGAACCAGAATCCTTTGATTAGGCTTTGCAGGTGAAGGATTTAATCAAGTGGGAGCAAGCGATGGATGATGAGATATGGTCATTTGAGAAGAATGATACTTGGGAGTTAACTGAGTTGCCTACAAGGAAGAAAGCTCTATTGAACAAATGGGTCTACAGGATCAAGAATGAAATTGATGGTATAATTAGGCTCAAGGCTCGATTGGTGGTTAAGGGATATTCATAAAGGAAAGGTATTGACTACACTAAGATATTCTCCCCTGTTGTGAAGCTAACTACAATCAAAATTTTACTGAGTATTATTACAGCAGAGGACTTACACCTTGAGCAAATGGATGTAAAAATAAATTTTTACATAGAGATCTGGAAGAAGAAATCTATATGCAGCAACCTGAGGGATATAGGGTCCCTGGTAAGGAGCACATGGTATGTAAGTTCAAGAGGAGCTTGTATGGATTAAAGCAGGCTCCAAGACAGTGGTACAAGAAGTTTAACTCTTTCAAGTTCAGAAACAGTTTTCATAGGAGTGAAAAGGATCAATGTTGTTACATCAAGAAGTTTACTGACTCCTTTGTTATTTTACTCTTGTATGTGGATGATATGTTGATTGCAGGTTCAAGTATGGAGGAGATAAATAATCTTAAAGAGAGACTGTCATCAGAGTTTGAGATGAAAGATTTGGAAGCAACAAAATAGATTATAGGGATGAGGATTTCCCGAGACTGGCCTACTAGAATTCTAAATCTGTCCTATCAGTAATACATTAAGAAGGTGTTGTCCAGGTTCAGAGTTGATGAGGCTAAGCCTAGGAGCATGACTTTGGCTAACCATCTCAAATTGTCAAAAGAGCAGTCACCTAAGATAGCTGAGGAACGTAAGCACATGGCAAAAGTGCCTTATGCTTCTACAATTGGGAGTTTGATGTATGCTATGGTCTGTACTAGGCTTGATATAGCACATGCAATGGGAGCTGTGACCAGAAACATGTCAGATCTAGGGAAAGAGCATTGGGAAGCTGTGAAATGGCTTCTGAGATACTTAAAAGGAACAGTTAGCACTTTACTTTGTTATGGGAATGGCAAGTTAGTACTAAAGGGTTTTGTTGATGCTGATCTTAGTAAAGATGTGGATTCAAGCACGAGTACATCCAGGTATGTCTACACTATAGATGGGACAACAGTGAGCTAGATGTCTAAACTTCAGAAGTGTGTCTTTATGTCATCTACAAAGGCTAAATATGTTGCAATAGCTGAAGCTGGTAAGGAGATGATATGGTTGACTGATTACTTGGAAAAGTTAAACAAGAAGTAACATGACAAGGTTCTCTTCACTGATAGTCAGAGTGCCATACAACTGGTAAATAACCCAGTGTATCATTTTAGAACTAAGCACATCCGGTGCAGGTACCATTTCACTCACAGTCTGGTGGAAGAAGGTGAGATGTGTTAGAAGAAGATTGAGGGTGCTAAGAATCTAGTAGATATGTTGACTAAAGGTGTTGATGCTAGGAAACTGGGGCTATGCAAGGCCTCAGTTGGTCTTCTACCTTAGCGTGGGAGATATTACAGCTAGGTGAGTTTGTTAGGTACAATGGCATGGAGAATGAAGATGGTTGGGTTGACTGGATCAGTCTCTAAGTGGGAGAATTGTTGAGATATGTAGCCTAAAAATATATTTGGACTTTACACCAGGCCCACAATCGTGGATCCAACTCCGCACTGAGTTGGCAGTTATGTCTCAGTTATTCGGGGGCAGTTATGTCTTTTGTATTCTCTTTGGCATATAAATATGTTCTATTCTCCTAGTGTACCAATGTTTAAAACATTCACAGTGAAATAAAACCCTAACCACCTGTAGACGTAGCCAAACATTGGTGAACCACATAAATCTCTGTGTGTTTGTTATTTCCGCACTTCTTTGATTATTGTGATTGATCATTCATAACAGACAGTTTAGGCACTCAGTTATAACTTATAACAATGTAATAATTGGAAAATATTTATATGAGCATTTCATATACATTGTTAGAAGTATGTTGACTAATTGAAATGTATGTTGTCTTACTTTTAAATAAGAAGGTGATGTGTGATAATTTATGCAAAAATGCAAAGATGTGAAATATATGTTACATGTGTGATGTGTTGCATGAATTGAGTGAACCATCGATGATGGTTACCTCATTGAGTTTGTAAAACTCATCAAAATTGCAACGTTAATTTTTCAAGACCGAAAGACAAGACTTTAGCTACTGAGAGACGCTACAAGAAGTATAGTCTTGTACTTTTGGGAAGAAGTATAGTCTTAGACAGACTTTTTGTGTAATTTCCTCTTTCATGTAGCATATTTGTTATTAGGATATGATGATGTACATTTATGGGTATTTAAAAGCTATAATGTAAATACGTTCGAATTTATGAAATGAAACGGAAATTTTTTGGTTTTAAAATATTGTGACTTTCTTGATGATGTCTTATAAGAGAATAAAGATAGATGATGCCATGTTAAATGATTGTAATGACTGCTCTAATATGCCATTATCATAGGTTATGTACTGAATTGTCCTCCAAGTGTTCCGGTATATACCTACAATAGTGGGGTGCTATAAAGAGGGATTCAAACATAAAATTCTTCCATGTTTCTCTTCAAGCTAGAAGAAACCATAACAGAATCACTACACTCTAGGATGAAATGGGGAACATGATCTCATACTAGAATTCTTTATCAAACTATGCAAGAAGATTCTTCATGAACTTAATGAGTGAGAATGAAGGATCCAAAATGAGCTAAACATGAACAGATTTATTGACAACCCGTCAAACCTAGATCTTAATGAGCTTTTGAATATGCCATTCACTAGTTTTGACATCAAAAGAACATTGTTCAAAACGCACCCCTTAAAATCACCTAGCCCTAACGAATTTACTACTTGGTTCTTTCATAATCCTTGGGAGATAATAGGTAAATTTTCTTGAAGTAGTGTTGGAATGCTTAAATAATACCTAAATGTTAAAAGAGTTGAATCACACATATATTTGTTTTACTCCTAAGAAATTGAATCCCTCTTCTCTTGTGGACTTCAGACCAATTTCCTGTTGTACTGTAATATACAAGTCATCATTAAACTACTAGCAAGCAGATTAAAAGAAACTCTAGAAGAAGTAATCAATCTTGCACAAGGAGCCTTCATAGATGGAAGATCATTAGTGAATAATGTATTTCTAATGTAAGAAATGCCAAAAGATTATAATTGTGGTAAAAGGATCAACAATTGCCTATGGAAAATTAACTTCTCCAAGGCTTTTGATACAGTAAGGTGGAGTTTCATTCGGGCATGTTTAGCAGCATTTGATTTTCTAACTGAATCCACAGCTAGAGTTATAGTGTACACCATATCTCCCTCATTTAGCATCCTTATTAATGATGTCCCCACTATACCTTTTAAAAGTACTAGGGGAATTAGATAAGGGGATTCACTATCTCTTTATCTATTTACCCTAGTAATGGAAGGGTTATCTAGAATTCTCACTAAATTTATAAATTGTAATGGAAGATTCCAGCTACATCACAATTGCAGTGAACTCATACTCACTCGTCTAACATCTATAGATGACCTCATCTTATTTATTAAAGTTGATGTGTAATCCTTTAGCATACTGGATGGACATTCTACATATTTTCTCTGAATGGTTAAGGTTAAAAATCAACATTGCAAAGATCTGTTTGTATTATTTAAGAGATGTCAGAAATTCTGATGATCTTAGCATAATAGCAGCGCTCCATCTTCAATCCTTACCCTTCAAATACCTTAGTGTTCCCATCTCTTTTGCTAAGCCTAGATATTCAGATTGCATTCCCTTAATTAAGAAGTGCAAGGCCAAAATCAATGCTTGGCAAAACAAATTTCTTTCACTTACCGTAAGAACCACATTGATCATTTCAGTATTAACCAACATTCATGTCCATTGGACAACTCACCTTATCTTCCCAAGGAGAGTAATCAAGGAACTTGATCAAATATTCAAAGAATTTTTATGGTAAGGGAAAGTAGAAAATGCTAAAGGGCCTAAAGTCAGATGGAGTGAGGGAGCTATTCCAAAAAATTAGGGTGGATTAGGAATTATTCCTATCACCTAATACGAAACGTCTTTTACTTGCAAAAGGATTAAAGGCTATTTTCGGATGAAAATGCTATATGGATTAAATAGGTTCATGGCACAAACCTTAGAAACCAAAATTTCTGGCAGATTTCTATCACTAGGGACATTTCTTAGAGTTTTAGCCACATGCTAAAGCTGAGATACAAGGTTTTAAATGACGATAATATATAAATCTGGTTTAACAATTAGACTGAGTTTAGTCCATTGGTGCAGAGAAGAGAAGTTGCTCAACCGATTAACATAATAACCCTCATTGCAAGAGCTTCCTCATTAATTTAGAATGGTATATAGTATGGTTACTTTAGAGGATTTTATTATATCCTTCAATACCTTCCCCAAATTACTCGATAGTAGAGAGAGGATGATGTCAATTATATTGTTGACCCCAAAGGGGTGTTCTCTAATAGTTCATGCTATAAAGTATTCCAGGACAACGGAGAGAGAGTTCCCTAGTTTGAATTCTTATGGAAGAAATCTCTTAATCCTAAAGGGTCCAAAATCACCTAGCTGGTTATCAAAAACAGACTCGGAACTAAAAATAGATGGTTTAGTACTTTTGATCTGATTTGTGAACTAAGCAAGGAAGCAGATGAGGATAGAGACCACTTGTTTTTCCAATGCAAATTTCCAGAACAATTTGGAACAAAATTATGCACAACCTTGCAGATTATTCCTCAACTTATGACTGGTCTAAAGTTCTCAAATGGATCATCAGAAAAGCAAAAAACCAGAAGCACAATGGCAGGATATATATGACAGTGTTCACTATTACTATTTACTACCCAAGGAAGGAAAGGAATAAACGAATATATAGAGGGGAAGCTACAAGCAAACATCTACCAAAAGATACTATCAACTGGATTAGAATTGTATTAATTGCCAAAAATTCACGCAATTCTCTGTCTATAGAAGCATTGAACATATGGCTTTTGTCAAAAAAATTTTTGAGATATTGTGTTGATGCATAGTTTTGAGCAGATCCTTGAAAGGTTGTAATGATGGATATTGCTTTGCTATGGTCAATAATAATTAATTCATTTTCCAAAAAAAATTGAAAGAACTATTAAATTCTCTTGTTGATTCGTTAAAAATTAGTTACAATGGCTTCAATTTACATCGGAATAAAGTAAACCCCATGTAAATTGAGCTAGCTTGTAGAAAAGCGATTGGAGTCTAAAGAACGAGTGATTTACATTGAGAAATGATTGATAACACGATGTTTACCGGTAGAGATAAGCAAAGCTACACAAAGCAACAAAATTGTATTATTTTGTCTCTATACTATATTGCATATTACTCGTGTTATTATTACATCTTAAATAAGTTCTTAGATCATATTGAGTTATTGTAATTTTAAATCTACAAAATTTATAGTATTTGCAATCACTAATTGAAAGCTTGGAGTTCACCGATGATGGTTGCAGCTACCGTACCCCATTTAGAGAACCTGAAGTTGCTACAGCGATTAGAGGAGCTTTTCTATGGCTGGTAAAACCAGAACATTCATTCATGTCCAAATCGTCAACACTAGCCCCACCAGGCAAAGTCCAATCGAACAGGTTCACAAGATTTGCTAACGGAAGCTCGTTGGTTGCAATTGCAAATGAAATTCCAGGACACCCTCTCCTACCGGCTCCAAATGGAATCAATTGAAAGTCATGACCTTTGAAATCCACAGAAGTATTCAGGAAACTCTTCCAATTGCCCAAGCATTGGTAAACACCACTGTCCCTGCAGCTATGTCATAACCTTTTATTTTCGCATCTTGGGTCGATTTTCTTGGAACCAATAATGGGATTGGAGGATATAACCGAAGAGTCTCTTTGATCACTGCCTTTACGTAAGGCATTTTCTCCAAATCTGCCTCTGTTATTTTCGATTTGTTGAGGGTTGTTTGCTTGATCTCATTCTGCAATTCCTTCATTACTCTAGGGTGCTTTATTAGTGCAGACATGGCCCATTCCAGGACTGTGTAAGTCGTATCAGTTCCAGCGGCAAACATATCCTGCAACTCAGGATTTATACATGCTCTTTAGCTTTTGAACTTAAATTAGTATACATGCACGAGATGAAGATATTCTTACCAAGATGATAGCTTTGATGCTGTGATTTGTAAGGGGAAAGCTAGCCATGTCATCCATTTGAAGCTGAAGTAGAACATCAACCAAATCCTTTTCATGGCCATCTCTATCAACTTGATCCGAAATATTGTTTCTTCGTTTCCGATCATTTACATGCTCTTCAACTACTCCGTCCAGAAACTCATCAAACTTTTTGGCAACTTTCTCCACTCTAGCATCAAAACCAGTGAGAGAATTGATCTAACTAAGCTATGGAATGAAGTCTCCAATACTGTAACTTCCTAATAAAATCATGAACTCTCCTAGTAACTCCTTGAACCTCCTCCCTTTTTCTCCATCACTATATTTTCTTCCCAAAGTCACCCTGCAGCACCTGTGTCCCTCTCTCTTCCTTCAGCGCCGCGTGACTGCGTCCCTCTTCCTTCAGCGCCACCGCATTCCCAGCCACCTCCTGCAAGCTCTTTAAAGTCGAGCGACCACCAGGGACAAGCCGGGGCTGGCGCAGGGGCTTGTCCCTCCGTAGCTCTGCCCTTGCCAGCCACCTCCTGCAAGCTCTTCAAAGTCGGGCGACTACCAGGGACAAGCCGGGGCTGGCGCTAGGGCTTGTCCCTCCGTAGCTCTGCCCCTGCGGTCGTGTAAGCGACCATGTCTCTTCAACACCGCCTCACTCACAAATGTATACGGTCATAAAGAGATACATGGTCATCACATATGCTCGTGTATGTCATGAACATGGCATTTTTGTGATTGTGTATGTCTTCGCTTTTCGCATCCTTTCTCACACAGTTCTAAAGACTTACACGGTTGATATACACGGTCATGTAAGTTAAAGACACAGGCGTGTCTCCCCTAAACAAGTTTCATCCATCTTGTCTTCACTTATTCGTCATCTCCATAAATCATAAAGACGACTATGATAACTAAAAGTCTTAAAATAGTACTGGACACTCAACAATATCTCCCCCTCCAACCCAATTATGGGGAAGATGTTGAAAAATCGAGTTGGAATTTGATCCTAACCGCAGCAGAATATTTACGAAACACTTTCGTAACTTTTGATTTCCCAAAAACCAAGATATCCTTAACTATATAAAATTATTAACATAAATCATAATAAAACGAAAACTTAATTTGTACTTTATTCCGAAGCTTGAGCTTTATATTGTTGTATCCTTCCAATTGTCTTCAAAACCAATTCGTCTCAACCACCATAGCCGCACAAATGTCTCACCTCTAACGGTATTAAAGACTGAGTTCAGAGAACTCTGTAACTCTTACAGAGAGGGTTAAACAAGAAGTACTAGCTCCATACAACTTAAGCCTATTTATAATAAACTTTGAACGTTTTAATAATTTAATTGAAATTAAATTCTAATTTCAATTAAATTTTAATTAAAATTACAAATAATTCTAATTATATACCAATTATGCCCATATAAGATTCAATATCTCATATTGATCCTTATTTATTAAACATCTCATATTTAATCATAAAGTTTCTTAAACTTTACAATCAAGTCTAACTTGATTAAATTAACCTTGCTCTCTTCAATCCATTTTATATGTGAGACCCATTAGGTTCCCAAATATGTTGGCAATGATTATAAATTATAATTCTAATTCATAATTAGAATTA
>JANZXP010000007.1:24949017-24966035 GCA_027576715.1 Erythroxylum flavicans | reverse complement strand
TACATATATATATATATATATGTATATATGTATGTATGTATGTATACGTGTTCCTCATCACTTTCACCCTAATTCTGCCCATTTTATAGTCTCTCACTACCAAAATCACCAAGCAAAACATGAACCTATCCACACTTCTCATGTACTGCTCGAAATTTTCTAAGAAAAGTTTCAGGATCCAACAACTGAGGAGTAAGGAATATTCCAGATATCTCTCATCTCTACTTCTGTAGAAGGATTGAGTTTACTACTTAGCTTCAAGTGGGTTGTAAAAGGGGAACTAACCACTTTAGCATTTTTTCATATTGAATCTTTGAAGCACCTTCTAAATGTACTTCTCTTGAGATAAATATAACCTCCTTGTACTTTTGTCATGAGTAATCCTTATACCAAGGATCTACTTTGCTGGCCCCAATTCTTTCATAGCAAAAGAATTACTCAACTGCTTCTTCGCTTGTCAATTCTGATAATATTTTTACCAATAATCAACAGATCATCAACATAGAATAATAAAATAATGAAATCATCTTTAGAGAAGTTTTATATGAAAACACAATGGTCAGAAGTCATTTTCTTATAGCCTTGCTTCCTTATAACATATCATCAATATAGAGCAGTAAAATAATGAAATCATCTTCAAAGAATTTTTGTATGAAAACACAATAGTTAAAAGTCTTTTTCTTATAGCCTTGCTTCCCTATAACTGAGTCAAACTTCTTGTACCATTATCTCAGTGCTTGTTTTAAGCCATAAAAACTCTTATTCAGCCTACACTAATAATCTTCTTTCCTCTTGACTTTGAAATCCTTTGAGTGCTCCGTATCGATCTCTTCCTCCAAATCACCATGAAGGAAGGCAATCTTCACATCCATCTGCTTGACTTCTAGATCAAGACTAGTTGCTAAGCTGAGGATAACTTGAATGGATAACATCTTTACCACTGGTGAAAATATTTCATCGAAATTAATACTCTTTCTCTGATTGAATCCTTTGACCACTAGCCTAGCTTTGTATCATGGCTGTGATGAGTATTCTTTATGTTTTACCCTAAACACCCATATATTCTTCAAAACTCTTTTTTATTTAGGGAGCTTTACTAGGTCAAAAATGTGATTGTCAGAGAGTGACTTCACCTCTTCTTCCATGGCTTCAAACTACTATTTCTTGTGTTCATCTTCTATGGCTTCTTCATAATTCTCAGGTTCTCCCCTTTCAGTGAGTACTACATACTTATTTGGAGAGTATCGACTAGACGATCTTTTGTTTGTATCAGACCATTTAAGTAGAGCTAGATCTTTTGCTTCCTGTGCTTGGTCATCATCACCATCATCTACCTCTACTGGTAAAGGAACATCCTCATCAACTACATCTTGTTGAGTATTATCCTATGCTGATACCTTGCTAATTGGATCCAAACAAGCACATCACCAATATCTTTGGGCATTGAATCTTTTGCCTTTTGGATATCCTTGACGGGCTCATCTTCCATAAATATAACATCGTGGCTTCTAATAAGCTTCTTACTAATTAGATCATAAAGTCTGTGACCAAACTCATTAAGGCTATAACTTAGAAAGATGCACTATTTTGTCTTATCATCAAGCTTGGATCTCTCGTCTTTGGGAATGTGCACAAATCCCTTGCATCAAAAGACATGATAATAATCATATCTGACATCTTTCCCTAACCAAACTCTATTAGCCACATTAGATTGCAATGGAACAGAGGGTGAGAGATTCACCATATGCATCGCTGTATTCAATGTCTTAATTCAAAATTATTTTGGCAACTTTTCTTGTGATAATAAACATCTAACTCTCTCCACTAGAGTTCTGTTCATTCTTTCTACCAATCCATTCAATTATGACGTCTTTGGTAGTGTCTTCTGATGCCGAATGCCTTGCGATTTGCAATACTAATCAAATAGACCACAATACTCTCCCTCGTTATCAGTCTAGATGCATTTCTATTTCTTCCCTGTCTCTATTTCGATTGAAGCTTGAAATTGTTTAAGGACGTCTAACACCTGATCCTTCGACTTCAAGGTGTAAGTCCAAATTTTCCTTGAGTGATCATTAATAAAAATCACGAAGTAGAGAGCACTACTAAGTGATTTTGTCTTCATCAGACCGCATACGTTGGAATGCACCAAATCAAGTACTTTTTTTTTCTAGAGGGAGGTGAACTCTTAAAAGTAACTCGATTATACTTTCCTACTAAGCAATGAGCATACTTTTTGAGACATGTACTCTTGACACTAGATGGATGTCCCTTCTTATCTAACACTGTTAAACCATTCTCACTCATGTGGTTGAGTCTTTTATGCCACAACTCAGTTGCATCTACATCTTCCATGGCATTGATAGTGCTACTGGGAGCGTTGGCTTGCATTATATACAACGCCTTGTGCTTCTTACCCTGGACCTCTACTTTTGCTTCTCCCCATTGTCTCCGTGATTAAAAAATCAGACTTGGGAGATTATCCTTGAATCTTTCCTTTAGACTCCTCTTCCAAAAAGCTATTTTTAACCTTTTCCTTCGAGACTATACCTTTAGAGGCTGAGTTGAAGAGCGTTGTTCTAAATGTCTACCAAGAGTTCATTGAGGATCCCAAAAGCCATAATCCAAGCAGCTCATCATTATAAGCTAGCCTTAAGGTGGCCATCTGATTAATGATCCCTTAATAAGTATTCAAGTGATTCGTCATTGGTGTTCCATCTCAATATCTTAGGTCCATGAGCTATTTAATCAAGAACATTTTGCTATTATTGGACTTTTGAGTATGAAGGCTCTCGAGTTTAGCCCATAACTTGTCTGCTTCCTTCTCATGAGAGATATGATTATGGACATTATCATTCACCCAGCTTCTAATGAATCTGCTGATTTGTATATGTAATATACTCCACTCGGTGTCAAATTTGCTTGAGATTTTTGTGATACCAAATACCTGTTCATGGTATCCCTTCACATAAAGGAGATTTTTCATCTTCTCCTTCCATACTATGAAGTTGCCCTCACTCAAATTGATCATTCTGCTTGTGTTCACTTTCATCGTTTACAAAGGATGACTGACATAGTAACCGTACATGTGAATAGTGTCCAGTATTTCAAATAGTTATGTAACTTATTTTTCTGATGTAGAGGATCCATTATTCAATGGCAAGCATAGAGCATACTATAAGTAGACCTGCACACCCAAATTATGCTCTGATGTCAATTTGATGGGAGGTGGACACACCAAAGTAGCGGAATAAAATCACTCCCACCTTTTGTAAACCCACGAGCAAATCACCAAGCAAAGAAAACTACATAAACTCTTAAATAAAATCAAAGAAAGACACATAATTTTTACTTGAAAAACCTACCCAATATGGAAAGTAAAAACTACGGGATTGTTGTCAATAAATATCTCCACTATTTAAAATAATGACGACAACACTATTTCTCTAGATAAAGTTAGAGATAATACACCAAGATATTCAAGAGATTAAACTCTTGGAAATACAAAGAGAGTGAAAAATATCTCACAAATAGAAGAACACTAGTGCCAAATTATTAGGCACAAAGCTCTCTATTTCACTATACTTGGGATGCTTAAGTCTTCTTTATTGGTATCTATTTATAGGGAGAAAACTGCTTAAATCTTCCTTTTACTTTCGTTTTAGGATTTCTTGAATGGAGAGACTTCCTACAAGGAGCTCAGTCATAGCATGGTTCCTATTTCTCCTATCTAGAAAATCTACTGGAATCAATGTCATATCACGGTCATTTGAAAATGGTGGAAGAGTCTGTTGAGGAATTGCCTTGGCGTGATGCCTTCTGAGTTTTGAGTAAGGATACAATAAAGATATCATGCACCCTATTCTTAGGGGGCAAAGCTAATTTGTATGTCATCTCACCAATTTTCTCCAACACCTTATACGGCCTATAATTCACAGCTGCCAACTTATGGAAGTGCCTATTGTTCACCAAGGCTTGCCGGTATGGTTGCAATTTTATGAAGATCCAGTCACTAGGAACAAATTGCCGCTCAAACTCGCTCTTTTCTTTATATATTTCTTGTGTTCCTAAGCTTTAAGCAGATTCTGTTTCAACAAAGCAAAAATATCATCTCTGGAACGAAAAATAGTATCTATAGTACGTAATATGGAAGATCCAACTACATATGGATAGCCCAAATTGGGTTTGTACTTGTACAAAGCTTCAAAGGGGGTCATTTAAATAGAAGCTCAGTGCATTGTATTACACCATACTCCAGCTAAAGGTACCCAATTCAACAGCTTGTTAGGCACACTATCGATAAAAATCGAAGATAACATTCTAACACTTTATTCGTGACCTCTATTTGGCCATCCATTTGAGTACGATAGGATGTGGACTTCATTGATAGTAAACAATTCATTCCAAAGTAAGCTTAAAAAGAAATGCATCTCTATCTGAGACAACAGAGATTGGCCATTCTTATAACTTCACAATGTTGTCTAAGAAGACTTGGGCAACTTCCTTTATAGTAAATGAATGTTTAAGGCTAAAAAAATGAAATTGTACAATGAAGTCTATGGAAAGTGACTGCCAAGTCCCATTTGGAATTGGAACTATATGGGTGTAAAATTCCAGGGTACTCAGACAAATTGCGTTTACAACACTGACATGTATCACATTCTTAGATAAAATTCTTAACAATAGTTTGCATCCTTTTCCAGTAGAGGATGGCTTTTAACTTGTGATAGGTACTAGAAAGACAAGAATGGCCACCCAGTGGGGAAGAATGAAAAGACACTAGGATTTCCTTCGTCGGGTACCCATGACCAATTGCCCTTTTCTCTTCAACAAGTTATACTACCATAGATACTTGTCCTTGGTCAATGGTCATAGGTTGTTACTGCGGTTGAGTGATATTTTTTTTTTTGTAGATTTGCTTCAGTCTTCCAACCAACTTTAGCCTTGTCTCATAACCCGGTGTCAACCGTTTAGAATGACTTGATGGCAGCCACTTCTTCCCTCCAAGAAAGTGCATCCGCAGCAGAGTTATCCTTCCCCATCGTATATTGTATCTTATAGTCATAGCCCATCAAATTTCCAAACAATTTATGATGCATTTGGGTGGAAACATTCTACTCCAGTAAGTGCTTAAACTTATTGATCAGTCCTTATGATGAAATGTCTCCCAATGAGATACTGGCTCCATTTTTTAACTGCATATACAATATTATATAATTCTCTCTAATAAGTAGAAAGAGAATTAAATGAAAGTAAAAAGAGAATTAAATGAAACACCCAAGGCTTTACTGAGATAAGCAATTAGCCTTGAAGAAAGTCATCACTTCAGCACCTGTTTTGCAACTTACCAAGTTTAGCAAAGTTTTCGTCGCAAAAGTAGATGCTTCGAAGGAGGGAATTGGAGTAGTGTTGATGCAATAGGCCTGCCATTATTCCCTTTAGGCAGATAACAATCCTTAAATCAAATCCAACTCTCACTGATAATTATATCATCTCACCAAACTCAGATGTAATTATTCCATTTGGGAAGTTAACAATAATAAGTTAAGATACTTTTTTTTAAAAATAGAGAAAATAATTTAGAAGGTGATTGAAAGGATTGAGTTCACCTAAATTATAAATAACATGTAAAAAAGGATCTAGAATACCCTTTATTTGTTTGACCTATAAGTGTCATGCAGGAAAAAGGAAGCATATATAAATATATACATAGCAGAAGCAATCACAATCATAAAACTCATGTACAACATGAAAAAAAAACATAAGATTTAATTACAATAAAGTTTCAGAAGTAACTAAAAACTCCCATTGGATCAGTTATTGATTAATTTCGTAACTTATCCACATGAAATAACAATAAAAAGTTCCAAATCGATTAACAACCTACTTTGGTATAGTTGTCAACCAAAGCTCGTGATTTAATCATAAGAACCAATAAAAATTCTAAAGTTTCATGCCAACTGAACATGGGGATTTCTTTGGAAAACTAGAAAATCTTCAATCTAGATTTTCTAAACCAAAAAAAGTAATCTATTCAAATATAAGAACCATAGTACCTATTGAAACATGGATCTAATATCACATATATAAATTATAAAACAATGAAAGCCAAGTGTAAGATCATTCAGTTGTACTATATACACCTTTAAGAAACCATGCATGAAAAGTAATGATATGAGCAATACCTGGATTAGAGGACATGAACGTTTTTCTTGATCCTTATAATCACATTTATGCAATATTTGTATGAACAAAGAAAAGGCTATACTCTTTTATTGCTTTTCTTATTAGTTTAAGTCATAGTATAGATTATATAAGTCCAACCCTTTATGAGTAATTTATACATAAGGCTATGAGATGACAAAAGAGACATAAGATGGTCATAAATTTGAGCCCTATTGTCAAGGTGTCCTAATAGCCTTACACAATAATCATATCAAAGTCAATAAGCATATTGAAAAGACCAAGGTTATAAAAGGACAAATATAATCCAAGGTCCTTTAGGTCTTTATTTCACCTATTTCTGAAATAAGAGACTAATTAATTGTAGCCTATGTTGAAAAATTCTTATAATATTATCTCTCACGACTTGGAAGGGCTTTCTATTTTCTTTAGCAAATTCACATAAAGCTTATAGACAACTACAAGCAAATAACCACTATAGATTCGTCTAAGTTCGTATATGTCATATGAAATTTGGAAAAGTTTGTTTTACTTTATTTTTGATTTTATTTTTAAATTAAAAAAGTTGTTTGGTGGAGTTTTTGGTTCCTTTTTTTTGGTCTTCGTTTCTTCTTAATTTAATAATTTAAAATTTTATAAACAATGATTTTCATTTTCTATTCTTGATTTTTATAATATGGTTTTAAATTATTAACAAAATAAATTATTATTATTTATTTAAAATTAATTACTAGTAAAATTATAATTAATATAATCAAGTTTATCATTAATTTAAAATTTAATTTTACCATTAATTTAACAAAAAATTTTAGTATTTATTAATAAAAATATATGAGATTAAATATAATTGATTAATTTATAAAGTTAACTCATCTTTAATTAAATATAATTGATTAATTTATAAAGTTAACTCATCTTTAAGTTCTATTTGTATTTTACTATTGTTAGTATTAAAGTTTAACTGCACTAATTTAAACAATTAAACATTATTTTATTTTTATTTTTATTTTTAAAAAATATAAATAAAAATTAAGAAACCAAAACCATAAATAAAAACCAAAAAAATAGAAATCAAATCAAATAGTCCTTAACACAATGTCGACGAAATTTTGCCTAAAGTACGAATGACGTGATTAAATTAAAAGTTACATTGGAAACAGAAAGGACGTTTTGCTAGACGATATTCGATTTGTTTATTGTTTTTATTGGATAATCACGGCAACATTTTTTTAATGTCTCTTCTTCAAGTGGGAGTGACTACTTTATTCTAATACGTGCTAACTCTATTTTATAAAAGTCTATCTATACTATAGCTCAACAAAATTAGACGACCGAAATTAAACCGAAACAGAGGCACATCAAAAGTTTGGAACAGATAATCATGCGTCCTTTATTCTAGGTTTCAAGTATACGGATCTAGAAAGAGTGACAGGTGGCAATAGCAATTAGAGGGAGTTTTCGATGTAACGTTAAGTCCAAGGCCTCTGCCACCTCAAAGTCCTCCGGATTCGATCCATCGGGAATTTCCCAGTCAAACTTGTCCAACATGCTTGCCAAAACAATTTCTAAAGTCGCAGTGGCGAACGTAATTCCAGGACAACCCCTCCTACCAGAACCGAATGGGATGAGTTGGAAGTCATGTCCCTTGAAATCAATTGAACTTTCCAGGAACCTCTCTGGTCGAAACTCATCTGCTTCTTCCCACATTTTGGGATCTCTTCCTATTGCCCAAGCATTGATTATCACCCTTGTTTTGGCAGGAATTTCATATCCCTGTACCTTGACGCTCTCTGTTGGTTGTCGTGGGATTAAAAGTGGAAGTGGAGGGTGCAACCGTAAGGTTTCCTTGATGACTGCCTTCAAGTAGAGCATCTTATCCAAATCATCTTCTGTTACCGTTCGTCTGCTTCCTCTGACCCTTCTGATCTCTTCTTGAAGTCTGTTCATGGCTTTTGGGTGTCTAAGCAATTCCGTCATCGTCCATTCCAAAGTAGTACTAGATGTGTCAATGCCAGCTAGAAACATGTCCTGTAAGATTGATCACTTGAAGTTCTTTACGGTAAATTCCAATAGCACATAGGCTTAGAAATAAGAACACAATTGATCACTTACAGTTCTTTATGCGGTTCACCTATATAAATAAAAATTAAAATATTCTGCTCCACCCCAAGCCCAAATTTTAACAAATTCTCTGCAAATTTTAATATGCTAAACAAATAAATGAGAACTAGTCCAATACTCTTTCGCAATGAATCATTATAGTTTCCTATTTTGAAAAGGAAATATGCCAATTTTACTTACCAGGATAAGGGCTTTAATGCTGTCCCTACCAAAAGATGCTTCATCAGGGCTGTTCTGAATTGTAAGCAAAACATCCACGAAGTCCTTTTGATCTTCTTTTACGGCAATCCAATCACGGGCCAAGTGACCATCCACGATTTCATCAAGAAAATTATCAAATTCTTTGAAGGTTTTATCGACTCTAGCATTAAGACCGGTGAAATGATTTATCCAAGCAAGGCTTGGAATAAAATCAGCTATATCAAAAACGCCGAGCAAAGCACAGAACTCCTTGAAAAGCTTATTGAATCTGCTACCACCACCTTCCCCATCACTATCTATACTGCCAAGAGTAGCCCTGCACACTATGTGTCTCGTTAGGGAAACAAACAGTTCACTGAGATTAATTGGTAAGGAGCTTGAACAACTCTGCTCGATCTTGTTCACAAGCAAATCTACCTCCTCTTCACGTATAGATCGAAATGACCGAACTCTCTTGGCGCTAAGTAGCTGCAACATGCATATGCTCTTCATTTGTCTCCAGTAGACACCATAGGGGGCCATGGCGATGTCCTTGTAGTCGTACATTAATTTCCTCGAGATGCTGGTGCCGGGTCTATCTGAGAGGATGATATCATGATTTTTACTGACCTCTCGAGCTGCATCAGCAGACGAGACCACGATGGTCCGTAAACTGCCAAAGTACAAGAGCATGAGAGGACCGTGACGTTGAGCGAGGGATTGGAGTGATCGGTGGGGTAGCGAGCTCAGTTGGTGAAGATTCCCCAGGACTGGAAGCTTTGGTGGTGAAGGTGGCAAGTTTTTGCGGCCAATTATAACAGTTACGAGAAGCCATTTGGCGATAAAGAAGAAGAAAAGAGCAGAAGGGACAAGTAAGAGAGGATTCATGATCATGATTTGCGGGAACCAAAGAATGAAGGGGATGCCAGTTTGTTGTAGATGAAGCCGTTGACTTTTTTCGGAGCTACGCCTCACTAATCAATAAACACCGTTTGACTGTGGAACAGCAAAGAAACTGGAAACGAAAGCAAATGCAGAGGAAGTGCATTCTCTCTTTTTATGGTAAAAGAATGTTTTTTTCGACTCTATCACTCATATTTTTTCGGAAAATGGAAGAAATCTAAGAGATAAAAGGAATACTTTTCCCTACTTATTTCTAATCGTATAAAAAGCAAGTTTGAAATTAAGGATATAAATGCAGCTTTCTTTTATTTTGAAAAAGGAAAGAAGAAAATGTATTAATAAAGAATGAAAATAAAGCTTACAAGAGGGTCTAGTAGTATACCCTTTGAAACTAGAGAAGTGTAATGTTTTTAACTACTACGATAGTAATAACTAGAGAAGGCTAGAGCTGCTGAGTATTCGGTTCAAAAATCGAGTTATTTGATGCTGTTAAGGGTTTAAAAAATGAGAAGATCTATTTGTTTGGACTTGTGTTCAAACTGCTGGCAATATGTTCTTTCCATATTGGCTGAATACATATACTAATAGTTGCAATATGGGGTAAATGCAGGGGAGTTCTTTGAGTAGCTAGCTACTATACTGCACTATAGAAAGGAGTAAAATGATTAGGCCATTGGCAACTTAGTTGTATTGCTTTCCAATCTTGATGAGTCTCCTCACACATGAAGAATAAACGGTCTCGTGTTTCTTCCTGAGTTAACCAGAAAGGAAAGCATGTATTGATCTTTAAGTAACTGAGTTAATCAGCTGTATTTAATCTATCTTGTGTAATGAAATCTTGTGCCAGATGATTTCGTACCATCACACTTGTAACATCCCGTTATCCCATGGTACGGGTTAGAGCCCTATAATACTGTACCTGAGAGATTATTGAGAAGTTAGGAAGTGCATTTCATCCTCAGCATAAGATAACATACACACACACATGTGAATATTGATTTTTGCACATTAAAATGATTGTAGATGCATTCCTTGACATTTTTAAGGTATAATTGATTCATAAATGAGATTTGTGATATGAATTGTAGCTTATATGTATTGACAATTGAATTGGCGTGTACACGTATTGATATAAGATTTTTGATGAAAATTAGGAAATTTTCTGAAATTTTGGGTATTTTGGACTAGGAAAAATACCGAGTGGCAAGGAAATTGATAAATGGTAGTAGAAATAAGAGTCAAACGACAATAGAAATTTTGATAAATGACTTTGGGATTTATTGACAAGTGTCATTGAAATTTGGGAGACAATTGGAACAGAAATTGAAGTTAAATAGACTAGTTATTAAAAAGGGTCCAAATGGGACTATGGTAGAGTGACAAGTGTCACTACCTCACCCCACATGACTTATTAGACATTTAACAAGTGAAAGCCAAGTAATTTTGTGTTTCAATTATTATCTTCTTTCATCTCCTTAGTGACTTTCTTCTTTATTCTCCTTCTTCACGATTTTTGAATTACTAAGCCTTCATTAACGTTACATCTTGCTTTCATCTATCAATTGTTGCTTACATCTTGCTCTCTTCTTCATTTCTCACTAAAGACCCAACCTCCCACCTTTGTGTGATGATGCACGTGTGAGAGAAGAACTTAGAAGTGAGATATTGAAGAACTTAGAGTCTTATCAAGTAAGTTATGCTTAATTTGATCATCATGGGTCATGTTAAATGAAACTAATATGATGAGTAATTTAAGATTGACGACTTGATCATGAAATTATATGTGTGAATCGTGAGTGACGAAATGAGCATATAAATGTCTTATTTTTTCATATAAGATGATTTACTTTCATAAGTTGTTGTAGAGATGAGTTTGAAATTGAAATATCATTAAAATGGTGTAAAAAGAAGTGCAGAAATTCTGACTTGTAAACTGGATATTTATGTTCTGTTTTCTTGGTATATTACATGAATCTCTTTGGTTATTTTAGAGATGAACTAACATGAGTTTAGAGCTAATAAAAAGGAGCACTATGGTGTTTTGAAATGAGATAAATTAAGGTGACAGTTATGAATGAAATGAAGGTGAAAAATGAAATGGAATATATGAAGAAAATTGAAAATGAATATTTATATGAGTATGTTCTATTTTGGTGTGTAATGACGTGAATGTTAGTAATTGTAATAGAGATGAAGTAGAGTAAGTTAAAAAAGAAAGAAAGGGATAGTATAGTGTCCCGAAGTGAAGAGAATTAGGATGATAGTTTATAGATAAAGGTAAGGTGACAATGGAGTTGAATGTGTACTGAAATATTGAGGAATGTATAGATATGGTTGATGTTCTGTTTATGGGGTTGTGATCAACAATCTTGTATGATGTGTTTTATGGATGTTTTGAATTAGAATGGAGGTGAGCATGAAGAGGAATTATAGTAGGAATGATAAGATATGCATAAGATGTGTTAGATGTGAATGTAGGACTTGGAAATCTGGAGAATGGCTAGTAGGTGTCCGTTAGGAGCACTTCAGTTCCGCTCGGTAGACATTCTTTAGAATTCTAGTGTTCCATCCCTATTTATGTCTGTTTGAAGGGACACAAGTCCGTTGGGCAAACATTCTCTAGAATTCCAACGTTCTAGCCCCGTTCATGTCTATTTGGAGGGACATAAGTCCACTGGGCAAACATTCTCTAGACATCTATATAAATGTGCAACTTTGATCCTTTAGATCGCAAAATCTCTCTTCGGGGTCTTCACAAAATTGTAGAACTCAAAGTCCTTTTCTAAAGCGTACTTGAATGACCTTAATCCGACATCTACAACGAAAGTTATGCTTATTATCCCTAAACATAAATGTATATAAGTTATTGACTTATCAATGCTTTCCTATGATGTATTTAGGCTTGAATGAGATATTGAATGAGCCTAGTGGTTGATGAATGAGGCGATTAGAGTAAGGAGAGCGTATTAGGTATTAAGAATGATTGAAAGATTATGTTGATTGGTTATGAGACGTGTTTTAAGGAAATGTATCGGGATTATCATTGAGCATGCATTGTACACAATCCACAAATACATATGTGCATAAGTGAGTACTTATGTAATTATACAATGTTGTAATGCATATAATGTATGTGTTGCATGATTTAGAGGAGCAATGAGAGCAACCTCATCCAGATGTTGCTAGAACCTCGAGGCAATAAGCTATCTAGACCAAACTGTGAATAATCTAAGATAGTCTTACCTAGATTATTTGTTTATTTAAATTCTGTATTGAATTGGTAAGTGATGTGAATGTACTGATTTCAGACATTAAATGTCAGAGGCGTTTGAAGCATGAAAAATTTATTGGAACTGCTCAGTGAATGTGAATTTGACTGAATAAGTGTTTCTCAACTTAATTGTTGAATGTTGGACTAAAGGTCTGATGATGAATGTGAACGTGAATACGAATGTGAATGTAATTGATTGAATACAATGATTCAGTATGTGTGATGCATTTCATTACATGAATGTATGAAACATAAAGGCAATTGTGGCTGGAGTCACCAGTGTAAAAGAGCTTAAAGCTCATAATATGGTAAGAGCCTCTAGCTCACTATATAAAATGAGCCCTATATTCCCAATGGATAAGGGACAGTATTAATGAGCCTGGTATCTACAATAAATACGGGATAGTGAAAAAGGCACCTAGTCACAACAATGTAATAAATGAATGTGAGTCTCATGAACATTGCATATACACGTAAATTGTATGTTTTGAATGACTGTAATGTAATGTTAAATTAAGTTGAATGAAAATTGTGAACAACTTATATACAAAGTGTTTTGTGATGCTACATGAAAAATGAAATGATGTGAATTATGTGTTTGTATGTGTTAATGTGATATTTGTTATAGGTGAACTATCGAGGATGGTTAACTCACTGAGTTCACAAAACTCAGCAAAATTGCAACGTTGACTTTTTCAGGTTCGAAAGAGATATCATAGTTTCTAAGGTAGCATAGAAGAGATATAGTATTACTTTTGGATAGAAGATATGGATCAAAGGTCAACTAGCTGGGACTGAAGGATTAAGAATAAAATTTTGTATACTTCCTCATATATGTAGCATGTTTTTTAGACAGAGCTGTAGACTCTGATAGGTTATCGATATTGTATATACATAAATGTTATATGTATTGTTACATTGTATCTTATGTTTTATGAAATGAAATGAGGAAATTTATGTTTTGGAGATCATGGGATTTATGTTTTAAATTATGATTCCATGAGTTAGTGAAAGAGATATAGTTAGCGCGCCGCTTCAGTCGGGCATGTAGTCGAATGTCTGATGGACATACAAGCACAAACGTCTGATGAGAGTTGGGGGGTGCTACGACACTTCAGGTCCCCTCACCTATAATAGGTCCCTGATTTGTTTATTTGAGAGGAGATGGGTAGGTCTGTTATACCAGTAAATTGTATCGTGATGAAGAGAGGGAGCATATGAAGGTTACAAGTGATGGAGGTTCTCTGAAAAATGTCATCTATCACCATTAATGAAGGATTCCATTTTGGTATCTAGAGGGATATCAATAGGACCTCTGTGCAACTATTGTGTATGGTAAAGAGTTCCTTGACCTGTCCAATTATCGAACCATAGGGTAATTAGCTTCCCATTACCAATGGTGCAAGTCATATTGTCTTGTACAAGATTTCTCAAGTGCAATAATTGATTTAAAAAATGAGAATTATTTGGAGACATGCAAATAGCCCAGATGCCTCGTCCTTTAAGAAAATAGGAATATATCCACCATAGTTATAAAGATTTTCTATCTTCGATAATCCACCATAACCTCTTTAATATGAGGGATTGGTTTGTGAGTTTAACGGAAATAATATTCAGCCCTCCTTCTTCTTTTAGGTAAGAAATGTCAATCCATTTGATTTTTATGCTTCCTTTAACTCCTATCGACTAATTCCATAAGAAGTCTTTGAGTATTCTTTTTAATGCCTTAATGAACTTTTTGGCAAGGAAGATATGTGAGCACCAGTAGATATATAAGGAAATCATAACTGATTTGATAAGTTAAAGTTTTCTAGCAAAAGATAAAAATTTATTGGCCTAGGGTCCTATTCTTCTCTGAATTTTCTTTACAATTGGAGTACATTTGAGGATGGTAAGTCTTCTTATTGAAATTAGAAGACCCAGATAGAGTAAGGATGGGGCTTTCTCAACCATACTAGTGAGTGATATGATTCAGGTAGCTATTGGAGCAGCTCCTCTGGGAAATGGTAAAATGACTCTTATGGATGTTGATGCACAAGCCCAATGTTGCCTTAAATATATCAAGATCCTTCATAAAGCACTGGATTGACTAAATCATGACATTACAAAATAATAACAAATTGTCTGCCCAGGAAATGTTAGTTAAACCACGTTTCTTACACTTAGAAAGATGTTTAAACGTAGGATTTAAAGTCACTTCATATTGTATGCTGGAATTGAGAACTTCAATGCATATGATGAAAAGGTAGGGGAAAATATGATCCCCCTGCCTTAAGCCTTTCCCTAACTTGAATGATTTTAAGGGGCTGCCATTAATGAGGACTGAATAAGTCACAGTAGTGACACATTCTTTAATCTATTTGATGGAGATATCTAGGAATCCATATGCCTGCATCGTTTACCATAAAAAACTCCATCGAACACTATCAAAAGCTTTATGAAATTCAATCTTTGGTGCAATTGGGAGTGGATTTCACATGTGAATAACCCTTGAGTAGCTCTTGCAAAATTAATATATTATTGCCAATTTGCCTATTATAAATGAAAACTCCCTAGTTTTCACTTATGAGAGGGATGAGTGCTTTCCTTAGCCTTGTTGTGAGGATCTTCGAGATAATTTTATAGAGGAAGTTTGTATAAGAGATTGGCCTGAAATCATTGAAGGACAAGGGGTTATCACTTTTCATAATCAAGTAAAGAAAAGTTTGATTGATTTCCTTTAGAAGTACTTTGTTAGAGAAAAAATTCCTTTACTGCCTTCTTGATAAAGGGACCAATAATTTCCCAAGATTTTTAGTAGAAGTAGCCATTCAGTCCATCTGAACTTGGGGCTTTCATAGACTCAATGTCCTTGGGGTTTTTATACCATTCAAACGAGTAAGAGTTTCCATAATTTCCCTATCTAATTGCCTTAGTTAACATGTCGAAATCTGTAGGGTTTAGTCTCTTAGAAATTGGAGATATCTGCATTGGCGACAATTTCAGAAGTTAAAATACCAAGCAAATTATTGAAAAACTTGTTAACCTCTTTTTGAATTTCATGATAGTTCTGAAGTTGAGCTCCCTCAATTCTATTTCTATTTTTTCTAGCTAGGATGGAGTTTAAAAAGAACTTGGTGCATTTGTCACCATCCTTAAGCCAATTCACTCTAGCTCTTTGTTGAAGGAATGAGTTGTGATTTTGAATTATGGACATGTAGTGAGAGATAGCCTATTTTTCATTAGCTAGAAGCTGTGGATACTGGGGGCTTAATGTGAGACAACCCTAAATGTCCGTAAGTTCTTCTTTGGCTTTATAAAGGGATTGATTTATGAAGACTCTGAATGAATGTAAGAATTTTAGTTCTTTTTTCATAGCCTTCAATTTTTGGATGTAAATGAACTATTTGGTCCCTTGAAAGTAGCAGTTGGATCTTGTCTTATAAGCTTCAAGAAAACCTATTGCATTGGCCAAGTGATTGTTAAACCTGAAAGGTATAAGACACTCTACCTTGATTGGGGTATGATCTGAGGACAGAGGATCAAGGAATGTGGGGTTGCTGTTGGGAAATTGAGCGAGTCAGCTGCCATTAACCAAGGCACGATTGAGTTTCTTTGGTATGAACCAATGGGAAGATTTAGTAATACTGTCGCCTGCAACCAAATTAATACCAACTATAATAATGAAATATGTAGTTAGTGAAGAGTTAAGATCATTCCCACGAGGAATCTAATAGTAAGTGTTTCACGAGTTAAAACAAGAACAAACACTACAAGAAAATAGTGAATTACCGACGGAAAATACCGATGGAAATGACAAATATTCCGTCGGTATATAACATTACCGACAGAATAAACCGATGGCCAAAATGTTAGAGATTCGGCCGTAGCTAAACTTACCGACAGAATTTATTCCGTAGCTAAACTTACCGACGGAAGGTTTTTCTACCGTCGGTATCGGTAAGTTTAGCTACAGAATAAATATAGCCGTCCGTAATTTCAACTGAAAAGTTACCGACCGTCAGAAATTTTCCGTCGCAAAAGTTAGCGACGATAAGTCCCTCACCCGTATGTAAATTTAGCATCGGAATGTTTCTAATACAATCGGTAAAGTTACCGACGGTAAAGTTTTGTCCGTCGGTAAATTCTTACCTATTACCGACGGAACATATTTTCTATCGGTATAGTAAGAAGGCAATTACCGACGGAAATTGTGTATATTCCCGTCGGTAAAATTTTTATTAATTTTTTAAAATATATATTTCCATTATATTTAGATTATAACCGTTTAAAAATCTTATTATTAATATATATTTAATTAGATATAAATAATTAAATAAAAATTTTGATTAATGAATAAAAATTAAAATATCTTAATTAA
>JANZXP010000007.1:24910230-24929773 GCA_027576715.1 Erythroxylum flavicans | reverse complement strand
AGTTTCTTGGGTCTCCCAACTCACAAGAAAATCCTAGTCGAAATTTCCTTCAATCTTCTAGCAAAAACTCCCTTTTTTCAAAGGCGAATTTATACCACGGTAATTTCTAATAATCCAAAGGAAGAACAAATAAACAACTATATGAATATTGAATCATGGATTCAGCAAAATTCAATATTAAAGCATTAATAAAATATCAAATCCCTAAGAGAAATTAAATGTTCAGCCACAAATCATCAAGCCAAGCAATCCAAAAATATAAACGCTAGACAAATTCGTAATGAATCAATTATAAATGAAGAACAAAGCTCTCTAAACTCCTTTGCGTGGTTGCTTCCTTGGCCGTGAATGGTTATAGAGGCTACGTTGTTGCTGCTGTGAATGGCATGGAGTGATTTTGTGAGTGAATTGAGTGAAAAGCCAGCTACGTTATGCGTGGAAGTAGCTGATGGTTTTGTTGTCTTGTGGTTGAGTTGTTGGAGAATAAAATGCTACGTGAGTGAGAGGATGGAGGGCTGCATGTGTTGCTTGGATGTGTGTAGCGTTAATGGGAGTAAATGAAGCTATCTACGTGTTGTGTGTGTAGGAGGCTTTGGTGATTGGAGGTTACGGTGTATGTGGAAGATTGGAGAGAAATTCAAGGCTTGCAAGTATGGAGGCTAGAGAGAAAATCACGAGTGTGGCATGGAGGCTTGTTGTTGGTTAAGAGCTAGTGGAGTGATGTTACGGTGTTGTTGTGTGTGGGTGTTGCGCGATGGAGAGTTAATGAAGGGTTTTTGCTTTAATGGGAGGATTGGTAGTTGTGATTTTTGGAAAGGCTTGCGTAAATAATTTTTAGGCTCGAGCTTGGAAGTTGAATGATTTTCGTGAAATACAAAGTGGAGGCATGGCTGTCCATGCATGAGCTAGAGAGTGGACCTTCTTCTTTTTTATGCCAGCTGCATGGTTAAAGTATGAATGATGTGTTAGTGGAGTGAAAGGCTAGAGCTAGGTGGGGTTTTTCATGTGAGAAGAATAGAGTGGCACGTTGTGAAGGTATGGAGAGTGAAATGGAGTGTGGGGCTGATGTGTGGGTTTGTGTGTAGAGTATGGGAGCTTACATTGATGGAAGTGAAGGCTGTCCTGGTGGGGGCTGATGTGTGGTTCTTTGGTTATGAGTGGCGTGAGTAGATGGAGTCTACGTGCGTGTCTCCTGGATGGATGCGTGAGTTTTAGCTATTAGTGAAGACTTCATGGTTTATACAGAATGGAAGCTGATGCGTGAATGAGTGGAGAGTGAGGCTGCGTTGTTGGAGAATCAGTGGAGGCCTGATGCGTGAAAGTTGGCTATAGGCTGAATAGAGTGGAGGCAGTCTTGCTGCATCAATGGAGGCCTTCCTTCTTTTTTTTTTTATTTAACACGCTGAACCCTTCACTTTTTCTTCTCTTGCTTCTGTAGTATTTTTCTCCTCTCTTAAAAACCAAGACTGAAACCCCTTTTTGCTTCCTTCACTGTACTGTGTGTCTCTTTCTTTTTCAGCAACTTTTGACTTCTTTTCTCCAAAAAAACTCCTAATATCCAAATGTAATATAAAAACAGTAATTTAGCAAATATCTACTCTAAAGCACTACACAATTGACCCAAATTAATGTATCAAATAATAGCTTAATAGTATCTCTATCACTTAAATAGATAAAACTAGCAAAATAGATTGTCAAAAATAGCTCTAAAATCTCCAAGATTTTATCCCAAAAAAATCCTATCACAGGATTTTATCCTTATGCAATCTTACCATCGAGGAATCCCATACAAGGTAGAAGAATCATTATAATAATATTCCACAAATAACTAATTTTTTCCTACAAATAATGGCCAAAAATATCGTAACACATATCTTAACAATCTCCCTCTTTTTGTCATTATTTGTTACATATTGAAACTCCCCCTTAAGAAGATAATTAGACACACAATATTAAGTCCACAAAACAAATAGGAGCTCTCCCTGAATCGAACATTAAGTTCTAAATAACATTAAGTTCACATAACAACAAGTTTATCAAGTTCACATAAGCAATTGACAAATATTCGAATAAAAAATAATCCAAAGTTAACAAAAACAGCAACAATTATGCAAACAAAGCATCCAAGTTCTATAGGTAAACAAAACAGCCACAACCACTACATCATCCATTCTCCCCCTTGGGACAAAAAGATGTTAAAAGGCACAACTAAGAATCAGCAAAGCGATGAAGATCTCTCTACTTTAGTTGATGTAGTGCATCTAACTCTGCTTGAAAAATGCCCTCAATATGATCAATTTCAACAAACAAAGCAGCATGCAGATTGATAGATGATGTAGCCGAAGGTTCAGATGTCCCAGATGATAAATAAGGCAAGTCGATCACCCGAGCTTGCTTGCTCACATTTAATATTCAAGGAAAAATGTTCAGGAATGTCATAGGCTCAAGGACAATCGAAGCAGTTCAAGGAACATAATTAGCATACAAGAATTGTGAAGTCATATATGGAAAATATAACAGAGATTATGGCTTGCTACTAATCACTATTATTGCATCAATAATGATTCTTCCTAAATTGAAGTTTGCCCCAGTGCCAGCGGTATAAACTAATTTAGCCTAAACCAAATAAAATGTAACCATGTGAGTATTGGGCATCCAATTTGCTAACACAAGCTTATGGAGTATAAAATATTTCTGCGACAATGTAAATGCACGAAGAGCAGAAGAAGATGACCAAGCGGTCAATTTACCTCTCGTTAAAATAGTAGCCATCATATCATTAGTCACAGCACAATGACCATCATATACTTGTTCACCAATTAAATTATTAAACCTCAAAAGTGTATTCAATCGAGCAGGATCAAATCTAACCATAATACCCCTCACATACACAACTTGATAGCTCAAGGCAGAATCATTCAAGACATCCTTATTAAGATTACAATAAATATCTCTAACTAATTCAGAGTCATAATGTTTCGACAATAGTGCAATAGTTAATAAATTTCTTTCGGTTAATAAAATATCCAAACAAAATTGCTGATATTCATCCAAATTTATAGGATAATCAAGAATTAACCAGGTATTCGCAATGGAGTCCCACTTCTATTCTGAAGTGGAATAATAAAACTTGCAGGACAGAGCATCATCAACTGAAATTCTACCTGGAGACTGTCTACAAGGGGGTCAGATAGCTTTTTGAGCAACATGTTTGACAAATTTCTTGGAACAAGAAGAAGTAGTAGTCGGTGGTGAGACAATCAAAGATATAAAGACAGTAGCCTCAGCGGGAGCATCTTCGAAATAAGAGTTGGATTCCTCGATCATATGAGATAGAACCTACAACACATCATCATCGATTGGTGGCTATTCCTGAAAAGAGGAGGGGTTGGGAATGTCGATGGGAACTTCAGAGGATGACCCAACACCTGTTGACAACCTCCCTCGAGGTGTGTTTTGTCAAAGAGGGCTTGAACGCCAAGAAGGACTAATAGTGAAGGGATGAGAAGTCATTAGTGACTGCTCCAAATAAAAAGAGTAAGCTTGATGTTTTGATTTCCCATGGTAGCTCCAAAAATAAGAATGCCCAATGAAGATGAAGGAGATAAACGATGGTGGAGAGTGAAAACCGTGAGTGAGCTAAGTGAGAGACACCAACAATCATGAATGAAGAAGAAAGAGTAAACAAATTTAAAGACAAAATTTCAAGCTAAAGAAAGGAGGAAAGGGGGTGTATGCGGCGGCAACTAAAAGAAAGACCCAAACATTATAGATTTTGTCTCTTTTTAATTTCCCCCTTTTTAAAAATAGAAATAAACAACATTACATTAAAATGTATAGCACATAATCCTAAAGTCCCTCGAAGTAATTCAAACCTAATTTAACCAAGAGGTTTCGTAAAAATGCCGGTCAGTTGCTTATCAGTTGCTACATATGAAAGAACTGCAACTTTGGTCTCTACAAGCTCTTGGATTAAGTAATACTTCAACTCGATATGTTTCATTCTCGAATGCTGAATTGGGTTTTTAAGATGTCTATAGCACTTTTGTTATCACACATAACAGTCCAAATATCTTTATCACTTCCATAATCTTCCAACATTTTTTTCATCCACAACAGTTACAAACAACAACTATTTGCGGCAATATATTCCTCTTTTGTGGTTGACAAGGAGATGGAGTTTTGCTTCTTGCTGTCTATGAAATCAAATTATTGCCTAGAAAGAAACAGCCCCTTAATGTGTTTTTTTAGTCATCTAAATTCCCGGCACAATTCGCTTTGCTATACCCGGCTAAATAGGAAGCAGAATCACATGAATGCCATAGCCTAAACTCGAAAGTACCGCTGACATACCTAATAATCCTCTTTACCATTATCAAGTGTGACTCTTTCGGGTTGGATTGATAACGAGCACATACTGTAATGCTATAACAGATATCTGGTCTACTTACTGTTAAATAAAGTAAGCTTCTAATAATGCTTCTATATAAGCTTACATCGACACTTTTTCCATTATCATCTTTGTTTAACTTCATAGACACACTCATAGGAGTTCTAGCATGTCATGCATTCTCAAGGCCAAACTTCTACACTAAATTCTTCGCATATTTAGTTTGTGATACGAAGATGCCATTATTTAATTGTTTAATTTATAAACGAAAAAGTTATTCAATTCATCTACCATGTTCATCTCAAATTCATGCATCATTAACTCCACAAATTCGTCCACCATCTTAGGATGAGTGGAATCAAATACAATATCATCAACATAAATCTATGCAATCATCAAATTAGATTTGAATTTTCTAAGAAATAAAGTCTTGTCAACATTACCTCGTTCATAGCCTTGCTTGAGTAGATATTGAGTGAGCCTTTCATACCAAGCCCTTGGCATTTGCTTAAGATCGTAAAGAGCCTTCTTTAGTTTGAAAACTTGATCAACATGTACTGAACCAATAAAACCTTTTGGTTGCTCAACATATATCTCTTCTTTTATAAACCCATTCAAGAACGCACTTTTCACATCCATTTCGTAGAGTTTAAAGCCTTTCATACACATTATACCCAAAAGTAGACTAATTGACTCAAGTCTTGCCACTAGTACAAAAGTTTCATCAAAATCAATTAGTTCAATCTAAGAACAATCTTGAGCCACTAAAATTGACTTAGTTCTAGTCATATTGCCTTTTTCATCAATTTTATTGAGAAATACCCATTTTTTCTGATCACATTCACATCTAATAGCCTTGGCACCAATTTCCAAACATCATTGTGAGCAAATTGTATCAATTCTTCTTATATAGTTTCTATCTAGAACTCATTTTGTAAGGAATCTTTCATATTTTTTAGGTTTGAATGAAGAAGTGTAACATAAAAGTCCCACAAGTTCATGTTATTATACCCATTTTCTCTCTCTTGTCTTCCTTTTATCATTGACTTCTCAAATTACGTTCTCAATAGGATGACTTTTTCTTATTCGTGATGATGGACCTTATTAAAATCATTTTCCTTTGAGTTTATATTATTTAAAAGAATGATTTCAGCATCGGGTACTTGATTGGTTTCTTCTTTTGAAGCAACTAACTTATCATCTGTCTAAACAAGTTCTTCACTAGCAGTAACTAACTGCAGATCTGGGCAGTTTTTGGTTCTTGCTTATTTGCATCTTTGTGCTGAGTTGTGAGGTTGGTTTTAAAGATTTTCTTCAACTACTTTATCAATTATATGATGTAAATCATCTACCACAACATTTATGGATTCCATCACTGTCTTGGTTCTTTGATTAAATACCCGATATGTCTTGCTATAAGTTAAATATCCAATAAAGATCCCTTCATCACTTTTAATCTCGAACTTTCTGAGCTGTTCTTGATCTCTTAGAATATAACATTTGCTGCCAAATACATGAAAATGGCTTATAGCTAGTTTCTTCCCCTTCCAAAGTTCATAGGATGTCTTGTTCAAGTTGCTTCTAAGATATACTCAGTTGCATATGTAGGATGTTGTGTTTACTGCTTCAGCCTAAAACCTTAATGATATTTTTCTTCCATTTAACATAGATTTGGCCATTTCTTGAAGAGTTATGTTCTTTCTCTCGGAAACACCATTTTGTTGAGGAGTTTTAGGTGTTGAAAATTCTTGCATGATACCATATTTCTTATAAAAGTCATTAAAACTTGCATTTCTGAACTCCTTTCCATGATCTGATCGTATTCTCAATATAGTCAAAATTTTTAGATTTGTAACCTATATACATAGACTGCTGAAAGCCTTAAACGCATCTGATTTCTCCTTCAAGAATGATACCTAAGTGTATCTAGAGTAATCATCAACACAAGTCAAAAAGTATCTCATTCTACCAATACTAGCATGTTGTGTTGACCTAACCAAATCCATATGAATTCATTCCAATACACGAGAAGATGTAACATGCCTACCCTTTTTATGTCACATTCATGTCTGCTTACCTATTTGCTATGCACTACACATCGTCTTGTCATCGTTGTTCATTATAGGCAACCCTCTTACCGCTTCGAATTTCTTCAACTTAGTAATAAGATCATAGTTGACATGGCTAAGCTTTTGATGCCAAAGATTTATATTGTTGTCATATGAGGCTGATTTGCAAGAAGTAGTGACGTGCATCATATAAAAATTGTTTGTCAATCTTCTACCACTCATCAAACATTGTCCTTGTTCGGTTAATACCCTACATTCATCACTAGTGAATTTAACCAATAATCCATCATCACAAAGTTGGATTGTACTCACTAAATTGGCTTTAACCCATCAATATGAAGCACGTTCTTGAGGTGTGGCAGTCCATCAATGCATAAGGTCCCTCTTCTAATAATCGAAGCCTTCTTTCCATCACCAAAGGCAATGTGGCCATCTACACAACTTTGATAATCTATCAAATAACTTCTTTCAACTGTTATGTGACGTGAGCACCTACTGTCAAAATAACAATCATTGTGTGAAGCAGCCCACATAGATTTAAAAGCTATATGTGCTTGTAATTGATCCTTTTTTAACCCAAGTATGTTTTGGTAACGTGGGTTATTACTGGAAATTCATAGAAGATTGTCTAGATCTTCGATTTTGTTCCTTTTAAAAATCATTATTTGGACTTATATGCCCGTTTACCCCACAAAAGTGACAAGTAGGTATGAATTTTCATTTCCTCCTTGAAGTTTCTCCTTTGATAGATCTAGTTGCACCATTTTTCTCATCATTCAATTTAGAACATTCACTTTTATAGCCAATGCCTTAAATATCTCCTTTAATCTTGCCAATTTTCAACAATTGTTCTAACTTTTTGATACCTCCATTTAACATTTTTAGTCCTTTTTTGATACTGACCAACTTCAACTTTATTTCATTAAACTCATCTATTGTAGATAAGAATTTGTTCACTTGATTTTGAATGATCTTTATGATGTTTTTCATGGTAAAGTTTTCCTTCTTTAGCTTCTCATTCTTCTTACATGTTTGGACTCATTTAGCATACATTAACTCATAAACTTTGCAAATATCCTCTCTTTTGTATTCTAAATCACTATCATCGTTGTCATAATCTGAACCTGAACTATAGATTAATTCATTTGCATCTTTTTTGTAAGTTTTCATTGATTCATCGTCGTTTTCCCCATCAGTTTCTTCTCTGGTTGCTGTTAAGCAAGTAACTATATTTCTATTGTATAAAGTAACTACCGCAGCATGATTACTCACATATTCCTCTTCACTACTATATTCACTTTCAGATTCATTCTCACTCCAAGTAATCTTATAAGACTTCTCTTTTCTCTTCTTCAACGTGTTGGTACATTCCACTTGCACATGTCTGAAGCCTTGAAATTTATGACATTGAATTTTCTTCATCTTTCCTTAACCCTTTTGAGTTTTAGCCTATTGTTTGCAATTATTATTTGATGAGCTCCCACCATTCTGCTTAAACTCGGGTCTATCTTGCTTCAACTTCTTTAACCATTTTCTGAAATTTCTTGTCAATAACACCATATCGTCATTCTCATCAGATTCATTTCCTAAGTCACTCATGACTTTTCCAACCTCACAATGTCAATCCTTTGTTCTTCTCTCGTTTATCTCTTAACAAATTTATCTCAAAGTTGGTAAGAATCCCAATTATCCAAAGATAATTCATTGATATCATGGGCTTCTTCCTTTTCATCAGTCGTCATTGGATATGTCCAGTCATTTAAAATCGAGTTCCATGCTTTTGTTCCTTATGCCTGAATAAATACTCTCATATGTGATTTTCACACAGGATAATTTGAACTATCTAGCAACGGTGGCCTGGTGATTGATCTCCTTTCTCTAGTAGCTATAATAGTGAAACATAGATCTGCACCAACTTGATGTACCAAGTTTTGATTTGGTGAATCTCACTTAAACAACTTTCGCTTATGATACAATAGTTTTACTCAAGGCATTACAGAGCCGACTCACCTAACCTTTAACACTATCCTTGTCCTCACAACCTGTGAAAGTAAATTACACCCAATAACATGACCACCTCATGCCAAACTCAACAAAGGATTTTCTTAATAATGTTCGATAATAAAGAGAAGAATTAAACAACTCAACTGACTTAAGCAATAAATATATAAACAAATACACTTGAAATACTAATCCAGCTCCCCTAAAAATGTAGGTTGATCAACGAAAGAATGGGAAATCATCCACCAAGAAATTTGTTGTGAACTTTTAATAATGTTACTAAAGCATCCCGCGCATAGTAGTAGAAATATCACCAAACAAACAAACGTTTTATCATTAAAATGTTACAAGTAATAGAGCTGCAAAAACCACACAACCTTCTGGAGGTTTTTCCACTAAAAACACGATAACTGAACTGTAATAGTCAATTTCCTAACCTACTGAGGGATTAGAGAGATAGTCATATGAATTGCAGTATATTAGAAAGAATTGGTACGTTTATGATATGATTTCATTCATTTCCATAATCTCATAATATAAGCATATATATACACATAAATGTTGATTTAGAATAATTGCAATCAATTGACGTATTTTAGGGTATGAAAGCTTTAAAATGATTATGATTTGATATTGTATTGCTTATGTCTTGATTTTTGGTTTGATGGTTTACAAGTAGTAAATTTGGAACCAATTGTTACAATTGAAAAATTGATGAATTAAAATGTACATTTAGTCTAGGAAAAATGTCAAATGGCAAGATAAGTTGACATATGAACATTTATGATGACTAAGCATATGTGGCTTATAAAATGAGTGACATTTGACATGGCAAATTAAGTGACAAATGGCATAGGAAATTAAGTGACAAATGGTAGCAGTGATTGAGTGACAAATAACCTAGCATAATTGTGACAAATAGCAGCTTATGGAGAGGACAAGTGACTTACATGCATAGGTGACAAATGCCATTGTATAGTAATGACACCTAGCACCTAGTGAGTTAAGCTACTACAGGATAGTTTCTATTGTGTTCATGCTTCTTCTTTCCTTTACTCTCACCACCGAAACACTCACACACCCTCACAGCTTTTGAATTTTGCTTCAATTTCATTCATAGTCACTTCAAGATCTATACAAAAATTTGCTCAAAGATAGCTATAATCTGCTATCATCATTTTGCCTTTGGTGAAATCATTTTGCTTCCATCTTGTACTTGGATGATTTTGCATGCATGGAGAGCTAAGTTAGCTTGATCATTAAGGTGGAACTTGAGCTAAATAAGTAAGTGAAATTTTTATCTTTGTGGCATATTGAAATAGAAATTTTATGATGACTGAATTGGGATGGAATGCATATGGTGTTGATGATGATGTTATGCTAGAATGTGATCGATGAATTGGTTACTTTTCTATTTTGGTATTGATGCATGGAAACAGTAGGTTATAAATTGTTAAATGGATGGTTTAGGTTGAGATTTGAAGTATAAATGAAAGTGGATTCATGGTAAAGATAGGTGTTATTGAAGTGTTATTGAATATGGAAAATTAGAGATGTAGGTGTGTTTGTAAAAAGTGATTGTTAATGACATAAGTGAGTAGAATTTTGTAAGCCTTAGTGTAACCAATATGGAAGTTAAATTAACCTGAAAGAAAGTAACCTTAAAGGACAAGAAATCTGGAAAATTTCAGGTGTTAGTGATGTCTTTAAGCTTGTAAAATTCATGAAGTATTGAAAGTAGTAAAGTTACACACGTTAGTGATGTTGATGACAAATTCTGGAATTTTAATTTTAGCCTTGTGTACATGTCAAACCAGCTGAGAAATTTCACTCTAAATTGGTATATTTGGACTTGATTAAGGCTAGGAATGAGTCTAGATTGTTGCTTGATTAATTGGTTAGGAGCTTGATAAGTTTATATAGTTAATTGATGTCATAGCCTAAAGAATGAACTATTTTGATATGGTTGAGTTCAAATATGGAAATTATGACTTGTTAAAGGAATAAATGAGTTGTTTTAATGCAAACATAATCCTAAGGACATGAGTAATGTGTATAAGATATGGATGAATGAGCATTGAAAAACATGGGGTAATTATGAATGAGAATTAGGTAAATGTATGAATATATATTATTGGAAAAAGTTTGGTGAATATATAGATCTAGCATGCTAAAATTTCAGATTTAAAGTAACAATTATATATGTGTGTTATGAGGGGCTTTCTGATCTTGAAAGTGTTCAAGGATAAGTGTAAAGTATGGTTGATGAATTTGGAGTGAATCAAGCTAACCTGATTACAAAATGGTAGTATAAAAAATATAATGTTTAAATGGTCAAGATTTATGAATAAGGATACATACCTGGGAAAGTCAATTGAGCATGCATTGAATATGACACATATACATGTGCATAATTGAATAATTCATATGATTGATCAACTTAGTAATGTGTAAAATATATATGTATTATATGATTAAAGAAGCACAAGTTGATCGCCAACATCCAGACATTATCGGATCATCAAGGTAATAGCTTTTCTGCAGCATACTGTGAGTTAACCTAGATGTTCCTCACTATGATTGAATTATTTTTGGTTAACTTTCAATTATTGAACGGTTACATATATAATTGCTATAATTCTGGACATTGTTGGTCCGAGGACTTTGATACTTGGGACTATATATGGAAGTGTTTTCAAATTGTATGTGTGTACTTAACTGAATGTTGAATGCCAGACTCAAGTACAAAGAATGTGATAATGGCATGAACACATTGAATGAAAAGTACTGATAGCATATTATGTGAATTGATGCATTCCATTACATTGATATCCATGATCAGATAAAGGAGTTATGACCAGAGTGACTAACGTGAAAAAGAGCTTTAAGCTTAGGAATTGGACACAAAGAGTCATAGGCTCAGTTAATAATGAGTCCAGTAACCACAATGGGTACGAGATAGCAAACGAAATGAGCCTGGTATCTATAACGGATACGGGACAATATATAGGTACTTGGTCACAACAAAGTAAAAAAGAAAATGAAGTCACATGTGCATTTGCATATATAACTTTACATATATCATATGAATGATTGGGATGAATTATTGAATTATTCTAAAATGGTGATATGAAATGCTTGTATACATGTTGTACTTGATGATATATGACAAAATATGATGTGGGATTTGATACTGAATGATGTGTTATATTCCTTAAATCGGGTTATATACTTGCCTTTATGTTCTGATTGAGTGAGCACATTGATGATGGTTCACTCACAGAGTTCGCAAACTTATCAAAATTGTAACATTGATTTTCAGGTACCAGGGAGTTCTAGCTTCTAAAGCAATCTAGTAGAATTTTAGTACTGTCATTTCGGGAACAAGAATGACTCAAAGATCTGGTCAGCTGATATCTGAGAAATCTAGTTTAGAATGTTTTCAGTTAGCATCCCATTTTATGTTGTATATTTTGCATGGAGTAGTAAAATCTCAAATGTTATGTAATCTATACATATAGATTATGGATTGTAATATAACAATGTAAGTTTATGTTTGTGAATGAAATGGGAAAAGTTGATCTTTTTAAATGCTTGTGATTTGTGCCATGCCTTGGTTAAAGTGATTATTCTAACATGCCATTCTCATTAGGTATGTTCTCGAATATCCTTTGGATGTTCGGGCATATACTTTATGGAAGTGGTATGTTACAATTTTGGTATCAGAGTATGAGTTGGCATCTATAGGGACATATATGAGCATTTTAAGCATGATGTATAATGAGAGACTCGTATAGTGATCATAATTATTGTTTGTTATAGGTCATCCGTTATAGGAAATTGAGTCGTAGAATTAGCTAACCTTGAGTCCATAGGAGCCAATAGAGAGTCTCCAGTACCCCAATTTGAACAAATGCCTTAAAGAATTCTTGAGAGGAGAGAAAGGAGGTATGATAAACTTAGGAAGCAGGGGTCTATAGACTTTTATAGAAGTATAGACTCTGCTAAGGCAGAAGCTTAGTTGGAAAGAACAGAGCGGGTATTTGATCAGATGGATTGCGAGTTTGATGAAAGGTTTGACTACGCAGTCTTGCTACTCCGAGATTTGGATTATCAATGGTGGAAGACTGTTAAGGAGAACTATATGTCAAAGATTTTCTAAAGGTTTTTAAGGAGAACCATATATCATTTTAAAAATATCAGGTCAGTACTAACCGGTATTTAACAAAGGAGTTTAAATTTTCCGTTAGGGTGGAGTCAAAATTTAATGTTTTCTAAATATTAGGGTTATAATTGTTCACTCTAAAATGTTATGGTTAAAATTGTCGATTGGTATAAAAATTAGGATAAAAAATGCCCCTTTAGCCATATGTCTAAAATTAGGAATATAACTGCGGCATATTTGATATGATTTAATTGCGAATGTAAAAAGCACCTCTTATGGTCGATTAATGGTCAGATTTTAAATACATTTGTTTGCAATTGAGAAAAAGAATTAGTTTACTTGCATATATGCTACTTATTCATGAATTGGTTTACTTGCAATTGAAGCAAAAGATTTATTAACCAAATATTGTACATTGCATATAAATAATAATTACTAAGATGATGCAATAGTTTCAGTTTCCCTTGATTACATATGTTGGTCATCACGTGACGGTATGTACCAAATAAATAATTAGTTAGTTGATGCAAATAAACCTTTCGACACAACAATGTTAAATTATCTGTTAGTGTTTCCTCTATTTTGAAAAGAGAAATTATAAACGAGTGTCTTTCTTTTAGTACTATAATATAACGTGTTTCTGTAGGTTATAACTTGTACGTCTTGTATAATTGTTTTATATAGCATTTTGTATAAAATATGCAAATGAATGCTATTTAATGAACTGTAATTAAAATGATGAGGGATCTTCATATTTTAACAATTAATTTAAATATAATATTTACTCAACAGTAATGTTTAGATTGTTGTATAATATTTACCACGACGAAATTAGCTCCGAACGAAATTAATTAAGAGTATTTCCTTTCAATTTTACTTCTTACCAGCATTTTTTAATAAAGAAAAATTCTCAGTTGTTACTTTCTTTTGTAATAAAAATATTTACAGTTATTACTATGACATAATAATTCTTAAATTAGGTACTCTAGATATGTTAATAAATAAATCAATGTAAAATTAAATTACAAGCTCAATTTAATTTATTATTTAAAAGTTTAAATTTTCAGAATTTAAAAAATTCAAACACTTAATATCAAATAAATTTTCTGTGATGTTACAAATTACTTAATTCATAAATTCAAGAAAAGAAAATTTTCAAGTCGTTGTTTTGAGTCAAACACTTGGGATCTAAAAAGCTCAGGCTCTTGATCCTTAGAAATGTTTGGTAACTTAAGAGTGTACACGTTACAAAAAATTAAATAATTATTATTATTATAAAACTTAGATTGTTCGGCTTTGATCTTATTTGTATAAGCAGAATTTATGGGATATTGTTGATAATATTAACACAACACTACCAACAAATTCCTATGAGTTGTCAAGATAGAAGGTAAAGGCAATGTAAGACAACATTCTTCAATGAGTTCATAATGTGATGACATCAACACGCATGGGACATTTTGGCAACACTTTTTTACAGGGACTAATCATGCAAAACTGTAACAACTGGAGCTCTGGTTTCTGATCATGCTGATTACTTCTGAGGCTGTCCATGATGAATTCCCACCTTTGCCCACCTCCATATCCACATCTCCTCTATCTCTTCCTTCTCACCAACAAAGAGCATCAAAACAAAAAAACTCCACCACTGCCACCGTCACCGCCACCGCCACCGCCACTGACCTTGCCACAACCATCACCACCACCTCCACCCTCTCACCACCTTTGCCCACCACCACCCCCACCACACTTCCTGCGAAACCTACACCTCAGAAAAGTTGGAAGCAAGTAGTTGGAGACCAACAAGGTTCAAACCTCACTTTTACACCTCCCATAGAAATTGACGGTAAACATATTGTTTGTCCAGAGATTGAAACTTTGGAAGAGGGAGCACGTTATTGGAAAGCCACTTTGGTTGGCTTCTTTTTTGACCAACGTCCCCCCTTTCCTGTCCTTTATAAATGGGTTCACCGAACCTGGCTTAGCAAGGGGCTAGCTGATGTGCTTCTAACAGAAGAAAACCTCATATTGTTCACCTTCAACTCAATCTCTCAAGCTTATAAAGTCTTAGAGGAAGGCCCATGGCATATTGGTAATCAACCTTTGTTCTTGCAGATATGGCAACTGAGTCTAAAGCTTTAATCACTCAAAATCCAAAGCATTCCTTTATGGATTCACTTTCATAATGTCCCTCTTGAATACTGGACCACCAAAGGCTTGAGTGCCTTTACTAGTTTCATTGAAAAACCTCTTTTTATTGATGAAACTACTGCCAAGAAAAAAAGAGGGGGTTATGCTCGTATTTGTGTAAGTGTTGAGCTCTCAAAAGATCTTCCAAATGAAATCTCTATTATAAGGCTTGGTGAAGGATGAAAACTATGGGAGGAGAGTATAGCTGTCTCTTATCAATGGAAACCTCTTCCCAAACATCAAGGGAAACTTTGGCAACCCACAGGCAAAAAATTTCAAATTGGTAGCTATTATAAGTTAATGGGGACTCTCTCTGCAAGGAAGAAATGTAGGGCGTATTGGAGGTGGGTCAGGACCCTCCATCAGCCGTAGAGACTGCACTAGAAATTGTAATAGGACCCCAAGTTCACTCTTTTCTTAATTAAGAGCCTCCTTTAACTAGCCATCCTTCTTCTCCTGCAGTGCCCACAAATGCTCCTATACCTGTCCACTCCCCTTCTACACCAGCAAATGTAAGCCCTCCACCAAGTGAAACTCACCAAAACCCCTATCAGCACTCCACTAGAAAATGCAAATTCAACAAGTCCTTAAACTCAAGGCTATGTAGACATTGAAGATGACGATTGTCTATGCCATTTCAAACTGTAGTGAGGAGGATTTCTTAACGGAATAAGAGGAAAAACTCTAAATACCAATTCATTTAATATGTCCATAATTGTGTGGAATGTCAGAGGTCTAAATTGCCCAACAAAGCAAGCTGCTTTACAGGATTTTGTCAAGAGGGAGAAGCCTCTCATTGTAGGACTACTTAAAACAAAAATAAAACTAGAGAATCTTGGTCGAATATCGATTTTGGCTCCTTATTGGAAGCAGCTGACTAATCATTCACATTTTGTAAATGGAAGAATTATTTTATGCTACAAGGCCAATAAAATTCAAGTTGAACTCCTCCACTCCACTGATTATGTTATGCACCTTAAAATTTCTTTTTTACATGAGAAAGTCGACATCCTCACATCGGTTGTCTATGCTAGCAATTTTGGGTTCCAATGGTCAACTCTTTGGAGAAACCTTATAGATTTCAGCAGAGGTTCCAACCTTCCTTGGTTGATTTTTGGTGATTTCCACTCTATCCTATCTACAGCTGAGGCTTAAGGCAATGTTAATCTTCACAATTACATGGATGATTTTAAGCAGTGTGTAGACGCCCTAGGGGTGACAGACCTTAACTTCTGTGGTCATAGGTTTACTTGGTCTAATAAATAATCTTCTCACTGCTTTATTCAAAAGAAGCTTGATAGAGCATTGGTCAATGTTAGCTAGCTTACAAAGTTCCCCAATAGCTCTGCTCCATTCCAAGACCCTCCCTTTTTGAATCACACCCCCATTAAAGTAGTAAATCTCTTCCAAAAGGTTGTCAGTAATTACCCTTTCAGATTTAACAATTATTTGATCCATGTTCTAGGATTTACTGAAGCTTGTTCAAAAGGTGCAACTCATTTCTTTCAAGGTACTAAACAATTTATCTGTGTCCAGAAATTGAAAAAGATTAAGAAGGAAATCAAAATTCTTCACTCTTCAAGGGGTTCTAAAGAAGATGTTATGCTTAAAACTAGGAACAAAATTACTGACATCTACAAATCCCTTGCCTCTTCACCATAAGATCACTCACTAATTGAAAATGAAAAGCTACCTCTCTGTCATTATATGGCCTCAGTAAGCTATCACAACTCCTTGCACCAATAAAGATCTCGGATTAATTGGCTCAAAGATGGAGATAAATGCTCAAAGTTCTTCTTTAACTCCATTCTAGTCCATAAAAATGGAAACCATATCCCCTCCATCATAAATCACGAGGGTCGAATCCTCCATAGCCAAAAGGAAATTATGGACGAGGCTGTTACTTACTTTAGTAAAGTACTTGGAACCTGTATCGCAACCTTGAACCCAATTTCAGGCTTTAATTCTCTCAACCTGAAAAAAATCACCCATCTAGACCAAAGCTTGCTTATCAAACCTGTGGAAGACTAGGAAATTGAGGATGTGATCAGACTGAATGGTCTCTTTTATCAAAAAAACATGGGACATTACAGGTAAGTTTGTTAAAAATGCTATAAAGGAATTTTTTTCTAAAGGGGTGCTCCTTAAGGAGATTAACAAGACCTTCTTATGTTTAATATGAAAATTTCAACTCCTAACTCCTTTAATGACTTCAGACCTATAGCCTGTATAAATTTTCTGTACAAAGTCATCTCAAAGATCCTTGCAACAAGATTGAAAATAGCTATATCTCTAGTTGTCAGTGACAATCAGGGGGCTTTCATTAGGAATCGACAAATTGACGACAATATCCTAATAGTGCAAGAGATTCGCAAAGGTTATTCAAGAGTGAACTCAACCCCAAATTGCACCATCAAAATTTACTTTCGTAACGCCTTTGATAATATTGGCTGGCCCTTTTTGTGGAAGATGTTGGAAGTCTATGACTTTCCACCTATCTACATCAACTGGATCAAAGAATGTGTAATAACTGCTAACTACTCAATCCTAATAAATGGTAGTCCCTCGCCTTACTTCAAAGCTGAGAATGGGCTAAAACAGAGAGACCCCCTCTCTCCTTACCTCTTTATCTTATGTATGGAAATACTTAACTCCATAATCAAATTGGGAGTGGAGTCTACCCCCCTCTTTAAGTATCACACAAAGTGTAAGAAAATCATGCTTACTAACTTGTCCTTTGCCGATGACCTGCTTCTTTTTTGCAGAGCTACTTTGGATTCGATCAACAGCTAATAAAGGCCTTCCAAAAGTTTCAATCCGTTTCTGGATTGCAGCTCAATCTTGACAAAAGTCACTTTATTCTGTCTAAAGGTGCCTTAACTGTGGCCTCACATATTGCTTCTCTCATAAGTATGAAGGAGAACTCACCACCTATCTTATATCTAGGCTTGCCTATCTCAACAAAAATACTCACTTTCATCAAATGCTCACCTCTTATAGATAAAATTCACCACAAACATATTTCTATCTTTTGCAGGGAAAATTCAACTCATTAAATCGATGCTTAGCTCTGTACACATCTATTGGAGCTCTCATATATTTCAATCCAATGGTGTCATCAAATCCATAGAGAGAATTTTCAAGAATTTCTTGTGGAACTCTTCAAATGGAGGAAAGGGCTATACAAAAATTAAATGGTTTTATATTTGCTATCCTAAAGCAAAAACTGGCTTGATTATTTCCTCTGTTAAACTCAAAAATCAAACAATCATTCTGAAAAGACTTTGGTGGATTCTTAAAGACAAGAATTCGATCTGGATTACAAGGCTCCACTCTTACTTTCTCAAGGGTCGTAGCATATGGGAAGTAAGAAAGAATCCTTCAAACTATTTCTTTCTTAATCAACTATTGCATTTAGAAAATTTAGTTAAAGATTATATTTCTAGTTCTGTTGGCAATGTGAAGCTAAAATCATTGTGGTATGATAACTGGTTGTGTTAAGGTGCTCTCATCAATTCTCCAAACTTGGTTAGCAACTCTACCATCTTCCCTCTCTACACTAAATTTGATACCTTCATCAATGACAATAACTGGAACTTCCCAAACACTCTTCGCCACTTGCAACCCTATTACTCTCCCCATTCTCTGAAGCAAGATACCTTTTCTGGCACAATCAATGTACTTAACATCTTTCTAACTGCATTGTGAGAGACCTCCTTCAGATGAAGAAACCGATAGTGGAGTGGCATCAAATCATTTGTCATAAGAGTATCCCTCTTAAAACTTCCTTTCTCTGATGGCTTGCCATACAAAATTGACTCAACACAGCTGATCGTCTTAAAGTTTTAAGCATTAACACTTCTTGTCCTTTTTGTTCAATAGTGGACGAAACCAGAGATCATTTATTTTTCATGTGTGAAGTGACCAATCGTATATGGGGAGCTATCAAAGTATATTGCACATGGACCTCTTAAGAAATCACACTCCCTCATGCTATCCATTGGCTCTCATTTAAAAGAAATCCCCCCAAGCTTACCTACATAACTGCAGTGTGCATGACGGTACAATCCATATGGAAGGAGTGGAATGTTTTTCAACTTTAAACAAAAACCTATCCCAACCCTTATTTCTGACATTATGGCAAGCATTTGTGAACTTATAAGAGTGGCAAGCATAACTTGAAGATCAATTTATTGTACTTAGCTTTCAAGGTTCTCTAGCTTTTTATTCTAAGTAGAGTTATATATTTAAGTTTTCTCGTGTAGAAGGGTTGCCCCTATGAATGCTGTGTTTTGTTCTCCCATTCTTTATTAATGAATTCCTCCTTTATTTCCTAAAAAAATGTAACAACTGAAGAACGACCTAATAATAGTTTAAGTGAAGAAAGAGACTGAGTCAGTGATCAAGATTGATCTCGTGCTGACTACTAGATAGCATAACAGTCAACCCTATGATACAATAGAACATAACAGTGAGTCATGTTCAATAAATTACTTATGTTGACTGCTTGTGCCATAACTTTCCTCGATAAGTATTTTGAAAAAAAATTGGTTATATCATATAGACTCGATTGTGAATATTTGTGGTCTACATAATACAAGAAGTGTAAATTTATAAGTATGTTATTATAATTTTATTTAGTTAATATTTGCTACTTAGCTCTACATATTTTTAAGGAATGGAAGGGCTTAATAAAAGTATGGGAATTTAGGTGGATTTTTAACATAA
>JANZXP010000007.1:24889260-24900067 GCA_027576715.1 Erythroxylum flavicans | reverse complement strand
TATCAGTTCCACCAATATCAATCACCAAAGTGTTTACACATAATTCCTTACCTCCCATTTGCCACCTTAAGTTTTGACAAATATAATTGCAACTTAAATTCATTACCCCTCTTACCACAATTGTCAACTCCTTCACTTCTTCTAACTCCCTTCAAATTTGATTTATTATTTTTTATCCACAAAGTTATGCTTGCTTCCCCCATCCACCAATATATGAATTACATTTCCTTTTAACATACCTTACATTTTGATCTATTGATATTTTACCATAGTCACTCCTGACATAAATTGCAAGGATATGCTTGGTGTCTCCTCTTTCGTCATTCTCCACCTCTGCTTTAACTATATACATTTGCAAAAAAAAATTTTTGCACTTATGTTTAAGAACATATTTTTCTTCATACTAAAAACACAACACTTTAGCTCTACGGTCATCTAGTTCCTTGCTAGAAGTAGTCTTGCTCCATTTCAAATCTTTATCTCCCTTCTGACTTCCTTACACAGGTGTAGGCCATAAACCTGGAGACTTTGATACATTCAGTGAATTTACAGCAAAATACAAACCTCTTTGATGAACTTTTCCCATTACTCTATAATGTATAGCTACCATCTCATGTTTCCTTTATAATTCATACACTTGTTGAAGAGTTTTTGGATTCCACAACTTTATTGGATATTTAATCTCTACCTTCAAGTCTTTAAAAAATATAATAACCAAATAAGGTTTGAACATCACTAATTTTTATGATAACATATCAAACTCGACAAAATACTCCTTCATAGTTCCCTTCTTCCACAATTCCTTCAATTCTCCTATCGGATCTTTAAAGTTATCTCTCTAAACCTCTGCTTTATCTCCAACAAATACTCACTCCAACTAGGGGGATCCCTGGTTAACCTATTCCTTAGTGCTTAGTATTGAGGTTTCATGAGATCATAATGCTTTATTCCCTTGTCAACGAAAGTATGCACCGGATCTTCTAGCCAGGGCAAATATAAGTGATTGTAAACCCATATCTAAACCTCTTCTAGCAAGACTGCCTTCAACCTAAAAGAGTCAACCAATATGAACATTCCACCCATTATCGCAGCATCCTAAGAGCACTTTAGTACCTCACATTCATATGTCCTGACATAGCTTTCACTGTTAACTTTCTTTTCCAACATATGCATAATCAATCTTAACACACCATTTTCAGAAGTTCAGTGGAGGTAGAATATCAGGCACTTTCAGCTTTGGTTGCGAAAATTTGTTCACTCAAATCTATCCTATGTGATTTGTATATTTATGATGATCAACTAGTTCCAGTTTATTGTGATAATCTCCCAGCTACATATTTGGCTCCCAACCCTGTTAATCATGCTCAAACCAAGCATATGGAAGTTGATTTCCATTTTGTCCGAGAGAGAGTGCAGTAGGGTGATATTCTTGTTTAACATATACCAAGCATGAACCACACCTCATTGTAAGCTACAAATTAATCTTAATGTAGTTTTCCTAAATCATACACTGGATTGAGTGGGGATCATATATAGATATAGTTAAGATAAGCATTAGATAGATATAGTTAAGATAAGCGTAGGTATATTATTAGGATTATTTCTATCTATCCTTGTAACTGATTTAACTATCTTCTGTCACTATTAATTATAAATACAGGATTAAACCATCTTAGGAGTTCAATATTAATTAATTCCCTCAGCTCAATTTTTACCATATACACTATAGCCATACACACCTGTAACTCTGTTGGAGTACGATCCAACATAAATAATTGCTCATACTTGAAAACCCAAGCTTATAGATTTTCTCCTTTGAACACCGACAACTCAATCTTACTACACCTCTTAGGAGTGGTGTAATGCCCCTTGAAGTAACCATCTCCATTTACAGTTTCAAAGACCCTCTGATCAACATTTCCCTTTACACCATTTTCACTATTATCTTTTTGAAACAACTGAGTAATCCATTCTTTCAATTCCTGCATACTTCATCCATATCTTATCACTAACTCTTACATCTGATTATGCAAGCCTTCCTCCATTTGTCTTCATTCTTGGCCTCAAGTTCCTTCTTCCATGTTGTAGCATTGATAATAGTCTAAATCTCGACTCTGATACCAATTTTGATACAGATATTTATGGCGTAGCTAGTTTGGGAAATTTAGGGATTGAAACAATGAATGAAAGAGAGGAAATGAAAAGAAAGAAGTAGAAGAAACAGAAGAGAAAGGAAATTTTTAGAGAGAGAAAATTTGTTATGGTTATTCATTGATCTCTTCTCTACCTCCAAAGGTTATATTAACAACTTTAATAACTATTTGTGGCCAACTGTTAGACCCTTAAACTTGGGAGCACTTCTTAGCGACCTTCATAATGTGCCTTAAGAGGAATGTTAGCTGGATTACATGCATGAGGGAGGCATGCGAAAATACTAAGGCAAACATGAGTGAGTAGATCAGACTTAGTATAAATTTTGGTAGAGTCTCGGACCTTATGGAGGTAGACTTGACCCAAGCTAAGGACTTGATGGACTAAGGACTTGGCCCATGCTCGGATGAATGGACTACGACTAGCGGACTTGTTATGGGAAGCATTAGATCAGGCCAGTGTGCTATGTGAGCTTCGGCAAGATCACATTACATCATCAAAGGATAGAGAGCGTGGAGAGATCTTGGATGGTGTGATGACAACTAGGAGTTAGAGTTTCAGTGGGACTCAACATCAGAAGATAGTAGAGATCTTCAAGGATAAGGATGCTAGTTTCCTATTTGAATGTAAACTCTATCCTTCTGTTATCTTGTAAATTCTATCTTATCAGTTAGAGTCCTATTTGGATGGGAGTGTCATCCAATTAGTCCACGTGATGTAATCTAATAGAGATAGACATGATCCTAGCATGATCTTAGGCAGTTCAGTTTAAGTGGGATTCTGAATGTAACTTAGCTTCTAAGTTAGAATGCCTATATATATCTTTTGAGGGAAAGTAATATAAAAGTTGGTTTTACCGTATCTCTCTTGTCTTCCTTATTGCCTTTATTTTCTTATTGCTCTCGTAGCATTGTTTCCTTGAGTGTATCAACTAAACACTGCAAGGGTCGTTGAAGGCTAAAGTCTTGCTTAAGCAAGACCTAAGTGAGACTATCATGCAAAGGGTGTTGGCGATCAACTTCAGTGAAAGTTTGAGTCCTAAGGTGACCTTTGTATCAACTGGTATCAGAGCCAAATTTTAGTATGGTAGTAGGCAAACTGACAAAATGGGTGACTAGGGTTGAGGCACTCATTGGGCTAATTCCTCAAGGGGAGGAAGAGGTCACATCTCACAATACTTGATTAGAAATGTTGGAGGTGTGAATCTAGCAGTCGCAACAATAGATGGCAGATTTGTTGAAGGCACAAGAGGAGGCCCAGTTCGAGATCACTGTGCTGAGGCACACTATTCCAACTTTAGATGTCGATCAGATCGAAAGCTCCACATCATAACTTTCATTTATGAACCCAAGGTGCTCGAAGGCATGTGGGACGCTAAAGTGTTGGAGAATATCTTGTGGGATATAGAGCAGTACTTTACAGCTGTTAAGGTATCCGATACAGATAAGGTTAGATTGACGATCATGTGCTTAGATGGGTATGCCAAGCTCTGGTGGAGGACGAGGACCTCTACGGAAATCAGCACGAGTAAAACCCCCTGGAAACATAGGTGCAAATGAAGAAGGAGCTCAAGGTTCAATTCCTTCCTATGAATACTTATTGGCTCACGAGAGATGCCTTGAAGAAGCTCAAGCAAGATGGATCGGTAAGAGACTATGTCAAATCATTTAGTCCTCTAATGTTGGATATTGAGAATACGTCAGATGAGGACAAGCTCTTCAATTTTTTGTCCAGTTTACAATCATGGGCTCAAATGGAGTTACGGAGGCAAAACATGAAGGACATGGTTGGTGCAATTGTGGCCACTGATGCCTTGGTGGATTTTCAAATGGTGAAAGAATCTAAGGCAAGCTAATCAAATTCTTTCAAGGGCAAAGGTCATGCCCAACAAAAGAAGACCGAGGGGAAGAAGGAGAAGAAAGACTCTAATAAGGGGGATTTCAAAGGTAAAGGCAAACAAGATGGTGGCTCTAAGAACGAAGAGATGTCCTCAAAGAAGGACAAGGTTACTTGTTACTTATGCGATGGTCCACACTTTATCAGAGAGTACCCGAGAAAGGATAAGTTGAATGCCATAATTGTCGAAGAAGACAGTGAATTTTCAAAAAATGCCGCACTAAATCTGATCACCTTGCTTAATGCAGTTAGTAGCGAGTCGGCTCCTTTTGATAAACTATTGTACATGAGGTGTACAAGTTGAGGAACAAGACGTGACCACAATGCTTAATATAGGCGCAATCCACAGTTTCCTAGCAGAAAAGATGGTTCGAAAGTTGGGCATAAAGGTATCCAAGACCCCAATAAAGATTAAAAACCCTGCGGGGAAGGCACAAGCAGTTACGAGAATTGCTTACAACATTCCAGTCAGAATCGAAAGTTGGTCTGCCAAGATGAACTTCATGATCATATCATTGGAGGATTTTGAGAAAATATTGGGGGTTGATGTCCTCAAAGCAACAAAGGTGGTGTTGTATCCAAGTTTGGGAGGTATGATATTAATGAACGATCAAAATTCCTTTTACGTGAACTATTATAAGTTCGATGGTGGAATGACAAATGCTACTTTAGTAGGACATGTTTCGAGAAAGGGTTGAAGAAAGGCATGGAGACCTATCTCGCTGCCATGTGGGAAATCAGTGAAGACCACGTGGTGGAAGTTCCTGATATGGTAGCAAGTTTGTTGAGGGAGTTTCGGGAGGTGATGCTGAAAGAGTTACCAAAAACTCTTCCCCCCTCATTATGAGGTAGATCATAGGATTGAGTTGGTTCTTAAAGCGATCCCATCTGCACGTTCCCCGTATAGGATGTCCTCGATGGAATTGGTAGAACTTCAAAAACAACTTAGTGAGTTGTTGGAAGCAGGATTCATCCAACCATTTAAAGTCCCATACGGTGCTCCGATATTGTTTCACAGTATACTTTGGATGTGTGTGGACTATCAAGCATTGAACAAGGTAACGATAAAAAACAAGTATTCGGTACCTTCGATTAAGGATTTGATGGATAGGTTGTCAAGGGTTGAGGTGTTCACTAAATTGGATTTTCAGAGTGGGTATTGGCAAGTGTAGATAGCTAAGGGTGATGAGAAGAAGACAACGTGTGTAACATGGTATGGATCCTACAAATTTTTAGTTATGCCGTTTGGATTAACTAACGCCCCTGCTACATTTTGCAACCTTATAAATGATGTGCTGTATGGCTTCTTGGATGAGCTTATTGTGGTCTACTTAGACGACATTATGGTGTATAACACTAACATAGTAGAATATATGGAACACTTGATATGGGTGTTCGAAAGACTAAGGCAGCACAAACTTTACATGAAGATGGAAAAGTGCGAGTTTGCCTAATTGGAGATCAGATTCTTAGGTCAGGTGGGCAAGGGTTAGGTCAGGATGGATTTGAGAAAGATGAAAGTGATAGTTGAGTGGTAGTCTCCCACGACAGTATGAGAATTGTAGAGTTTTTTCGGCCTGACGAACTATTATAGGCAGTTTATTGTGGGATATTCTAAGAAAGCGGCACTATTGATAGATTTGCTAAAGAAGAAGCAAGAGTGGTGTTGGTCGCGTGCATGTGAGGAGGCATTCGAGAAACTTAAAGTCACTATATCAATCGAACCTGTGTTGAATTTACCCGTGTTTGATCTTCCATTTGAGGTACATACTGATGCTCCAGACAAAGCCATTGGCGGAGTCCTTATATAGAAGGGTCGTCAGGTAGCATTTGAGAGTCGAAAGCTTAATGGTGCAGAGCAGTGTTACTCGATGCATGAGAAGGACCCAAAAGAAGTTATCCGCAAAACAAGCCTAGTGGTAGGAGTTTCTTACTAAGTGTGACTTTGTGTGGGAGCATAAACCGGGAAGGTACAACAACATAGCAAATGCCTTGAGTAGGAAGGAGGTATTTGTGGCCCTTTATTCAGTCACGATGGTGGAGTCCAACCTTTACAAATTAAGGTGACAACTCCAATAGAGACCATGTACTATAAGTTGATTTCTTAAGTTAAGGAAGGTGTTGTACGTAGGTTTTGGCTCAACAATGATGGACTTTTTATGACTAAGAGTAGTTAAATATATATCGATTGTAGAAATAGTTGTTGAAGGAGACGTATGACTCGTAGTGGGCTGGTCACCTAGGAGTCCAATGGATGCTAGCGCTCCTATCTCGTTCCTATTTTTGGCCAAAGATGGAGAATGACGTGGAATGTTACATCAAGATGTGCCTCATTTGTCAGTTGGATAAACCAAAGAGAAAGAAGGAAGTCGGTTTACTATAGCCCTTATCCATCCCGAGAGATCGTGGATGTCAGTTTTAATAAATTTGTTCTCAAAGTTGGACAATATGGCATTAATCATGGTAGTGGTTGACAGATTCTCCAAGTATGTGATCTTCGTGCCAACTTCTATGACTTATCCTTCAGATGTTGTGGTTATGGCCGAGTTGTTCTACAAAAACGTGGTCAAGTATTTCAGAGTTTCAGTAGATATTGTGAGCGACTGAGAAGCCAGATTTACAGGCCGATTCTGGAAGTCCCTTTTTAATATGATGGGTTGCGATTTGAGGTTTTCAATGACAAATCACCCACAAACAGATGACCAAATAGAAATGATCAACGATTTGTTGGAGGAATACCTAGGGCATTATGTAATTGCAAGTCAACATAACTGGTTGAGTTTACTTGATACTGCACAGTTTTGCTATAACTTGCATAAATCTTCGGCTATAGAGAAAAGTCCCTTCGAGATTATGTTGAGACAATAACCTCTCACACAACAAGAGATTGTTCAACAAAAAATAGGGGGAAAATATCCTGTGGTGCATAAGTTTGTAATAGAGAAGCAAGAATTGTTAGATAAAGGGAGGGACAGTCTTCGAAAAGCTTCTCAACGAATGAAGAAGCAAGCGGATCTTTAGAGGAGACCGTTAGAATTTGACATGGGAGATAAAGTTTGTTGAAACTAACCCTATAAATTTGGAAGAAAATCTCGAGTAAGCAAGTTCATAGGGGTTTGGTGTCGAAGTATGATGGACTATTTGAAGTGCTACACAAAGTGGGGAATGTGGCATACAGATTGAAATTGCCTAAGCGGTTAAAGGTACACTCTACTTTTCTTGTTAGTTTTCTCAAGCCTTACTATGAGGATGCATCATATCCAAATAGGAATCAGGTGAATCGAGCTCCACCGATTGTGAGGAAATAGTTTGAGGATCAAGTGGAGAAGATCCTAGATCATCAAATAATGGGTCAACACAAGAAGAATCGATTAATTGAGTTCTTGATTCAGTGGAAAGGTAAACCTGTCACGGAAGCTTCGTGGGAGAAAGACGCAATTTTGTGGTAATTCGAGGACTAGGTGAACGCCTACCTTCAGACTAATTTGACGAGGGTGTCGAATCCATCTGGTGGGGGTGGTTTGTTAGACCCTTAAACTTGGGAGCAGTTCTTAGTAACCTTCAAGATATGCCTTAGGATGAAGGTTAGCTGGATTACACGCATGAGGGAAGCCTGCGAAAATACTAAGGCAAACATGGGCAAGTGAGATCGGACTTGGTATGAATTTTGGTAGAGTCTTAGACCTTGTGGAGATTAACTCGACCCAGGCTAAAGACTTTATGGACTAAGGACTTGGCCCATGTTCGAATGAATAGACCACGACTAACGGACTTGTTGTGGGAAGCATTGGATTAAGCCAGTGTACTATGTAGGCTTCGGTAAGATCACACTATATCATCAGCGGATAGAGATCATGGGGGGATCTTGGATGATGTGGCGATAACTAGGAGTTAGAGTTGTAGTGGGATTCAAAATCTGAAGATAGTAGAGATCTTCGAAGATAAGGATGCTAGTTTCCTATTTGAATGTAAACTTTATCTTTCTATTATCTTGTAGATTCTATCTTATCAGTTAGAGTCCTATTTAGATGGGGGTGTCATCCAATTGATCCACGTGATGTAATCTGATAGAGATAGATGTGATCTTAGCACGATCTTAGGTAGTTCAGTTTAAGTGGGTTTCTGAATGTAACTTAGCTTCTAAGTTAGAATGCCTTTATATAGCTTATTGAGCTTTGCTCTCCTCATTCAGTTAGAGAGAGCATTCCTTGTATTCTTTTGAGGGAAAGTATTATAAAGGTTGGTTTTGCCGTATTTCTCTTGTTTTCCTTGTTGCCTTTATTTTCTTATTGCTCCCGCAGCATTGTTTCTTCGAGTGTATCAATTAAACACTGCAAGGGTCGTTGAAAGCTGAAATCTTGCTTAAGCGGACCTAAGTGAGACTGTCGTGTAAAGGGTGTTGGTGATCATCTTCGGTCAAAATTCGAGTCCTAAGGTAACTTTTGTATCACCAACCACTTACAACGAGACAAATGTTCGCTTTACATGACAACATTTCACTTATGTATTATTTACATTGTTACGTCATATCTATTTACGTCTTCACTCATCAGCTCCTGCTCGTACAAGACAATGTTTCGCTTATGTATTATTTACAATGTTATGTTGTATCCATCTACGTCTTCCTTCATCAACTTCCGCTCCTATATAAAAAGGTCTAAGTAGTAGGTAGAGACTAAACAAATGATTTACCATAAAAATGTGACAATGTAGGGCAACAACACTGATGTAAAGGAGACAATTTGTCCCATGTGGTGAAGGAGGGAGACGAAGTGTTGAGAATGAGACATTGAATGAGATGGTTCGATAAAGTAGGGAGACGAAATGGTGAGAAGGGAGATGATGCTACTTTTATTCTTAGATTGGGGATTCAGGGATTATTTTGATTTTGGGATTTTTTACTTTAAAGTTAATTAATTAATTAATTAGGTTAATTAAATTAATTAGCTAAGTTAAGTATATTTAGATTAATATAATTAAATTTTATAAAAATATTTTACTAATTTTAATAATTAATTTTAAATAAGTGGTTTCACATCACCACATGGTGATATGTGGTATAATGAGATCTACAATAATGTTAAAATATATCCAAATTTCTGACATTTCATTGCCCTTATGTCCTCATCATCTTTTCTGTTGGCATAAGGTTCAATTTTAATGTTCTTAAAATGATATGATTTAATTTGATACTTCAAAATGTTAAGATTTAATTTATTATCACTTTTGCCCTTTTTGCATTCTTCATTTTAGAAGACAAAAAACATTTATAGCCTCACTAAAAAATTTGAGGCATGCTCCAATTGAGAATCGACCTCAGAATAATTTAAGGGTAGCTTCTACAGGAGCCCTACAACAATCTCAATCTAATGCTGACTTCTTAGCTGAGCAGAATCGGCTTCAACCCGAGGGAAGTCCACCCTCATTCGAACCAGATTTGACAAGGCCAGACCCAATTGAGGGCCTCTCACAGTAAAGCCCCAGGGGGAGATTCCTGCATGCTCTGGCGAATCACAGCAGAGAAGGGGAAGAGCATATGTTAAGAAGAATTGCACGATCTGATATTCTATTCGATAAATCCAATACCTCAGGCTATACTGACTATCCGTCTAATGAAGGGATAGATTAGTAATTTTACGGGTGTTAAACAACACCTTTCCCTTGTATTAAAAAAAATTTTGAGGCATCCGAAGATCCCTTCTTATTTATATACCTTTTTAATTATTGTTTTTAATTATCTTTTAGCAATGTTTTCAAAATTAGATCAAAAATTAAATCGGTAAGACAAGAGATTTAAGATTTAAAATGTTCAGTCGGTATTAAACCCTTATAAAACTTGTTAAATATTGGATAAAATTTAAAAATTTTAAAAATTATTGAAGAAGACTATTTTTACTTATCGACAAATTTAAAATTTAATTGAAAATAAAATTAGTAAATAAAAATTAATTGATTATTTTAGTTTATAAAAATCAATTAGTTTATAAAAATGACTGATTAATTAATAGTTTAGCTAGTTTTTAATAATAAATATTATTAGATTAAATTAACCGAAAAAAGTAAAAATCGAACTGAAATTTTAATCGATTCAAAGTTTTTACTGTTGATAGCCTCAATGAAAAAATATTTTTGATATATATATAGTTTGGTGTTAATAGCCTAGTTTATATTGTTTTATCCTCTCATAATGGATAATTGAAAAAATCTTCCCACCAAATTATCAATATTTTAAAAATAAAATCATAGGATTATACTGTGAATTTAAAACATGATAAAAAGAAATTATATTTATCTATGAAAAATTTTGAAGTTTAATTAAAAAAAATTATTAAAAAATTAATTAGTTTATAAAAATTTATTAATTTATTGATTAATAAACTAATAAGTGTTTAACAATAAAAATTATTAAAACAAACTGAAAAGTTAAAAATTAAATCGATCGATTTAAAATTGATAAACACTTTTTAAGTTGTAGTTTCTTAAGAGTGATCGAATTGGTAGAGTGAGAGGTATGAGATTAAAAGATCTTATGTTTGAATCTCTCTATTTACACTCTCTTGTTCAAGCTTATTGTATAGAACTTACTTTAAAAATTATTGTGTTAATTAGAAAATACGGGATCCTCGTTTTGAGAAAAAAAAAGAGAAACTTTTTAAGTTGTAGAGACTGAAAGTGATAACAAGTCTCGATGCTATTTGCTTCGCAGTTGCCCTAATAGTGACAAATCGATTACCACCACGAACAAAAGGTAGTGTTCTGT
>JANZXP010000007.1:24865905-24889160 GCA_027576715.1 Erythroxylum flavicans | reverse complement strand
CTTTTGAGGGAAAGTAATATAAAGGTTGGTTTTGCCATATCTCTCTTGTTTTCCTTGTTGCCTTTATTTTCTTATTGCTCCTATAGCATTGTTTCTTCAAGTGTATCAATAAAACATTGCAAGGGTCGTTGAAAGTTGAAGTCTTGCTTAAGCGGACCTAAGTGAGATTGTCGTGTAAAGGGTGTTGGCGATCAACTTTGGTGAAAATTCGAGTCCCAAGGTAACTTTTGTATCACCAACCACTTACAACGAGACAAATGTTCCCTCTACACGACAACATTTCGCTTATGTATTATTTACAATGTTACGTCGTATCTATCTACGTCTTCACTCATCAGCTCTTGCTCGTCCAAGACAATTTTCGCTTTTGTATTTTACAATGTTATGTTGTATCCATCTACGTCTTCCTTCATCAACTTCCGCTCCTATATAAAAAGGTCTAAGTAGCAGGTAGAGACTAAACAAATGATTTACCATAAAACTATGACAGAGCAGGGCAACAACACTGATGTAAAGAAGACAGTTTGTCCCATGTGGTGAAGGAGGAAGACGAAGCGTTAAGAATGAGACATTGAATGAGATGGTTCGATAAAGGAGGGAGACGAAATGGTGAGAAGGGAGACGATGCTACTTTTATTCTTAGATTGGGGATTCAGGGATTATTTTGATTTTGGGATTTTTTTTACTTTAAAGTTAATTAATTAATTAATTAGGTTAAATAAATTAATTAGCTAAGTTAAGTATATTTAGATTAATATAATTACATTTAAATTAAATTAAATTTTATAAAAATATTTTACTAATTTTAATAATTAATTTTAAATAAGTGGTTTTCACATCGCCACATGGTGATATGTGGTATAATGAGATCTACAATAATCTTAAAATATATCCAAATTTCTAACATTTCATTGCCCTTATGTCCTCATCATCTTTTCTGTTAGCATAAGGTTCAATTTGAATGTTCTTAGAATGATATGATTTAATTTGATACTTCAAAACGTTAAGATTTATAGCCTCATTTAATTTGATACTCCAAAACGTTAAGATTTTCATTCTTCATTTTAGAAGACGAAAAACATTTATAGCCTCACTAAAAAATTTGAGGCATCCAAATATCACTTCTTATATATATACCTCTTTAATTATTGTTTTTAATTATCTTTTAGGAACGTTTTCAAAATTAGATCAAAAAATAAACCAATAAGACAAGAGATTTAAGATTTAAAATGTTCAGTCGGTATTAAACCGTTATAAAACCTGTTAAATATTGGATATAATTTAAAATTTTGAAAAATGATTGAAGAAGACTATTCTTATTCATTAAAAAATTTAAAATTTAATTGAAAAATGATTTTGTCAAATAAAAATTAGCCAATGTATTTTGGTTTATAAAATTAATTAGTTTACCAAATCTGACCGATTAATTAATAAAATGATTAGTTTTAAATTATCAAATTCACATATTAAGAACATCCATTAATGATATTAAAATAAAAATCACATGTTTTACACATATTAAATTTAAAAGTTGTATAATCATAATCTTTAAATTTAAAATTTTAATTAATAAAAATTATTTTTTCTTTAAATTTTTTTAGTTTATACTATTATTAAGATTCAAGTAAAAAGAGAGCTCTGAAAAGTATTTATTTAATTGTAATAAAAAAACTAATTACCAAGTATTATCATTTTTTGGGGTTATATAACTATTAATTCATAATTTAATTTGTTATGAAAATAAATATATCTTTGTTGTAATAAAGAGTTATAAATGAACTTTTGCCTTTTCGTAAGTTGGTTTGAAAGTCCGTTAGTAGTACTTCGGTGCCTATTTTCTTTTATTGGTTGTTCGTTAATGATACGAATGGACATAATTAATGATTATTAATATTTGTAAAAATAATTAACTCTTCTTAAGATGAAAATTTATGCTTTCCAAGTATGAAGAATATCTATTTTCTAATATATCAAAAGTTTATATTCAGAAGAAGACTGTTTGTTAATCCATTTAGACCAATTTTAATCTATTTCAATCGATAAATTATATTGATTATCTAAGAAAATATTGTTACTACAATGAATATATGAAAACATATATTCTAATCGTCATCATCAATGCTTAGATGAAGTTTCGTTAACGTAAAACTTAGAGAGATCTAATAATATATAAACTTATCCCTATTTAATGCAGATGTCATTTTGAGACTTAGTTTAGGAGAACAGTGACGGTTGATAACTATCTGAAATGATAAATACTTATATGTTTGGGATTGTTGTTTTGGTAACAGCTGAAACGTGAAAATAGGTGTTTGACAAGTGCAGTTAGGGTTGCTAAAAAGGCTTGGTTATCGTTTCTGCTTATCTATTTTTGCGGTGACACCATAGTTTTTTTCAACCTGTAATTGTCGGCCGTAAATTCAAACGTGTAACTGCGTTTGAAAACTGCGATGAATAAATACTTATTTCTACCGTATCGCAGATCCAAACGCATCCTTAATAGACCACATGCAATGCATCTGGAAATATTCCAATCAATATCTTACGTGGAAAACATTATAATATAATTTACGCTTTTTTATTCCTATTTCATTTTTATAGTTTTATTAATTAAGTCTTTAAATTGACTTTATGAAATTTGTTAAAAAAATGATTTCAATAAATGATGTAATCAATCATATTTAAATTTTTTATTCTTTAGCTCGTGTACTATCGACGAAAACATCCTGAGCAAGACACCAAGTCGAATTGCAATCGCTTGGTGATGAGCGCGTTTGAATTATGTAGAAAAATGCAAACTCAACCAGGGGTGAGGTGAGGGATAACTGTAGTCAACTCGTGGAATAGCTAAAAAGCGGTGGAATCCAATGAGAACGTGACAAACTCAATCTCACGGTTTGGCTATGGAAACGTGGACGGCTCAGATATCAGCACAACCACCTTTACCTATTTATTTAGATTAAAATTAGGGTTTGGCTTCAATTCGCCCAAATTTCCCTCGTTTTCTAATCGATTTTTCTTGGTATCTGATTATGGAGATGGAGCGTGTGACGGAGTTTCCCCTTGCGCATCTCGATCGCCGCCCTAGAAAGAAGGCACGTTTAGGTTGGGACGTACCTGAGGTCCCAAAGGTATCATCCTTCTTTTTCATGTTGTTGATCTATCGCTGTTTTAATCAGGTTTTGTTTTTGATGTGGTACTTATCTTGATTTTACCCTTAAATCCACTGATAGGGGAGTTTCTGTCTAATTTATCATTTTGGTTGTATATGTATCTTGGGCATCTTTGCTTTAATTGTTTTTGACTTTCAATCTTTCTATATTTTTTGGATTTGGATATAAATTTAGGGTTTGTTGTCTTTAGCAAGCCTTGACAGTTCAAGATCTTCGTGCTTCTGAGTTTATATCCTATATGATGAAATTAGTTGTTTGATTTCGTCAATTTTTGGGTTTCGATATTATTTTAAAATAAATATCATATTTTTTTTCAAGAAATAAAAACTTTTTCTTTCTGTAATCCATTTCCAGAAATCAATCTAGGTTATGATGTGTTTTAGATGTATGCTTTTGACGACTGCTGTGAGATATATTTATCATCTGTTTATTTAATAAATGGATTTTGGTAGCGATGTGAATTCCCCAAGGGTAAGAAAGTGTTAGGTGAAAAGTTCATGTTATAATTTCTTCAGTGGTACATGTATGGTGGCTGTTTGTAGGCTCAGGTAGGAATATTTTGTGGACAAAAGGTTGGGAATGTAGCCAGCTATGCATGTTCAGGAGCAACCTCAGACCACACTACTTCTAGTTCTTTATTTGTAAAAGGAGTGGATCGAAATGGTTCTCCTCCATGGCGGGAAGATGACAAGGATGGCCATTACATGTTTGCGCTTGGAGAAAATTTAACTTCTCGCTGTAATTTTACTTTACCAACCACATCTTCTAATCACTGCTCTCGGCTCTCTTGATTATAAATATATTCTTATGAACCAAAAGAGTATTTTCCTACAACTTGTGGATTTAGTTGTCTCTTATTGAATAGAAGATTACCTTTTGTGTTGAAGCCTCTCCGTGACATTGTACTATATCTGACTATGGTGCATGTTTAGTATTTATCACTGATTTCTTGTGAAGAAAAATCTCATGGTCTATCAGTTCATGGTTGTGACATTGATGTTCTAGACACTCACCATATATAGCTGCTTTCTCTGTTTCTAGCTTTTTGTTTATGATTGCTGCTAACCAAGTTTATATTTTCTTTTGTTATCCCTACCGGTTTTGCAGATAAGATCCATAGCAAGATGGGTGAAGGTAATAAAGTCCACTGAGCTGAAGATTAAATGCTTGTTTCTGAGTTTGCATTCTTTGGACATCATGTATAATTTCTCTTTTCTCATTATCTAGGAACCTTTGGCCAAGTTTTAGAATGCTGGGATAGAGAAAGGAAGGAAATGGTTGCCATCAAAGTTGTTCGTGGGATCAAGAAATATCGTGATGCTGCTATGATAGAAATTGAAGTTTTGCAACAGCTTGGTAAACATGACAAAAATGGCAATCAGTGAGTTACTTCTCTCTTGATAAAAGCTCCTATATTCATGTTTCTGGCGTTGTAATTTTTTGTCAATTATTGAATGGGTTTATTCTTTGCAGTTGTGTGCAGATACGGAACTGGTTTGACTATCGTAACCATATCTGTATTGTAAGTATATTATTGATTTGAATAGATTAATTTCCCCAATTCACGAATAATTTGGGGTTAAGATTTGTGGGTGAATGTTAATGGTTTCAACAGGTATTTGAGAAGCTTGGACCAAGTTTATACGATTTTCTACGCAAAAACAATTATCGCTCATTTCCCATTGATCTTGTCCGTGAGATTGGAAGACAACTGTTGGAATGTGTATCATGTGTGTAGTAAATACTTGAGCTAGTTTCTTTGTATGCAAGTATTACTGCTTATCAATTTCTTCACAATAATATAGAGAATGAATGATATTCATATGTCTTATCTCTTTTTTTTTTCCTCCCTAATTTTAGCACACCTATGACCAAAGTGTAGACACTTGTGGATTTCAAATTTCAAAATTTCCTTGTATCATCAAAGGAGTTGAGAAATGCTTTTCTTTTTCCTCTGCTGGTTTTTGCTTACTTTACTCTTTTGAATATTTGCAGTTATGCATGATCTACGATTGATTCATACTGATTTGAAGCCTGAGAATATTCTTTTAGTTTCCCCCGACTATGTGAAGGTTCCTGATTACAAGGTATATTTTTTTGTTTATACTCGCATAGTTGCACAGTTTTGTGTCTGGTTATGGTGAAAGCTTTGTTACTAATAGTTGTCTGCCTTTCTTTCTTAATTGTAGCAGGGTTCTTCCCAATCACCTAGGGATAGTTCTTACTTTAAAAGGGTCCCAAAATCTAGTGTTATAAAGGTGATTGATTTTGGTAGCACTACTTATGAGAGGCAAGATCTGAACTACATTATATCAACACGACATTACCGAGCCCCAGAGGTTATTCTTGGTACGTGTTGGGAGGACGAATACTGGCTTTTAATAGTTTCTTTTGGCAGATATTAATTTTTCATATTACTGTAGGACTTGGTTGGAGTTTCCCTTGTGATGTTTGGAGCGTTGGTTGTATCATAGTTGAGTTATGCACGGTATGACATGGCACTCTTAACGTTGTAGTTAATATGAACAAATTCGACTGGGTATTTAAAAACCTTCATGCAACTCCGAAACTGTTGAACAGGGTGAGGCTCTATTTCAGACGCATGAGAATCTTGAGCATCTTGCAATGGTGGAGAGGGTCTTTGGTCCTTTACCTCAGCACATGCTGAAGAAATTAGAGTAAGTTGATCTATGACTTTCTCCTGTTATTATTGACATGGCTTGGTGTTACTTGAATTTACCAAGTTATTATGACTTTTAGCCGACATGGTGAAAAGTATCTAAGAAGGGGTAGACTAGATTGGCCAGAAGGTGCTACTTCAAGAGAGAGTTTAAAAGCAGTTCTCAAGTTGCCTCGGCTTCATGTATCTCTAGTTTGATATTAGATAATGTTACTGGATCCTGTTTTCCTCGACTATTGTCATTGATTGTACCGATTCTTGCAGAATCTGATAATGCAGCACGTTGATCATTCAGCTGGAGATTTAATACATCTCTTACAAGGGTTGCTTAGATATGATCCTTCGCATAGGCTAACAGCTCGAGAAGCTCTGAGACACCCCTTTTTTACAAGGGACCGCATGAGGAGGTGAGGTACAATGGCCACGTGAAAGGAGGCTCTGTTTCAACTCTTATGGTTCCCAGGCATTATGTGAGGATATCGTTACACTGCGAGTCGCCCTGTCGTGTTTCTGAGGGCCTACCTGGCGTTTGGCAATCATAGTTGGGGATATTATGCCCATGTAAATATTTCCCCCCTATAACCTGCCAGGATTTGTACTCACAAGGATGCCCCCAATTTTACCAGCTTGGACCAAATATAAATTACGATATGGAAACCCTAATCGCGTTATTATTTGATTACATTTATTAATAAAATACCAATTTACTTCTGGCATTTTTTGGTTTGAACAAGTGTCATCTTATCTTGGATGGGATTTGGTTGTTTATGATGTCACTCTAAGAAAGCCAGGACAGTCCCCAAAAAATCTGCTAGAAAGTCAATCTCGATCTGGCACCAAGCTGCGTAAAGAAGCTAAAGTCGCTTATTATCGAAGAAATAGCCTTTATGGAAGATTTCTTCCGCTTGCACTTTCATTTGATGATGCCTTCTAAAATCTTTTTACCACAAAAGGGTAGGCTGATTAGATAGAAACAAGAAACTTTAAAACATGATGACAAGCAGCTTAACCAGGAATTTAATAAGTTCAAGCAGACGATTAAAGAGCTAGAGAAATTATTGATGCCGTAAAAAGGAAGAAGTCGACCTTTGGAAATAAGAAGTCCAATAAACTAAAGAAAATCAAGTTTCCTGCATCAAACAATTGACCAAGATTCGGCATTTCGACGTGGATTAACTTTAAATTCTCTGTTCTTTATGAACAACTTATTGGCTATAGGTTGGCCTATTTGATTGTGAATTTTCATTTCCTTAGAATAATTATTTGCTTGGATGATTATTTTGGTTTTTTGCTATTTGGTTTATAGAATTTTATTCTTATTGTTTATTCTTGATCGTTTCAAATATTTACCGTTAACCAAACTTTTATGAGGTTCACCTTCTAGGCTAAATAACCAATAGGCGTTGCCTCCCAAAATCCTATTAATTCAGAGGGGACCATTTTCTCCACTCTCTTTCATTGCAAGTAGTAAAATCAATTTCCATACTAAATCACCTTCCTGGAATTCCTTCTTACAAACTCTTTTGTTGTAAAACTTTGCTACCTTCTATTTTTGTATAATCATGTCATTCAAAGCCTAGAGATGAACTTTACCTAGGTCCTCTAATAGAGATAGGGGAATCAAGTTTAGATAAGGAAAAACCCTTTACAAGAATTCTAGCAGCAGCAACCTCAAGAAAAAAAGCCAAGCTTGGAGGATATCATTTTTGGAATGCTTCAGCATTTATAGGCAAGATTTCAATCCACAAAGACATCATTGAGAAATCAAGAGGCTTTTATACGTAACCAAGAAATGTAGATCGACCAGCTTGCCAAGTTAATTTCTGAAAGACCATAAGGGAATTTGCCTAGTACTAAAGAGACAAATGCTAAAGAACGTGTGATGACAATTACTCTTAGGAGTGAAAAAATGATGTAAGAGGAGAACAAAACTCAAGATAAGAAAGAGAATAATATCAAGAGTCAAGAGAAAGCTAGAGGCGAAGGGTGCCTTTAAAAAGTCGAGGAATTAACATGTCATCCCTTATCCTACCAAAGTAAAGAAAGATCGAACGAATGAGCAGTTTGGTAAGTTTCTTGAACTATTTAACTTACCTCTTATTGAGGCCCTTCTGCAGATGCCAAATTATTCAAAATTTTTATAGGAGTTACTAGTAAAAAAGAGGAAGTTAAAGGAGTTAGCAACTATGATATTGAGTGGAAGGTGCTCAGTGATTCTTCAAAGCAAGCTACAATAGAAACTAAAAAATCCAGGAAGTTTTACTATCCCTTGTCAAATCGGTAGCTTAAAAATAGAAAAGGCTTTAGCTAACTTAAGGCTCAATAGTAATATGGCTCATTATTTGTTTAAGAAACTGAGATTAGGTAAATTGAAACCTACTAGGATAAATTTACAATTATAGAAGATATATTTGTTTAGGTCGATAATTTCATCTTCCCAATTGATTTTTTGATTTATGACATAGAGGAAGATATAGAGATACCTTTAATATAGTTCAAACTTTTTTAGCCACTAATAGGTCAATTATTGATGTTAGTGAGCGTTGGGGAGGAAGAGGTCATACATATTTAAAATGTCTGAAGTCTTGAATCATTCCTTTAACCTTGTGGATTTTGATAATTCTAGTGGTTTATTTTATGATTTAGTTGTGGATTTTTTTTTATAGAACTCTTCTTTTAAAGGTTCGTCGGAGTTGTTTGGAATTATATGGTCAGTTATGCGACTGTGTAACCGATCATGTAAGTCTGTGACACATGTTTACTTGCTTCTTTCTCATTTTCTCTCCTTCTTTTGCAAATTACTTGCTGTGCGTCTCCACTCTTCAACCTAGCCCAACAATATTTGAGTGATTTTGTAACATCCAAAGTAAGTTTTTCTGATCTTTTATATGATTTAAACTTGGAAATTTGGGTAATTTGCTAATTTTAGGGTTTTTCATGCCTGAAACATCAGGGTTATGTCATTGTTGCATATTAGGCTGATTTCACCAAGTTTTGTACTTGATTTTCAATTACAAGTTGAATTTCATCCTTTTCCATTCGAATTGTTAGATTAATTTGATGAATTGTATGAGGATTAGATGAAATTTAATTTGGGTATGCAAATTTTGCTCACTATGTGATGAATTGTGATGATTTTTGTTAGATTAGGTTTAATTTGTTTTTTTCTACTAATTAGATATTATTTCCTAGTTTAATTTCATTTCAATTTAGTTGTTTGTATGAATTAGGTTTTAATTGTGTTTAGTACAGGTTTATTTGTTAAATTGTGTAATTGAATTTTCAATTTTAGGAATTGCATTGGAAATTGCTTATTAGATTAATTTTATTAGTTTTGTTATTAGTTTTAATTTTCTAGTTATTTTGTTAATTGTATTATTTTTAGTTTAATTTAATTTTTAGTTATGTGTTTTGTAATTCCATAACATAATGAGCATACAAATTAAGTGTAGGGAAAGACAATTTGTTCGTATTACTATTTTTATTTTCTCACATTTTAATTTAGTTTTAAGTATAATGACGCGAAAGAAACAAGCCATTTTACAATGAAGAACAAAGAAGGTATTAAGGAAGAGGGAGAGGAGAGGGGTCATCTAAAGATCCGAGTAGAACTCTCACACCAACTCGACCAACTACAATATATCCTCAAAAGTGACATAAGATGTTACTCTTTAACATTAGGGCCTATGAGGAGCAGTTTCAATGGCTTAAAGACAAGAGATTTGCCACTGATAGATGTATCGATTGGGAAGGCGCTAAAGCTTATCAACTTAGCTTAGTAGGTTTGAGATTTAATTAACATTGAAGCATGGTCTCTATTCTTGAGGTGCTCTCCATGCTAAAATTGGGACTGTCTGAGTACAATACAATTCAGGAAGCTGAAAGAGATTACCAGGATAAGCTACATGGATTTCTCTGTGATGATGGGCCTTTACGATCAGAATTTTATTGAAAAGCAAGAGTACATGGCCCTCAGGATGGATTTACCATATGGGATGTATGCCTGTCACTTTTAGCGGAACATCAGCAAGGAGTCAAACTACGACTCAAGCAATTACAAGGTGTCTCCACTATGACATTCTGCACTCAGGTATATCTACGACCTCCTGATTCATACACTAAGAAGGCAGGGAGATATTTTCAAAGTCATCAGGAACCTGGATGTTTTCTATTTATAGAGTATGAGCGAGAGGATGTCGATACATCTGGGGCACATTTTAGCTCAAAATTTCCGAAGTTAGAGTAAAGAGATGAAGATAAGGATGATATGCATAAGCCCTTATGTGACACGATTGGTGAAGAAGATGGGAACTTCAAGTTGCCTTCATTGATGAGGTTACTCGGTACTATAGCCACCTTCAACTTGGATATTATTCTAAATATGTACATCGTACATAGGAGATAGTGACCGATAAGAGACGTTTATCGATTGATCGAGATCTCATATGAGTAGGCAACTTTAACAGTAGATAGGGATCACCCCAATATAGTAGAGCAACCAATGAGATAGGGATCACCACTATGACAAATAGGAGGAGTAAAGCAGAAGGAGAACTTGGACTTATCAGTTAGTCCAGGGTCGCCTAGGATTCTAACTTCATTTGGACATTGAAACCAACTGAAGATTGTTCAATTGGAGAAATAGGCAGATCTTAAGAGTTTGACTCAGCATCTAGGTGAACCAGTTGGAGCTTTCAGAATGGATAGTAAGATGAGAGGCCCATGATAGATGGATGGAGGACTTCATCTTGCAGATTGCAGGACACCTCGAGATATGTATACCACCTCCACCAACAGTTGTATCATCTTTGGCTTTACAACCAGATGATATTTAGAGACCAAGTATCTAACATACTAAACTCACCGACATATTGACAATTACAGAGGCAGGCTGGACATTCTATTAGGGTTTTTATTTTGTTTTATATTACTTGTATATTTTCTTTTTTAATTTGCTTTATTATTATTATTTTATTTTGTTTTAACATTTATGATTGCAATTTTATTGTACATAATATCATATAGGCTCTTCACCGAATTCATAATGTGTAATTTTTATCATTTAGGGAAGTACCAAAATATATGTTTCTTAAGTTTTATGTTTACTTTGTCATTCTATTTCTTTTCATGCTTCTATTATGTACATTAGGGACAATGTACAATTTTAAGTATAAGGAAGGGGTTAATGGAAAAATTGAAGAAAATTTTCAAATTTCTTAAGCTTATTATAATCTTTATTATTCATTCTTATTAACTGACATTCTGATTTAGTTAAAATTTATTCAAAACACTTCAGGTTATTATTGATTATTGAATTAAATTAGTATGCAAAAGAATGAAAAGTTAGAATAAACTTGATTTTACAAGCCATTATATTTAGTAATCATTGAGATAGTTAATTGGAATGAAAATTGCATATTATTTACATAGAAGAAGCCTATTTTATGAGCTTTTGAGCCTAATAGCAAATGCGTCATTATTTTGTGATCGTTTATTCATTGGTGTGTGTCATCATACATAGTTAGATGATTCTATAACTTACTTTTATACTTCATTTTAAGACCACTTTTTTTAACTAGAAGCCTTAAAATGACAAAGGCACTTAGATTAAACTCTTTGTTTTAACCCATTTTCTTTTATTATTATTTAACCTTTTTTCTATCCTTAAGGAGTAACCACTTTTGAGAGTTAGCCTTTTTCTTGACTAATTATAACCACATTGATAACCTTACCCTATTTTTCTGGAGAACCTTTCATTAATTTTTGAACCTTAAAGGAATTTACATTTACTTGATTGCTTAAAACTTGGATTATATTAAGAATGTTAAAGAAAAGGTCTAATATTTCTATGATTGTTGGTGTATAGTGATTGTGAAATTTATTTCTTCTTAAGTGCTTTAATGGTGTAATTTTATATTCTCTACAAAGTTTCTCAAAGAAGTTAAAAAGTTGGAAATTATGTGTTGAGAGCATATTGAAAAAAAGACAAAGAAAAAAAGTTATGATATTTGTTAGAGAGTGAGAGGAATTAGTGTTGTACCAATGAATTAATTGTTTAAGGGCCTATACTATAAAGAGTCGAGTCCTATTCAATCTTATTCATCTGAATTTTCTTTAATGTTATTTCCCTTTTTATTTATCCCTACCATACCTTTACCTAAGCCTCATTACATCATGTTTAAAACACCTTTTGTTTTTTTAGTTTAATTATAAGTGGTGGACGTGTGATTTTATTACAAGCTTATAGTTAAGAATCTTTCTTTGCAATAAACTAAGAGTTCCCTAAACAATTTAAGTGTATTGAGTGAATCCATTGTGAGGGTATGAAATTTATGCTTTTTATTTCTAAATATTATCAATATGATTGCTATTGATATTGTCTTACAAAAGTTGATTCTATAATAACTTGCATATAATTGTATATTAATTTGATTAATATGATATAATAATTTAGGGTGTGGATGGAAAAGCCGAGGTTAGTAAGGAATAAATGTTTTTAAGATTGATGATTTGGATTATGATTTGCTTGAGGACAAAAAAATCCTAAGTGTGGGGATGTTTGATAAACGATTATTGTATTATATTTTTATGCCCGTATTGAGTGTTCTTTGCTTCTTGTTTAAGAATTTTACGTTATTTTTGGTACTTATTCTGTTTCAATTGTGTTTTCAGGTCTCAATTGCCTTTATGGGCCAAAAGGAGAATAATTAGGGAAATTTATGGCATAAAATGAAAGAATTATAATTGTTTTGGATACACATGCCCGTGTAAAGATGTGCACACATGTGTTAGTAACATACACATCCGCGTATAAGGATTGTGTAAGGGATTATAAACATGTAAACCTTCAAAGATGCTATTTTTGCCCATGTGGAGATACAAGTAACATGCATGGCCATGTCCCTTGCCCATGTAAGCTCTCATGAGCATATAAAGTCCTGATCTTAAAGTGGTTTTGAGATACATGGTCACTCAGACAGTTATGTGACTAACTGTGTGTATTCCAAAAATCCTAGCTTTGCAATATGAAAGGCAATTATGAAGGGGAGATGACAGAGAAGTAGCTAGAGTCAAAAGTTACGGCCAACGTTAGAGTAAAAGATATGATTCTAAACCTAGGACCACAAAGACACAAAGATACTTTAAGAGATCCAATAAAGAATAGACTTTCATCGGGGATTTAAGGGGATTTCATTATAGAGAAGGGGGATATCCATATCTATGACCTCTTTTCTTTATAATACTTCTTCTAAACTTTTGATGCTTGTTTCAATTTTTATGTTTAGTAACTAAGTTTGTTTAGTGCCTACGTAGGATGAACGCTAAGTTCGGTTGGATACTATGATTTGATTCTTTATTTAATGCAATTTAATTAATTGATTCATTGAAATTCAATTATGTGTTTATATTCTTGAATTAATATGTTTGGAATATTAGTTCAATGCTTGATTTCATATAATTGAGATTTAGAAATCCTCTTGTATGAATAAATCTACTATAATTGAAATAAGTTACATGTCAACATAGAGATAGGTCGATGTAAATCCTTTAAATTAGAGTCAAATTTAATAGAGAAATTCAGGACTCGGAGTAATGCGATCTTAGAGGATTTAATTAGAGAGATGTTTCAGTTAATCAACTAAAGATTAGTTGTTAATAATTTTGAAAAAATATTAATATAAAATAGGAATTTTCTCGATCCAATAATCGATAATTGAATTGTATGATAAAGGATTAACACTTAAGATATTTTAGGGAGATTTATTACATAAGTACCAATTATTTGATATTGGATTGGTTTTGTGTTATATTTGTCTTGATTCATTATTTTGATGAGTTGTAGTTTAATTTAGTTTTAAATTAAATTATCATCTTAATCAACGATTAGATAATAGAAAAGAGATTATTACTTATACTTGTAATCCTTGTGGTATCGACCAGTACTTGCCAGTGTTAGTTAGAACTACACTGTGCACTTGCAATTTAAAACAATAAAAAATACATTCAATCATGCATTCACCTACCAATTCTTTCTTGAAGAATATGTTAGAATTCTACTTCATCAAGGAGTTTCAATAATTGAATATCAGTAGTATAATAAGGCAAAAAAATTAAACTTACATACCTATATTCTAATATCCCTTAATAAGAACTTCTTTAGCTCCAGCATCAACCAAAAGTTCTAATTCAATTACCAAGCCCTCATATTCAACCTGGTTATTGGTCCATGGGAAGTCCATTTTAAAATAAAGATGTCTTTCTGTCCATTTGATGAGATAATAACAATCCCAACATCAATTGACTTCTCTATGATAAAACCATCAAATTTCAGCTCCCAAGGCTTCCTTTCACATGTAAGTACTAAATGTTCCACATTCTCTTGAATCTCTATCATCAAGTGGCTTGCTAAAAAGTCAAACAATGCTTGTCCCTTTACTGACTTTTGAGGATAATACACCAAGTTAAAGTGTATGAGAGTCATAATCCATTTCCTAATGTTTCGTGAACAGCAACACAGAGGAAGTTCATGAACAGTAACAAAGACGGAGTTCATGAACAGTAACATAGAGGAAGTTCATGAACAGTAACACAGAGGAAGTTCATGAATAGTAACACAGAGGAAGATGACATCATCACAGAAGAAGTTGATTCACAGAGGATACAAAACTCAGACGATGCATCCTTACAGAGGAAGATGAAGTCACCCAGAGGAAGATGACATCATCACAGAAGAAGTTGGTTTACAGAGGAATGCATCTTGACAGACGATGCATCCTTACAAAAGCAGATGACTTACAGAAGATGATAGCTTACAGAAGAAGATGACTTACAGAAGATGCATCTTTACAAACGATGCATCCTTACAGAAGAAGATGACGTCACCCAGAGGAAGCTGACGTCATCACAGAAGAAGTTTGTTTATAGAAGGAGTTGATTTACAAAAGAAGATGACGTCATCCAAAGGAAGATAACATCATCACAAACGAGACCTCTAAACTTCTAAACAACTTCACTTGCAAAGATCCTAACTTTCGACTCCAATGTCCAAAATTTTCATGCTATATATCATTGGAAAGCTAGAAAAATAATCTACAATTTCTAAGAAGGCAACTTCATCCAATTTAGCCTATATAAATCCAGATTTTTCCCTTCAGTATAAAGATGAATTTAACATTCATCCACCGATGTACTGCACCCAGTTCTCAACTTCATGAAATTTTGAGACTGTTAGAGACAGAATTGAAATTCGATTTCTTCATAAGAAATGTAGCCATATGTTTCTAATGTAATCTAAGCAAATAATCATCTCATTTGGATAACTAGAAAGAAAATTATGGCTACTAGACCGAAGCACACTCAGTGAACATTTTCCAGATCACTACCACTTTTGTTTCTAAATCTTTCCTTATCACAACTCAAACCAAGATCATCTTTTCTACTTCATTTTTAACTCCATATCATCTATATGGATATTATAGTCCATGATTAATCATGAATAACCCTAAATGAACATACATACATATATATATATGTGTTCTTCATCACTTTCACCCTAATTCTGCCCATTTCATAGTCTCTCACTACCAAAATCACTAAAGCAAAACATGAACCTATCCACACTTCTTATGTACTGCTCGAAATTTTCTAAGAAAAGTTTCAGGATCTAACATTTCTCCTCCAAGAGTCAGACATAACTTTGAGGTTCCTCTTAAGTATCTGAAGATCTACTTCACTGCTTCCCAATGTATCTTCTGGGTATTTGATAGAAATCGGCTCACAACATCAACTGCATGAGCAATATCTGGTCTCGTACACACCATTGCATACATCAAACTTTTGACTGCTGAAGAATATGGTACATTTGACATATCTTCTCTTTCTTTCTCCATTGATGGGTAGGATTTCTTACTGAACTTGAAATGAGCGATAAATGGAGTGCTAACTGGTTTAGCATTCTTCATAGTGAACCTCTCGAGAACTCGTTCAATATATTTCTCCTACGATAACCACAACTTGTAAGACTTGCGATCTTAGGTAATCTCCATTCTAAGAATTCACCTTGCCGATCCTAAATCCTTCATGCCAAATGCCTTCGACAAATCACCCTTTAACCTACTAATCATGTTTGCATCTGGTCCAACAATTAGCATATCATCAACGTATAAGAGAAAGATGATAAATTTACCGTCAGGGTATCTCCGGACATATACACAAGGATTTGCATTCATCCTTTTGTATCCTTGATTCACCATGAAAGAATCAAACATTTTATACCATTATCGCAGGGCTTGTTTTAACCTAAACATGCTCTTCTTCAGGCGATAAACCATGTCCTCCTTTCTGTTGACCTTCAAACCATGTGGTTATTCCATGTATATCTCTTCCTCTAGATCCCCATGCAAGAATACAGTTTTTACGTCAATCTGCTCCAACTCAAGGTTCAAGCTGGCTACTAGATCTAGCACAACTTGAATAGAACTTATTTTCACAACCGGTGAAAAAAACTTAGCGAAGTCAATACCTTTCTTTTGAGTGAAACCTTTGATGACCAATCGAGCTTTATGTCTCACTAGGTTGCCATCATCTTTCTTCAGCTTGTACACCCATTTTTCTTGAGTGTTCTCTTCCTTTTTGGAAGTTTCACCAGCTGGTATATGACATTCTTCTTCAGAGAATTCATCTCCTCTTGCATGGCCTTTATCCAGCAATCTCTATTTCTGCAAGATTGCACATCTTAGAAGCTCTTTGGCTCCCCTTCATCAATAATCAAAATATAATTAGAACTAGGGTACCTTGTAGATGGTTGGAGTTCTCTAGTTGACCTTCTCAACTGAGGTTCAACTCCTTCTGGTGAAATAAGGTTCTTTGGCTCCCCCTGCTCAACACCCTCTGTATGAGTATCATCATCTACAACCATCTCTTGATCCCCCACACCTGGCTCTTCTTCTTCCTGCTATGATTCTGGCATTCCTCCTCCTGTGGCATCATCTATTGGAATGCTCACCGATGTAATATCAATAACACCACCACTTATAGATCTTGTATCATCCACAGTTGTATCTGCCAGGATCTCATTCTTGTGGAATACCATGTCTTGGATCTAGACAACTTTTTTTTCACTGGATCCCATAACCTGTAGCCAAACTCTTCATCTTTATAACCAACAAATATGCAAGGCATCGACTTGTCATCAAGTTTTGATCTCTGCTCTTTCAAAACATGCATGAACGCCTTGCGGCTAAATACTCTTAGGTGAAAGTATGAAATATTCCTACCTGTCCGACCTTCTCCATAATGTCAAAGTTCAAAGGTACTGAAGGTAGTCGTTTGATTAGATAGCAGTAGTACCGATAACTTCTCCCCAAAATAACTTAGTTAAGTTAGCCATTTTGAGCATAGATCTGACTCTTTTAATAGTGGTGAGATTCAATCGTTCAGCAATGCCGTTGTGCTAAGGCATAACAGGGACTGTCTTCTCATGCCTGATACCATGCTTACTGGAATAATCTCTGAACTCCCTAGAGGTATATTCACCACCATTATCAGTATACAAACACTTTAATGGCATCCCAGTCTCCCTTTCCACCATTACGTGGAACTACTAAAAATGTTGGAATACCTGGTCCTTCGTGCACAACAAATATATCCATTTTTTCGTGAGAAATTGTTAATAAAGGTAAGAAAGTATTTGTTACCTCCAAGAGATTCCTTCTTTATGGGACCCATACGTCAGTGTGTACCAACTATAATTTGTTGTCTCTTTGTCTTGAGCTCTTCTGAAATGTAACGCGATATTGCTTCCCAAATAAAAAACAATCATAAGGGATTATTTTACCTTTGGCTAGTGGGATGAGGGACTTCTTAGCCAACATATTCAACCATTTCTCACTTACATGTGCCAGTCGCCTGTGCCACAAATTTGGTGAAGCATCATCCTCAACTGCATTTAGTTGACCAGCATATATCACCGCGTTCGTCTTGTACAGTGAGTAGCATAATCTTCCTTTTGCCACCACTAAAGATCCTTTGGTGAGTTTCTAGTTATCATCACCCATATGATGGTGATAACCTTCCTTATCCAGTACACTACCATAAATCAAATTCAACCAAAGATCAGGAATATACAGCACATCTTTGAGTGTTAATGTGCTCCTAACACTGGTCTTCATACAGATGCTACCGATCCCCACTATTTGCAAGATACTATAATTTCCCATTCTAAGAGTGCCAAAGTTTCCTGCTTTATAAGTAGTAAAGTATTCCCTTTTTAGAATACAGTAGTATAAAGCACCAGAGTCTACTATCCACTCATTATCTACATCTGCAACATAACAACAATCTACATCATGAGAAACTAAAGTTACCTTGCCATCTTCCACCAAAACTGTAGTTGATGTGTTTTTGTCATTGTCCTGATTTCAGTTTGCATTCTCTTGTTTAAGAAGATAGCAATTCATTTTGAGATGACGTGTCTTACCGCAATAGTAACAATATCTCTTCTCCCTGGACTTGGATCTATCCGTGAACTTTCCATCCCTCAACCTTTACTCTTACTCCAGCCCCTATTCTCCATGACAAGGGCTTGTGAACTGGTACTGGAAACTTCTCTTCTCCGTGGTTCTTCCTTGAGTAGTCTATTATTTACTATAGACATTGTTACCACATCATTTAGAGCTGAGTTGCTCAAAGATACCATAAGAGTATCCTAATTATCTGGCAGAGATCCCAATAGAAGGCATGCTTGGATCTCGTCATCTAAGGACATACTAGTAAATACTAACTTAGTTACAAGTCCTTCGAAGTTGTTCAAGTGTTGTGTAACTGATCGTCCCTATGACAGCTTCAAGTTCATGAGTTTTCAGATCATGAACACTTTTCCTTGAGCATTAGTAGCCTCGTATATACCTTCTAATTTCTTCTAAATAACTTAGGGATCTTTTTCATTCTTCACGTGGTTGTACAGGCTAGCATCTATCTGTTGGTGTATTGTACCCAATGTCTGCTTCTCTAATTTGTCCCACTACGTCTCGGTCATATTCTCTAGCTTAGCATCGTCACCTTCAATTAGATCATAGAGATCTTTACAATTGAGGTAATCCTTAATTCTGGATTTCCATATTGAGTAATTTGAATCCGTCAACTTGATCATTACCCCATCGTTAGCCATGCTGAGCTCCTGGATCTGTCAAATTAAGAGCTCTGATATACAGTTGTTAGGATTTATGCTCCAATCCCTAGTGGGCCCTGCTTATTCCCCAAATTCTTTTAACTGCTTTTTAATCCTACTCTATAATTCTCCACCTTGAAATGAGCAAATACCATCGCCTTTATCACTAGTAACCCTGACATTTTCATCAAGTTCCTACAACTGCTAAACTTCACATATGTCGCTCTCTTCATGATTATATCATCAGGATTTGTCTTTGATGAACTACAACTTAATACAAAATGTGCTTTGTCTTCTAATGAGAAATAGGATTTTCGATCAAATGTATCCACTTAAAATAGGCACAGCTATCATAAGTACTAGTGGAATACTTGTTTATCGTCATGAATTCATCTAACCTCAAGTACTCAGTTTGAATTACCATTTCAACTTATACAAAGATTTTTTTTAGCAAGTAGAATTTTTCTTCATCCTTTTTGTCTATGAATCCCTACGGTGGTTATGACATTAGAATTGGTAAGTACAATAATTTTATATCTTGTATATTTTATATTATGTTTTGTAGTTGTTTTAAACTTATTTGAGTTTGTTAAAAGTTGTTTTTATTTGGCATCATTAAGAGAATTTGGGAATTAATTACAAAAGAAAAATAAGAAATTCCAATATTTATCTTTTCAATCTTTGTAATGAATTAGTTCTTTTAATCTTTTTCAAAGTTGAACAACAAAAATATTGCCAAGGATTTAAAAAGGTTAAGCATTAAATTAGATATTTGAATATTTTGAAAAATCAAAATTTTGTTAAGTTAAAGGGATTAGTTTGATTTAAAGTTGGATAAGTTTGATATATAGTCAATTGGAAGGATTAAGTTGACCTAATGTATGGGTACATATATCGAATGCCTCAACTCTTGAGAAAGTGAAATTAAAGTGTTTGCATACACTACAACAGATAAGGTTATTGGCAACGAAATAAAACATCGCTAAATATAAAATCATCATCGTAAATACAGATTTGCGACAAAAAATAATCGTCACCCTAATCGTCACTAAACCCCGGTAGCAAAATAATATCTGCGACGTTTTCTTGAAATCGTTGCAAAAAGGTTTTGGATACACAATATTTTTGTTGCTATAACATATAACCAACGAGAACGAATAACATCGTAGAAAGGCTTTTGCAACGTATTTTTTCGTAAATAAAAGTTTTTACCTACTAAACAATAGTCATAGGTAGTTATTTTTAGTGACGATTTTTTTGTAGCAGAATAGTTTTAGCTACTAATTTTTTGTTGTAGGTAAATGTTTTTAGAGACGTTCTTCTGAACGTAAGTAACAAAATTTTGTGACGATTTTTTTGGTAGCTAGTAGTTTTTAGTGACGATTCGGTTTTTGTAGCAAAATAGTTTTAGCTACTAATTTCTTATTGTAGGTAAATGTTTTTAGAGGCGTAGGTAATAACTTTTTATGACAACTTTTTTTTGGTTGCTAATATTATTTTGTGACAAAATTTTATTTTAAATTTAAAAATTATTATAATTGTTAAAAACAATTTTATTTTAATTTATTACAATTTTTAAGACAGTTTAAAATATAAATTAGTTACATTTTATAATTAATGTTGGTGACATTTTTTTGAATAGTAATAAATTGAAATAAAATAAACATATAAAATGGAATGCATTTTATATAAAAAAAATTTACACATCATTTACAAACTAAGAGTCTTCATCTGAGTCACTACTACTAACATATGCAGAACCTAGTATTTGTTTAACCAATTTTTAAAGCTTGTTAACTTCTTTAATATTACGATCTAACTTAGTCTTCAGTGTCTTGTTCTCCTTTTGAAGCGTCGTCAATAATGCTGATCAAGATGAAGAGGCACCAACAGGCTTAGGACCATATCCAAGACCATCGATATAGCCCGATCGTGTACCAAGGATATTGTTGTAAATGTCATTGACATTGGGTTGATTCCCCTTAGCCAATGACGTCTGCAACAACTCCTACATCTTATCCTATATAAAGTAGAAAATTGAGTTAACTAAAATATAATTACTTACTATTACGTAGAAAACTAAATTGTAATATTAATTTATTTGTACTTACATAATTGCTTTGTGTCTCTTCAAACGTCCAGCCTTGACCTTTCTTGTAATGTGTGTGCTTGTAGAGTGTGATCCTATCATACTCTTGCCCTTGGAGTATGTTTGATTCTATAATATGAATTTTAAAAAATTATAACCAATTAGAATTTATTGTATTCAAAAATAGAATAATAAATGTTACACTTACATATTCTTGTCGGACGACTACAAATGACCTGGACCTGGTGTTATGAGAAGTCTTCATTTTTGCTCTCTTGGCCTTGACTTTCTCAAACTTTTCCTAAATTAAGAGAAGTAGTTATGAGATGTTTAAACATAATTAACAGAAGGAAATATGGAGAGAAAACTAATTACCTGAACCTTCGCTGAAACCTAATAATTGCACATTTCATTGCAATTTTCTTCAGTCAATCGTTTCGGAACATGTCTCTTTGCCTCTTCATCGGAAGGGAAAGACTGATAATATTTATGAAATTGATATCAATGATCCTTCACCCTTTGTTTCAACAGTGAACTAACACTGCTTGAAACATCAAGCGTGTTGATATCAACAATATTGAACTTCATATGTGAAAACATGTATTAGATAAGTTAATATTTTAGTTAAGTAAAATTGCAATACATATAATGAAATTAGTTGAAAAATTACCGAAATTTTATCTAAAGCATTTTGCAGCAAGTTGTCTTCCTTCAATTGCCTAACATGCTGAAGGCAAGGCAACTCATTCCTCACGACGACGCCCAACTCACTAACTAATTTTGCAGCTTAGATCTTATCCACTAGGTGCCCTTGCATGGGGTCAATTGTCACTGACAACTTAGTATTCATTGCAACATTCATCTGTTGCAACTCAGTTCCTTTTGTCTTACCTCTACCTCGTTTTCTGAGGCCAGTATTAGAACCTGAAAAAACATAATGATAAAAACACACTAAATATGTAATTAGAGCATAAATGTAAATATGTTTGGTTATCAAGAACAGACCTGAAGATCCTTCATGACTACCGGATGATGTTGGTAAAGGTTGTTGTTGTCCACTTTCCTCATGTGATGATGCAATTGCTGGTTATTTTGAGGGAGGAACTTCATTGCTCATTATCAACCTCTTTCCTTTGTTTCGACCAGGTGCCATTATTATGAACCTATGTAAGACATCAATAACATCAATTGGAGAGTGTTTTTTGCACAATCAAGATTAGTTTGAACGAGATACAACAATTGTAAGGGAAAAGTTTTAATATATAAGTAAAAGTGAGGCGTGAGTGAGTAAAGATAGTTCAATTTCAATAATATATTGATGATGGTGTTCATAGAGAAGAAGAGAATGAAAGGTGAGATGAGAAATACCATGAAGAGATATAAAGTGATCTAACACTTGAAATTCCCATCATTATCAGATTAAAGAGTAATATTGGAGCGTTTAAAGTGATTTTTTACTACTAGTTTGAAGTAGATAAAATAACATGAGGTTTTTTTTAAGGGGTAATGCTATACATTACATGTAAAATGATCAATGGAAATAACATAATTCTTGAAATCATCATTAGAGTAAATTTTTTATGTTTAATTATCAAAAAATATAATTGTAAAGGGTGAGATGAAATAATTGTAGATGTAGAGAAAGGAATTTTATAACTTTTATTGATTAAACATGCAATACCATAACAATTTTATTACAACAAATAAGATATAAATGCAGACATATGTTGGATCACCTATGGCCCGGGTATTCACAATACACAGCGGAATGGACTATAGGACTTTGTTTCTTATGTTTGGTTAGCTGAAACTACACAATAATAAATATAACCGAAACTGTCACAACTTGTATGGAATTACCTCTTGACGTGGATTGGTATTTGTTTTCAGATTTGTAGATGCTGCAATATGCGAACGTCCTCTACCGGTATCCACACGAGGATGAACGATCCAGGCAGTGGCTAATGTGTGCTAGGACGTTCTAAAACACTTTAGAACGTCGCACAATTTTTCTCTTGAAAGAAGAACGAACAGCTAGGTCTAGGTAGCTAGGGTTTTCGTATATACGCTCTAATGAGACATAAGTTCTCTATTTATAGAGAAACCCTAATCCCTATTCCTATTAGGAATAAGAATATCATAATC
>JANZXP010000007.1:24846327-24861508 GCA_027576715.1 Erythroxylum flavicans | reverse complement strand
CACATATGAAATCTATATTTGGATATGGTATAGGAGGTAATCTATGATCCCTATAGTTAAAATCATGAGATGAATCAGAATAATGCAACGGAAGTATGGGATTAGGTGGTTATGTAGAAAAGGTAACTACTATGGAGAAGTAACTTTTGAATAGTCGTAGAATATTCAGAGGTTGTTCATAAACAATTACGATTGAAGTATCATTAACATGAGATATTAATTAGTGACTTGTCGAAAATACATTTCTATATAAGATTTAATGATCTTGATGGTACATACCAAAGTATAAGAGTAAATGAATATGCCTCTTGTTTCATTGAGCTTTATTATAAAGAATATGCCAATCATATAAAGTGCGACAGTAATTGATTTTATTGGAATATCATGAACAGTTGAAATTGGTCTTATTGAGGTATTAAGAATGGTTGAAATAGCACTGATAAATATAATTTGATTGATAAAGATTATGGAAACAGTGTCGATGATTGAGGTGAAAAACTTTCTTGTGATAGAGATGTTTTATCGAATCATATCGCATAAATGAAAGGTTCCATTTCTAAGAATAAATGATTATTAAACAAATCAGAACTGATTATTGGAGTCAGTTAGAAATAGGACTCAGGCACAAGAAGTTGAATATGCTATAGAGAGTGCATAAATTTTGTTTAATGTAAAGTAGCCTACCTATATTGTTAGGTTTATAAATTTGAGGTGATATTGTGGTTATTCTTAAAGGAACTTAGGTCTGATAAAAATTGAAATGTGAAAGCGATTGTATATGATAAATGCAAATAAATGATTGCACATGACGTGAAAATTGATTTGTAGTAGAATATGCTCGACTCAAGTAAAATAGAAGAGTTAAGTGGATCAATGCTGAAGAGATATGGAATAGAAAGTAGAAGATAAAAGTATTTTGAGAGTATTATATCAACTTGACGAGGTGTGTTATAGTTTGGTAAAAAGGGTAGTGAAATTGTGAGAAATATGAGACATATTAAGGAAATAGTAAAGATAGTAAGGTATTTGAATAAGCAACTATATCCAACGAAATTCTTTAAGGGAGGATATAGTCGTTTAGAAGAAATCATTCGAGTGAAGAAGCTACTTGGGGGACTGAGGAAAACATAAGACAATAATACCCCATTTGTTTAATCACTCAGGTAAGAATTTAAAGGACGAAATTCTTTAAGGGGGAGAATTGTTAGACTCCAAACTTTTCTTGAAAGTTAGAATTATTAAATGAGAATTTGTTGACGTTTAGTCATGAGTAAATATTAGAATTTTTGAATTAGAAATTTATGGAGTTTATTTATGAATATTTTGATTACATATGGTTGCATGGATTAAAAGGAAGAGTTAGAATTAAGTTAAAGAGTTAGAAGGCATTAGATTAAAAATGGAAGGGTATGTCTGGAAAGCTAGAAGTTGTCTTAAAATTTATAAGAAAAGAAGGTGAAGAAAGTCGTGTAAGAAAGAAAGAAAGAGAGAAGTCGTAGAAGAAGAACCTAGAAGAAACTAGAGAAAGAGGAAGAAAGTCGTGTAAGGGAGAGACATGTTTAAGAGGTTAGGAAAAAGAGAGGCAATCGTGTAAAATAAGAAAGAAAGAGAGAAGCAAAATGTAGAAAGAAGTAGAAGAAGAGAAGTAGAAACCAAAACAGAAGAAAAAGAAGATTCAGTTGAGTTTTTTTAGGTAACCTTTATCTTTTCTTCTTGTTTTGATAGAAGAAGGAAGTAGAGAAAACAGGTTTTATGTGTTGAAAATGAAGAGATAAAGAAGAGGAACAAGAGATTTATGTTCTAGATTTTCATCAACTTTTAACTTGATCTTAGTTCTTCTAGTTAGATAAACTAAGCATAGATTAAGTCTAAGCTTATTTATAGATAATAGAGCTTTATAGAAGTTCTATTCGTGTATGTAGATTAAATGAAAATATGTTTGTTTAAAGGGAACCAAGAAAAGTCAAAACCATAAACGAGAGGAAAGACAAATTTGAGCTTGGATTTATAAGTAAAGAGGTGAGTAATATGTTTATATTTGTTATGTTGATGAGCTGAATTATTTTCTTATATGTATATACTTAAATGCTTGCTTTTATTCATTGTGAATGTGGGAAAAATATTTTGTGACTTTATATCATGTTTACTTCATAAAAATTTTGCTGCTTTTGTATTGATGAAAAATAGAAAATTTAAGGAGCATGAAAATATGATTATGATATGAAATATGTAAACATCATAAATTTGCTTATGTAGGCAAGAGAGATACCATTTTATTCGTTACGTGCACGTTGACTTAAAGCCTTCTCCCGACTGCCCGCTTGTGGCATATGAGCTCTGAAAAATGGACTCATTCTATTCATGGTGTAAACTTCGGTTTCGCCATTCTGTTTTATGGGATTCTCTTGAGCCATATTATTGTGTACTTTGATGTGATTTGCTGAGCATGATTATTCTTGAATGGTTTGTTTGATTAATGTAAAATATATGACATGGATTATGTGACTGAAATTCAAATTAAGTGTTCTGTGAACTGGATTTTGTGTGTATAAATATGCTTGGTTGTATATGTGTGTGTGTGGCTCATCACTGATGGCTATAAATATATTAGCCACTGAGCTTCCTAGCTCACCCCACTATTTTCCACTTCTTAAGTGTAAGAATCAGTAGAACAATAATGAACCTTGCAAAAACTTCAACAAATCTCCAAGAAATATTTCATTTGTAACTAAGTTAGTTTGGATCATTTTTGGTAGCTTTATAAGCATGTTAAGCATGAGCATCCATGTTGTATTTTGTATTATGCTGCTGATGTGGCTTTTGTTGGTAATTGGAGCAATGTACATATTCTGTTTTATTTGAGAAATGAATGATAGTAAGAGTTAGAAGAAGCATTCGTCTGTTCATGTCCAAAATCCTCTTCTGTTAAATTGTTATTTTTTTGGTTGGGAATGAAAATTGATAGATGTTGAAGACTTTTAAATAGAATTTCTTAAGCAAATGGCTAATTTGGGAGTTATGTATGTATATTCTATGATTGTTGGATTCAGGTCTTGTGATATTGGTAGCAGTTTCTTTTGACAGTAGAGAAAAAGAGAGGATAAAAATTTATTCTAAATCTTTAATGAATAAACTGTACTGATCTAAGCAAAATTAGACAAATTTGTCTTCATAAAAGTTGTAGCTCTTTCTCTTATCTTTCTAACAACATAAAGTTTGAAATTTTTGGACTTCAGGATTGAAAGTTACGAAGATTAGAAGTGGGTGTGCAAAAGTTGCACTGTTCATCAAATTGCAAGATCGTGCACAAGCACAATCGTGCAAATGCCTTTTTACTTGGAAGTTCGCAATCATACACAAGCATGACCACGACTTCTGCCTCTCACGCCTGTGGCTTTTTGTTGTCACAGCTGTGACATTTTCAAATGCACGATCGTGACATTCTCATTTTTTTGTTTATTTGTTTGTGGATTTGTTTTTACTCCCAATCGTGACTTATATTCATTTTATTTATTTTTATTTTTACTATTATTTTCCAAAATTCTCCAATTTTGGCACCTTCTTACTGCGAAATAAGAACCGAGACCTAGGGCCAACATCTTTGGTATCAGAGCCCAAGGTTTCTAAGGATTCCTAAGCTTGGATTATGTTATACTATGAAATATATGATGTGTGATAAAGTGTTTGTATTGTTAAATTACTTGTTTGCACGGTCAAGTTTATTGAATGCATTAAGTGACAAGCATATCATGCATATATATAGGAAATAAGATTAAAATGAAAAGTAGGATTAAGGATAATGTTTAGATTAAAGGAGTAAAATACCACCTCGTGGAAGAACATGAGAAGTTTTGCAAGGATCTGCTATATCTAATTCCCCACCGTTAGAGAAGGGTACTGATAAGTATAGAATCCCAGTAATTGCAACTGAATGAATCACATGTATGAACTTTCGTTAAGGGTTTGAGCTATTAGAAATAACGAGAAGAATAGTGATTTGCCATAGTGTAAAACAATGAAAGTTTGTGGATATCTAGAAATAAGAAATACTACGTAGTCCGATATGTTAGACATAGATTCAGTATTTATGGTTATGTCAGCGAATATGGTAACAGAATTTTGTTATGGATATGTACTTGAATTGATATGGAAGCGAATATATTTTCATGAATTGACTGAGAAAGAAATAGAGACATAGGTAGAAATGACAAGATTTAAAGTGTACAAGAAAAGTGGAATTGAAAGGTTGAACTTGGAGTTTAAAATGATTGTTTAATTAATGTGATAAGAGTTATGATCTGGTACAAGATTGTGTTAGTGGATTTGAGATCAAAATTTCAAGATGGTTATGTGTCTATAATTCTAAATTGATTAAGAACGTACATATGGAAGATGAAATAAATGATAGTGATATAGGTAGAAGTTCTCAAGGTTATGTTGACCAGTTATTATGAGTACATATCTGATAATGTGGTTACACTGGTGGATAATGTGATTCAACACATATGAAATCTATATTTGGATATGATATAAGAGGTAATATATGATCCCTATAGTTAAAATCATTAGATGAATTAGAGTAACACAATAGAAGTATTGGATTAGGTGGTTATGTTGAAAAGGTAACTACTATGGAGAAGTAACTTTTGAATAGTTGTAGAATATTCAGAGGTTGTTCAGAATCAATTGCAAATGAAGTATCATTAGCATGAGATATTAATTGGTGACCTGTGGAAAATACATTTCTATATAAGATGTAATGATCTTGATGGTACATACCAAACTATAAGAGTAAACGAATATGCCTCTTATTTCATTGAGCTTTATTATAAAGAGTATTATGATTATGTAATGTGTGATAGTAATTGAATTTATTAAAATATCATGAACAGTTGAAATTGAACTTGTTTAGGTATTAAGAATGGCTGAAACAGTAATGATGAATATAGTTGAAGATTATGGAAACGGTGTAGATGATTGAGGTGAGAAACCTTCTTGTGATAGAGATGTTTTATCGAATCATATCGCGTAAATTAAATGTTCCATTTCTAGGAATGAATGACTATTAAACAGATCAGAAGTGACTATTGGAGTCAGTTAGAAATAGGACTCAGGCATAAGAAGTTAATTATGCTATTGAGAGTGTATGAATTTTGTTTAATATAAAGTAGCCTACCTATATTATTAGGTTCATAAATTTGAGGTAATGTTGTTATTATTGTTAAAGGAACTTTGGTATGATAAAATTGAAATGTGAAAGTGATTGTATATGATAAATGCAAGTGAATGATTGCATATCACGTGAAAATTGATCTTTAGTAGAATCTGCGCGACTCAAGAAAAATAGAAGAGTTAAGTGGATCAAAGCTGAAGAGATATGGAATAGCAAGTAGAAGATAAAAGTGCTTTGAGAGTATCGTATTGCCTTGACAAGGTGTGTTGAAGTTTGGTAAAAAGGGAAGTGAAATTGTGAGAAACCTGATTGAGCGATTCCACTAGATATAGTCATTTGGAAGAAATCATTCGAGTGAAGAAGCTACCTGAAAAACTGAGGAAAACATAAGACAACATTACCCCCATTTGTTTGATCACTCAGGTAAGAATTTCGAGGACGAAATTCTTTAAAGGGGAGAATTATTGGACCCCAAACTTTTCTTGGAAGTTAGAATTATTAAATAAGAATTTGTTGGAATTTAGTTATGAGTAAAAATTCGAATTCTTGAATTAGAATTTTATGGAGTTTATTTATGAATATTTTTTAATTATATATGGTTGCATAGATTAAATGGAAGTGTTAGAACTAGGTTAAGGAGTTAGAAGGTATTAGATTAAATATGGAAGGGTAAGTTTGGAAGATTAGAGTTTGTTTTAGATTAATAAGAGAAGAATAAATGAAGGGTGCATGAGTGAAGTGCTGGAAAAATAATAATAATAATAATAAGAAAGAAAGAGACATGTTTGTGAGGTTAAGAAAGAAAGAAAAGAAGAACCTAGAAGAAACTAGAGAAAGAGGATGAGAGTCCTGTAGGGGAGAGACGTGTTTGAAAGGTTAGGGAAAAAGTGAGAGTCGTGTAAAATTAGAAAGAAAGAGAGAAGAAAAATGTAGGAGGAACTAGAAGAAGAGAAGCAGAAAACGAACCAGAAAAGAAGAAGAAGGAAAGAAAGATAAAGGAGATAAAAGAGGAAGAAGAATATTCAGCTGAGTTTATAGGTAACCTTTATTTATTCTTTTTGTTTTGATAGAAGAAGGAAGTAGAGAAAATAGGTTATGTGCAAAAATGAAGAGCGAAAGAAGAGAATCGAGATTCTCTTTCTCTTAGATTTTTATGAACTTTTAACTAGATCTTAGTTCTTCTAGCTTAGATAAACTAAGAGAGTAGATTAAGTCTAAGCTTATTTTTAGATAGTAGAGCTTTAGGGAAGTTCTATTCGTATATGTTTTTTGAATGAAAAATATATTCGTTTGAAGGGAATCAAGAATGTTGAGGGCAAGAACAAGAGGAAAGACAAGCTTGAGATTGAAGTTACAAGTAATTATGTGGGTAGTATGTTTATAGTTATTGTGATGATGAGCTAAAATATTTGTTTGTATGTATGATAAATTGCTTGTCTTGAATCATTGTGAATGTGGAAAAAATATTCTGTGAATTTGATATTATGTTTACTTTGAAAGATACTACATTTTGTATTGATGAAAAACAGAAAAACTTCAAGAAACATGAAAATATGAATATGATATGAAATATGTAAACGTTGGAAATTTGCTTGTGTGGGTAAAAGAGATACCATTATGTTCATCACGTGCATGTTAACCTATAGCCTTCTCTCGGCTGCCCGCTTGTGGCATATGAGCTCTGGAAAATGGACTCATTTCGTTCTTGGTGTAAACTTAGGTTTCGCCATTTTGTTTTATGAAATTCTCTCAAGCCATATTGTTGTGTACTTTATTGTGATTTGTTAAGCATGATTTATAATTGAATGCTTTGTTTGATGATTGCAAAATATACGATATAGATTATATAACTATAATTTAAATTAAATGTTCTGTGAACTAGATTGGTGTATATAAATATGATTGGTTCGTGTCGCTCATCATTGATAGCTATAAATGTATTAGCCACTGAGCTTCGCAGCTCACCCCATTATTTTCTACTTTTTAGGTGCAAGAATCAGTAGATCAATAGTGAACCTTGCAAAAACTTCGGTAAATCTCCAAGAAATATTTCATTTGTAACTAAGTTAGTTTGGAGCATTTTTGGTAGCTTTATAAGCATGTTAGGCATGAGCATCCATATTGTATTTTGTATTATGCTACTGATGTGGCTTTTGTTTGTAATTAGAGCAATGTACATATTCTGTTTTGTTTGAGAAATGAATGACAGCAAGAGTTAGAAGAAACACTGGTCTGTTCATGTCCAAATTCCTCTTCTGTTAAATTGTTATTTTTTTGGTTGGGAATGAAAATTGATAGATGTTGAAAACTTTTGAATAGAATTTTCTTAAGCAAATGGCTAATTTGGGAGTTATGTATATATATTCTATGATTGTTAGATTCAGGTCTTGTAATATTGGTAGCAGTTTCTTTTGACAATAAAGAGAAAGAGGGGATAAAAATATGTTCTGAATCTTCAATGAATAAACTATACTGATCTAGGCATAATTAGACAAAATTGTCTTCATGAAAGTTGTAGCTCTTTCTCTTAGCTTTCTAACAACATAAAGTTTGAAATTTTTGGACTTCGGGATTGAAAGTTACGAAGATTAGAAGTGGGTATGCAAAAAATGCACTGTTCATCAAATTACACGATCATGCAAATGCCTTTTTACTTGGAATAAACTATACTTAATGATATTGATTTAACAAACGACTGGCCAGTTTAAGGTTTTCCCGGTTGGACCGGCCGGTCTGGTTTGGTTTTAAAAACATTAATTTTCACTAATGAAGACAAGTGATAAAATAAAAAACCTCAAGTTAGAAAGAATTCAAGATGAAATCTTCATATTCCAAGCAACTTATACATTGGGATAAGCTCTAATCCTCTTTTTTATATATAAAAAAACTTCCAAATTGATCTCTTGAAGGTTCTTCCACCTACTAATTGTTACCCTAGGTTTAAAATAGAAAAGAACAACAAAAGATATTTTAAATTAAGCTTTTTGCACCTTACATGCATGTTATCTACCTGGGATACTATTGTGTCTCGTCCTGTGTATCTTTTTATAAATTTTTGAAGAGAGAAACAGATTATGACATGCCCCTTTTTTAGTTTGCATATCTTTCTATAACTTTTTTAGGCTAGTCATATCTCATATTATATTGCTCTTTAAAAATTTTCTCTATTACACAGTCTCTCTATAGGTCAAGTATTTGACCATGTCTTTCAACATCATATAGTCATAATGTTGGGAAATCAGACCGAAATCTAATGTCCCACGTAGTAGAATAATTATGAAACACTTTTGTATTTTGATTTCTTGAAAGTTAAGATCCCTTTAATTTCTATAAAATGATTAACACGTAAATTATAATAAACTGTTAAACTTAATTCATACCTCACTCTGAAGCTTGATCCTTTTCTTATTGTTTTAAACCATTTTTGAAAGTGACTTATCGGAAGCACTATAGTCATATAAGTGTTTTTTCTCTAACAATATCTATATAACAAGTTGAGAGAATTCTGTAACTATTACCGAGGGGTTAGATAAGGAGTACTTGCTTTCTTAGAGCCTAAGCCTATTTATAGTAGGTTTTAGATATTTTAGTAATTTAATTGAAATTAAATTCTAATTTCAATTAAACTTTGATTAGAATTAAAAAATTATAATATTAAATATCAATTATAGCCAAATAAGATTCAATATCTCATATTGATCCTTATTTATTAAATATCTTATACTTAATCATAAAGTTTCTCAAAATTTACAATCAAATCTAACTTAGATAAAAAACTTTTGTCTCTTCCAATCACCTTTGTGTGTGACCTATTTGGTTCCCAAATATGTTGGAAATGAATATAAATTATGACCCTAATTTATATTTACTATTAGATAAATTAAACTCCTTTAATTTTATCTTTAATTCTCTAATTAAACAATTTTTATCCATATATCAAGATTGACATCTAGCAATGAATGCCTAAATATTTAATAATGTCAAAGTGGTTCTTACTAACCTTTCTGTGCATAATCTATTTGTATAATTCAATTCTTTCATCATACAATGTTTCGATTAATAATTGATTCTATTAATGATATTAGTAAACTATTTATAAAGTGTCGTTCCACCTTAGTCAAGGATTTCCTAAATCAATTATAATAAAGAATAATAAACACATTCTCTCTAATTACTTTAGGGTAATGAATCCTATATTGATCATTCAACTATTTCTATTAAATTGAGTATGACTAAGAATGGGATCTTAGAGTGTAACTTTTCAAGTCATAAGGTTACTTATGACGTGGAGGTAAACATTAATTCAAAAGTTATACTTCAGAAAGAGTGTTTTAAGTATCTGGGATCTATCATCCAACTTAATGAAAAGATTGATGAAGACATAGTTCATCATATCAGATCAAGGTGGCTTAAATGGAGAAGTACATTAAGAGTTTTATATGACAAAAAGATACTACTCAAGATCAAATGTAAATTTTATTGTTTAGCTATTAGGTCGGTCACACTCTATAGGATAGAGTGTTGTCCCATCAAACAAATACATAATCATAAGTTAATGATGGCAAACAAGGGGATGCTTCGTTGGATATGCAATCTTATTAGAAGAGATAATGTTAGAACTATAGTAAGAGAGAAAATCATGGTGGCTAATATTAAGGGAACATTAAGAGAGATAAGAGTTAGGTGATTCAAACATATTAAAAGGAGATATCTTGACACTTCAGTAAAAAGATGTAAGAAAATTGTACTTAAGAACTATAAGAGGAAAAAAGGAAGGCCTAAGAAGAGTTGAGGGGAGGTGTAAAAAATGATATGATTTTATTGAAACTTACCGAGGATATGACCCTCAACAAAAAATTTTGATGTACTAGGATATGAGTAAAAGATCTCACAAAAAGAGGCTCTTCTCTTTCTTATAGGTTTTTTAAACATTTTCTTTCAAGTCTTGTGTCTTGCATTTAGCCTAAACATTTAATATGTAGTACTTCCTCTTAGATATTTAGCCTAAACATTTCTTTACTTAGTCTAAACATTTTTTTGTGATGACTTATTTGATTTATTTATTTACTTGTCTTCTTTCTTGTTTGTGTATTTATTTACTTATTTTATTTTTAAACATTGTTAATTTATTATTTTATTTTTAATCATTATTACTTTATTATTTTAATATGTATTTTTTTCATGCAAATCTATCGAAAATGCCATCTCTACTATCTGTGGAAGGCAGCATATTTTTTTGACTTTTTTAGATCCCACATATTATCTAAACTTTCACTTAGATGTTGTTGTATAAATTTAACTAAGATGACATACATGAACCACCACCTAAAGTTCAAGAAAAAGTTATTATAATTATCTCATATTGTTAATAAGTAATTTTCTATTTTTTAAATATTATTTTAATAATAATAATAAAATGATATTTTTAATGATTATTGTTTTTGGGAGTCAATTATGTTTCTAATTTGACAGTTGATATATACAAAAGGTAAAATATAATCAGCACTATATAAATCCACAACTACATATTGAAATATCTACGAGGATTTATACCTAAATGGTAAATATTTTTATAAGATTAAATGACATGACCTATAATTTGACTTCATGCCTTTTATTTCTTGAGAGTATTAATTAATTCTTTTTCAATTAAAAAATTAATTGATGGTGGATTAAAATGTTGCTATGTTTGTCATGGTAGTAAATACAAGCAGGAATATTTATGATAATTTATATTTAAATGATAAATGCTACTATAAGAACATTTGATGATACATTGCGATATTACTGGTGATTAGGAGTGGTAGTTAGGTCCGAAATTTTATGATCAGACCTAGGCTTAATCCAAAATTTTTTCGCGTATGAGACTTTTGGCTCAAGATGAGCTTGATTGGGCTTGGGTAATTCGAAGCCCGATGAAATCTGAGTTTGATTAAATATATTTTTAATTTTAAAATTAAAAATTCATGACATATTTATTGAAAATTGAGTAGGGCTAAGTTGGGTTTAAGTTTTTTTAAATAAAATTTTAGGCTTTGAAAAATTTCAAATAAAGAGCTGACCTAACTTGATGGCCAATTAAGTGAGGGAGTGCCTGACAAGCCTTGCCTTTCTTACTAGTGATTATTTATATATATATAAACTATATATATCATAATTATTTATTTATTTATTAATTTATCATACTAACAATATTTCTCAAAATTATATCATTTTGTTTTTTTAGAATTGAAATATTATTGTTATTGGTAATTTTAATAGGAATTTATTTTGGGTGAAAGCAAGAAGTTAACGAATGAAATATTAATATTTGAATAATTAAATAGTTTTTGAAAGGAAAAATTAGTAAAGATGTAAAATTTCTTTAGTTGAAAATATGAAAACAAAATCAAACACTATTATTTTATCTTTGGATAAATAAAAATAAAGAATACAATTCGCGTCGTACGTACCAAAGAGGCCTCGGGCTAAAATTTGAAGATGACGAAGATGAACCGATTCGGCTTATTGAAGGGTAAAAGTTAGACAAGAGAACGAAGCAGAAACTGACCAGTGGCGTGTACTTTATTCTAAGCGTGGACAAAAGGAAAGTCCAGTAAAGCCCACTAGTCCATCGCCCTGCTACTAGATTGCTTAACACGCTCGACTAGATTGCTTAACACGCTTCTTTTTCCCTCGAAATTAATTTAAAGCTAAGACGGGTGTCCTGCAAACGTAGGAACTTGCTTGCTTCACTCCCAGCGAACGATTGGTTTCTATCCCAAGGACTTTTGTAATCTAATCTCTCATGGAGGTTGACCCAGACGTCATCTTCAAGGATGATGAAGACGACTCTGATACCGAATTCTATCAGGTGCTATTTCTCTTTTTTCGTTTTCCCAACACCGTCTAGTTGTTCATTTTCTCATTTTCTCCAGTTTCATTTTTCAGCTGAGAGAATCTAACAAAGAATTCTTGGTCTATCTCGTCGATGCTTCTCCCAAAATGTTGCAAACGACTTGCTCCGCTGTAAGTTTTCTTCAGTTATCAAAATTTCTTTTCCTCTTACCATACTCGTAGCGCATTGTTTTAAGATTGTTGGTTAGTGTAAACATACTTGATTCTTTTTCTTTCTAAGGTTTGACAGGATATTTAGAATTTGTCTCATTTTATTGGTTTCTGGTAAATGGCGTTATGTATTTCAAAGTGGTAATAACATTTAGAAACGAAAGATGCAATTGCGAGTGAATTCTAATGTATTAATTAATTCTTTATTTTCCACATTTTCAGGAAGATCAAAAGGGTGAAAGTCATTTCCACATTGCTGTCAGTTGTATTGCACAGTCGTTGAAGACACAGATCATCAACAGATCATCCGACGAAGTTGCAATCTGCTTCTTTAACACTGTAAGAAGTCTCTGTTGTTAGTCTGAAAGTCGTTTCTTGTTCCTTAAAACTAAATTTGCTTCTCTGGTCGTCGATGGATGCTGGTTGTTGCTGTGAGGTCAGTTTCATTGTGACGCAGTTTAGGGCAGAGAAGAAAGGTGACATAGTCTAGGCAGAGAAGAAAGGTGACGCAGAGAAGAAGGGGATGGTCTAGGGTTTAAAGTGGCTCTGATACCATGTTGAACAAATTAGCAGAAGAATTGAGGGCTTGATAATTCACCAAGACCCAAATCTGATTTATATAGCAATAGAGAACTAATTACTTAAGGAAGAGAAATCCTAGGAGATTTAGGAGATCACTAGAATCATGGATACATTAGGATTCCTAAGACTTTCCTATTCCTAATAAGTTATAAGTCTCACAATCAATCCCTTTATTTCATTTCTTTTTTCATGATTTTCAGTGTTAAATCTAAACTTCTTCTTTTTTTTTTTTACTATATTAGCCTTATGAAAATAGACTATTATAATAGTTTATAATATTATATTCATGTTGGAAGATAACGTACTCATGAATTGATCTTATATATAGGGTATTAAGAGCCTACATCAATTGAGGGAATCCTTTCATACCTTGTATGCCAAAGTAGAACCTTAGGGTTTTGGGAAAAAAAGAGGGGGGAAGAAAAAGGGTGTCAGTGTGTATCAGTGTGTGAGAGCTTCTATCTTTCATGGGTTTCAGTGCTTGTGAGTTGCTCTCCATTGCACTACTTTCTCATGTGTGTTGTGTTCCTCTCTGTATGAGTGAGCTTCTATTCTCTGTTGGGCTACTCTTGTCTTGCTTGATGCTATTAACATTGCTTTTATTTGTTTGTTGCTTTTGTTTTGTTTCCAAGTTTTGTTGGTAAGGCTAACCTTTTAGTAGTAATTGGTGATGTTGAAACTCTCTATCTGATTTTGGTCCCGTAGCAATATGGTTATTGAAGAAGTTAAGGCCTCTGTTATTGAATTTTACTTCTTATCATCATTTATTTGTTATTTTTCTTACCAAGCACAATTATTATACGTGGCAAAGGTGAGAGAATACCAATCATCTAACATACGAAACACGTACCAGTGATCTTAAATGGACTAGCTAGGAGGCAAAGTTACGTTGTATGATGGTCTCTTTATTATACCTATTGTAACTCATGCACCTAAAAGACTAGTGGAGCTTGCTTATGGACAATAAGACTTTTCTTACCTTTATGATGGCATTTAGTTTTGATTTGACACTCATGAGGAAGCAAGACTATTTCTGATTATTATGCCAAGTATAATAAAGCTTTTGAAAATTGGAATAGTTTGATGTCTATCACAACAAATGTTGTTAAGATGAGGGAAAAAAATGAGTAACTTGAAGTTATGGGTTTCCTTTGAGTTTATGAGAGGAATATGCAATAGGTCGCTTGTAGATTCATTCAAATAATAAGGCTGGATCTCTAGAAGATGTTCACCACTGTGTTAATGTGCATGAGTGCATTATGAGTGCTATTGATGTATTTGATTTAGTTAGTTGAAGATTTGATAAAGGTGGCTGACATGGGGGTGAGTTGGTCAGGGAGGTGGTATAGATGGTCAATAAAGAATGTGTTATCACTATGGAGCATCAAATCATATGATGAAAAATTGTTGGCAATTACGTGCAAACTCATTGATGAAGTATGGATTTGGTGTATCAGACTGAGGAGACTAATAAGCAATTGGTTGCAATTATTGAAAAGGAGCCATGCCAAGTTTAGTTTGCCTTTATTATTGTTAAGAATGTGATAACGTGATAGATTAAGTCATGGGATATAACTGCCATCCCATGATTTACTCACAGATGCACTTACCTATCATAACTGTAACTCCTAATTATATATATGATCAGCCTAACATAGTGAGGTTAAGGTTTTTCCCAAAATATTACTGGTTAATTTCATTAATAGTTACTTTAGTGCATATAGCTAAATTTACTGCTTGTCTTTCTTCATTGAGATGCTCTTAGGCTATTGATTTTAGTGCATATGTTCATATGGCGAATGATATAAGTACTCTTTCTTCATCTTCCTCTTTTCCTAGGGCAACTCCTGCAAATGGATCTTTAACCCTTGTTTCGAGAATTGATAATGCTCAACTAATAAATTCTATTACTCTGCTCTCAATATTAAACTTTTAAAATGTCCCTTCAAATCTTGTTCTATTAGCAGAGCTTACTCGTGATTATAATTGCTTGTGTTTTGTTTTTCCTTGGTTATTGTGAATCTTGGGATCTTACAAGTAGGAAGATTATTGGTAGAGATTGGGATCTAGAACACTTTACTTTTTCAAAGATAGGATTCTAAAATGCTTGTTTTGGAAATTTCCCTTCTCCCTTGCATTTACATTGTCAATTGGTTCATCCTTCTATTTCTAATTTGGAAAAAAAAAATGCCTTAGTTTAGATTGCCATTTTTCGATTGTTAATATTGTGAGTATGCTAAAGGTCTGTTTGATTTTATTGCGATCGTTGTAGAGATGTAATATAGGACTGAACCTATAAGGATTTGTTTTGTTGTTATATACCTATTAGGATTTGTTTTTGTTTACCTATTCCATTAGGATTTGTTTCTGTTTACCTAT
>JANZXP010000007.1:24833962-24846227 GCA_027576715.1 Erythroxylum flavicans | reverse complement strand
AACTCCATATCATCTATAAAGATATTATAGTCCATGATTAATCATGAACATCAATAACAGAACATACATATATATATATATACATGTTCTTCATCACTTTCACCCTAATTCTTCCAATTTCATAGTCTCTCACTACCAAAATCATCAAAGCAAAACATGAACCTATCCACACTTCTCATGTACTACTTGAAATTTTCTAAGAAAAGTTTCAGGGACCAACATGATAAGCATTTGGAAATTTTTAAGAAGGCGAATGTGTTGATTAAGACTTCTTGTATGGACGAGTAAAAGCTATAAGATGTTAAGTACATTCTAGAACTAAAGAAAAATTTGAACTTAGTGGGTCAGCTAGATAATATTAGGTAAATGAAAACATTTAGAGATGCAACAAATGTTAGGATTATAGCATAGTAGACTAAAATAGGGACATTATACACTACCAGAAGGTGTTTGAACATAGTCATTGTAACTAATGCTGATAGTTCAAATTTATAAAATGATAGACTTAGGTATATGGGAAAGAAAGGGATGAAGATTTTAGATTTAAAGGGAGCTCTTCTAGATTTAAAATCAGTTAATCTAGACTTCTGTCAGAATTGTGTCTATGAAAAGTAGAAGAAAGCCAATTTCTCAAAGGTAGGAAGAAGTATAAAGGTAGAGAAGTTGAAGCTAGTGCATATAGATGTGTGGCAACCTTTAATCATTACATCTCTTAGAGGCTCAAGATACTATGTCACCTTCATTGATGACGATAGTAGGAAATCTTATGAAAAATAAATTTGGTTTATTTTCCATTTTAAAAAAGTGGAAGTCTGAGGTTGAGAATCAGACTAAGAAGAAGATCAAATGATTGAGATCTAACAATGAGAAGAAATATGACAAGACAGAATTAAAGAAGTTTTAGGTTGATAGTATGATCAAATTGATCAATACGATTCCTAAAAAGGCTAGACAAAATAGGGTAATTGAAAGGATGAACAAAATGGTGAATGAGCGAGCGAAGAGCATGAAAGTTCATACGGGTTACCAAAAATGTTTTGAGCAAATGCAATAAGTACAACAACATACTTGATAAACAGAGGATGGTTAATTCCTTTGAATTTCAAGATTCCAAAAGAGGTTTGGTTAGGAAAAGAGGTAAATATTTCACACATGAGAACTTTTGACTATGTGGCTTACATGTATGTTGACTTTTGTAAGAGAGATAAACTTGATTCCAAGGTTGTGAGATATCTTTTTATTGGATATGGTTATGATAAGTTTAGGAACTAGTTTTGGGATGACAAAAATAGGAAAATATTGAGATACTATGACATGACTTTTAGTTAGAGAACTTTGTATAAAGATAGGAATGGTACAAGTTCTGATCATACATATGAAGTAGAAGAAATGCTTGAAAGGGTGAAATTGTAAGAAATCATAGGGGATGATATTACAACAAGGTCCCACAAAAATAAAAAAAGTTACTAGTATTAGGAGAGAGCTAGTTACACCTCAACTAGCATTAAGAAAATTTATAAAGGTGCCCGTGGCATAAGATTCTAGGCAAGATTAATGGTTAAAGGATACTCATAAAAAAGGGATTAATTATAATGAGACATTTTCTCCTATAGTAAAGCTAATCATTGTTAGAATTTTGTTGAGTATTGTTGCATTTGAAGATTTGCGTTTGGAGAAAATGGATGTGAAAATGGTGTTTTTATATAGTGACTTAGAGGAGGATATATACATGCAACAACTAGAAGGCTACGAGATTCAGGGAAGGAACATTTGGTTTACAAGTTGAATAAGAGTTTGTATAGTTTGAAACATGCTCTACGACAGTGGTATGAACATTTGATGTCTTTATATGCAGAAGTGGGTTTAGAAGAAGTGACATTGATCACTGTTCCTATTTTAAGAAGTTTAATGATAGTTATATTGTTTTACTTTTTTATATAGACAATATGTTGATTGTAGATTCTGGTATGAAGTAGATTGATAATTTAAAGAGGACCTTGTTTTGAAGATTTAAGATGAAGGATTTGGGTCTAGTAAAGTCGATACCTGATGTGATAATTTCTAGAAATAGGCCAGCTCAACGTTGTCTCAGGACCAGTATATTAAGAAGGTGTGAAGTAGATTTTGCCATAACAATGCTAAGCATAAGAACACTCCACTGATAAGTCATATGAAATTGTTTAAGGAATAGTCATTTAAAAATATAGAGGCGCGAGAATATATGTTAAAGGTACCATAAGTTTCTACAGTTGGTAGGCTGATGTATGCTATAGACTAGATATAATATATGCAATGGGAGTTATGAGTAGGTTTATGTCAAATCTAGGAAAAGCACATCAAGAAGCTATAAAATGGCTATTGAGGTAATTAAAGGGTACTTCTGGTATGACACTTTGCTTTGGCAAGAGCAAAGTGAAATTGGAATATTTGTTGCTACTGATCTTAGTGGGGAGTTTGACACTAGTAAGAGTACTTCAGGATATATCTTCTCTATAGATGATTCAACTATAACTTAGATGCCTAAATTATAGAAGGGTGTTTCTATGTCAACTACAAAGGAAGAGTGAGATGGTTAGGTTGAAAAGTTTTCTAGAGGAGATAGGCAAGATGCAATATGACTATGTTTTCTATAGCGATAGCCAGAGTGCTTCACAACTTATGAAGAACCCAGTGTTTCATTTCATGACTAAATACATAGGATGCAGTATCACTTCACTTAGAATCTGGTTAAAGGAGTATTGTGTTTGAGGAAGATTTTCGGGTTCAAAAAATCCAACAGACATACTCCTTATGTATGTTGACACTGAAAAAGTTAAGGTTATGCAGTAGTTCAATTAGCCTTTATATTTAATGGTAGAGGTATTATCACGTCAGGTGCTCGAAGGTTGTTCAAGATGCATGGGCAATATATTGGTTTCTTGGTCTAATCATTATTCTCTAAGTGAGATATTGTTGAGATGTGGAGCCTGATAGGAAATTTTAGTTTTCTTGTATTACTAGGAGTTGTATATTATTTCTAGTAGGAAATAATTAGAGATATAAAACATTAATTAGTTTCTTAGTCTGGTAAGATTCTGTTTCCATATTTTACTACAGTATGGGTACGGTTCAGTTTATATATTCTATTGTAAGAGGTCTTAGTATTTTGTCATTGTACAACAAAAGATAAGAAAGAATAAAATTCTTAATGCAACTATGGACGTTGTTATATTGCTGAACCACATAAAAATATCATTTCATTTAGTTTTCTTTCCTACAAATTTATCATTAGTGTGTGTTTGTGGTTGTTGATCATAACACATTTATGGGCTTTTAGGTGGGTTTTTCTTCCTTTTGATAGTAACATCTCGGCTTTTTAAGTCTACAGATGAGTTTCCTCCCTTTTGTTTTTGTATCTCAACAGTTAGCATCGATCCTGAGTAAGGGCAGGAATGACACTTGTCCAAGGCCTAGATTCATATGGGACATATTTATTAAACGAGTTAAAATTAATAAATTAATAAATCTATTTATTAAAATAGTTAAAATTTTAAAAGTTAATAAATCTATTCATGAAAAGGGGTAGAAATTGAAAGGTCAATAAATCTGCTTTAAGATGTTTATATATACCAAAAGGTTTCTTGACACTTTATGTTGTAGAAATTGAAAAGAAAAAATTTGTGGTTGATTTTCTTATTTTGAATTTCAAGCTTTATTGAATAAAGCTAAAGAGAACTTCGGTTCTAACCATCAATTGAGATATATGCTAACATCTTTATTAACAGCGATGTATTTTATTAATATAATAATATTTGATCATAATATATGATCAGAATTTCAATATTTGAGTTTTCTCCAAAACTTTAGCTTTCAATAAAAGGTTTCGATGGTCCCTCGTATGAGATTGATGGTTTTTGGTGAGTAGAATTTTAATGGTCCCTTGTGTGAGATTGATGATTTTTAGTGAGTAGAATTTTAAAAAAAATCTAAACTTTTAAATGAGTAAGATAAGATCTCATCTAGGATGAACTAAGTTATAGTGAGCCCTACAAGTAATTAGATTATAATGAATGAGCATTAATCTAAAAGTATATACTAAAAATTTTAAAAAGATAATTATTGTGGCATTTTCATAACATTTGATATTTTCTTAATAGAATGTAAACATTCATTAGCGTATCATATCTTTGTTTGCCATATATAATGGTCTACTTCTCTATAACACTTCTAGTTATTGTAGATATGACAATTGCTTTGTTGAAAAATAAATTTGAATAATTAATAATTTTTAAGGTACTTTTAGATTCTTATTTAAGTCAAAAAGTTGAGGTTGTTAATAATAAACTAATATAATTTTGCATTAATTTTACAACAATTATTTCTCGTGATAATGTATCGGATGTGGATTTAAATGATTTTTTCTAAAGTAAAAATATTACAAATGACTTTGTGAAATAAGCTAATGTCATTTGTTGAAATTCTTAAATTTATTAAAGTTGCAGGCTGATATCCAAATGTTTCAATTGCTTATCAAATTTTATTAAATTTACCTATGACTGTAGTATCAGTTGAGAGAAGTTTCTTAAAGTTAAAATTATTGAAAACCTACATGAGGTCATCACTTTATAAGAAAGGTTGAATGATTTAGCTATTTTATATATCAAGAAGGATATGTTGGAGGAATATGTTGGAGAATATTGATCTTAATAGTATTATTAATGATTTTACATTTAGAATCGTGTGTAGAAATTGTTTTTCATTATCGTCTGCATGCTTGTTACTATACTTATCTTGGGTTTTGCAATATAATATTATTGTTTGATTGCTACTACTTTTATTTTATTGTTATTATTTTTAGTGATTTTATTGCTGCTAACATTTGTAAGATATTATTAATTATTGTTATGATCATTTAATATTTTATTAAATATGTGGATCATTTAACAATAAAATTATACTTTTAAAATTTATATATTGCCGACTGACTTTTTCTTACTTTATCTCGAGCCTACAAGTAGCGTAAAACGGCCTTGTCAACAGTCAAATGTAAGTCTTGGGTTTTGTGGGAGAAAGAGTTTCAGTCTATGGTTTCTAATTATAGTTTACAAGGGAACCCGGATAATTTCCAAAAGGAAACTAATAAGACGAAATCAGTTAAATCAATGGCCGTTTCTCATAATATCGGCAAATTAATTTAGGAACAGATACTGAATTCTCCGGTAATATTATGGTAGTAAACAGTAGATTTCCTAAATGGGAAATTATCTCTTACCTAGATACAGCAGTGCTGCGGGGACCCGTTAAGCCACTTGTCAAAAGTAAACTACATTCAGCTTTTGATCAATGGAAAGTCCGGAGGAAAGTCCGTACAAGAGTCGATGATTGAAAAGGAGACGAGAAGATTTACGTCATACACGTTTTGTTTGAACTTGTGCAAGTATAACATAATGCCTGTACTATAAGTTACGTGATACACATGTCTTATTTGAACTTGTGCAATTATAACATAATACCTGTACTACGAGTTACGTGATACACATGTCTTATTTGAACTTGTGAAGTATAATAGAATGTCTGACGGAATATAATGTTAAGTAAAATGATAACGTGTCAGATGCATTTATCATATATTTATGTGAAGCAGGTGTTAGATACCAGTTAGATACAGCTTGTGGCGTGGACTGTATATCTCAAAATTGGCGGTGGAGAGAAGAATGAGCTTGTAGCGGGGACTGCATATCTCAAATAAGGGGAATTTATTTAAAGTTTAATTAAGTTTTTGGAAGCTATTAATCTGAGGTGCAAGAGGGCACGGCCTTATTCAAATCCATGAAAAGTGGAGATGCAGCCAAGCATCTGATGCATGTGATTGCATGTTAGATACCAGTTAGATACAGCTTGTGGCGGGGACGGTAATGACACTTGCGTGGCCTTTGGGTAAGTATAGGACGAGCCAGTTACAGATATAATTATTAATATAGTTAAAAATAAATTAATTTATTAAACAAGTTTGAAAATTTAAAAGTTAATAAATTTATTCATTAAAATGGGTGGAAATTAAAAAGTTAATAAATCTATTTCAAAATGTTTATATATACCAAAAGATTTCTTGATATTTTATCTCGTAGAAATTGAAAAGAAAAAAATTGTTATTGAATTTCTTACTTCAAATTTTATGCTTTATTGAATAGAGCTAAAAACGAGTTTGGTTCCAACCATTAATTGATATATATGCTAGCATTTTTATTAACAATGATATATTTTATTAATATAATAATATTTGATTCTAATATATAATTAAAATTTCAATATTTGACTTTTCATTTAAACACCAACTTTCGGTAAAAAAAGTTTCCATGCCCCTCATGTGCAGTTATTATTTTTTGAGAACAAAATTTTAAAATTTTAAATGAATAAGATAAGATCTTATTGAGAATGAACTAAGTTGTAATGAAACCCACAATTAATTATATTAGAATGGGTGAGCATTAATTTAAAAGTATATACTACAAAATTGAACAAAATAATTATTGTGGCATTTTTGTAATATTTGATATTTTCTGAAAAGAAACTACACATTCATTAGCATATCATATTTTTATCTTCCATATATAATAGTCCACATCTTTTTTAGCACTTCTAATTATTGTGGATATGACAATTACATTGTTAAAGAATTAATTTAAACAATTGACGACATTTGAAAGTATTTTTGGATTCCTATTTGATTTAAAGAAGTTGAGGTCGTTAGATGTTAATGAACTCATGATAATGTTTCGGATGTGGATTTAGATGAGTTTTTTCTAAATTAGAAATATAACAAATGACTTTGTAAAATAAGTTAATGTCATTTGTTGAAATTCTTGAATTTATTAAAGTTGCAGATTGATATTCAAATGTTTCAATCGCTTATTAAATTTTATTAAATTTACCTGTGACTCTAGCATCATTTGAAAGAAGTTTTTTAATATTCAAATTATTGAAAACCTAATTGAGGTCATCAATGTCACAATAAAGATTGAATGATTTAACTATTTTATGTATTGAGAAAGATATATTGGACAATATTAATCTTAATACTATTATTAATGATTTTACGTCCAGAAATGTGAGGAGGAATTGTTTTGCATGATCACTTGTGTACTTGTTAGTGCAATTCTTTTAGTGTTTTGCATTCTAATATTATTGTTCAGTTGTTGCTATTACAATTTAGTTGTTATTGTTACTATTTTTAGTAATTTTATGATTGCTGATATTTGTAAAATATTATTAGGTGTTGCTATGATTTTTTAATATTTTATTAAGTATGTGAAATTATGACTTGAGTCATTTATATATCGATATTAAATTTTAATAATAAAAATATGCTTTGAAAGTTTAATATTTGTATATCGTCAATTTGCTAAGGCCCTTTATTTAATTACTCTGTTCCGAGTTACAAAACATTAGGAATGACCTTGAATACAATACTGCTGCTACTCTTGAGGAACTATTTAAAATTAACATTCAATAACCAATTTGAGTATTTTTCTCTAAATATTTGTTTTGTTCAAACAGAAAGTTGAAACTAATTTACTAAAATGCTTCCAGACTTCAATGAGTAGAAGATATCTATTTTCATACTGGTATAAGAAAGCTGTAAAAGAGACACCAAATCTGTTCTATATTTTTCATCAAGGATCATCTAATTAGATCTAAAATGTCATAATCTAATTAGATCTAAAACCACATAAATCTTTTCATGGTTATGTCCAAATTCTATCATTGTCATCAGCTTGCTCGTGGAAATTGTGATCCAATATCAGTATATATATTTGCTAGTCCTTTAAGCAGAAACCGAGTAGCAAATGGAAATGTCTATGCTACAAAACATGCAGCTAATAACGTGGCAGGAACTAGAAATAACAGAAATTAATAATACTTTCCTTTTCTTGCTCTTGTTAGTGTCATGCTTTATCTTTTGGAAAAAGCTTGGCAAAAGTGAGAAACTCAATCTACCACCCTCCCCTCCGAAGTTGCCAGTACTTGGCAATCTTCACCAACTGGGCAAACTGCCTCACCGCTCTCTCCGAGCTCTTTCATTGAAATATGGCCCTCTAATGTTCTTAAACATCGGCCAGAATCCAACTCTCGTGGTTTCTTCCGCCAAGGCAGCAAGAGAAGTTCTGACAACCCACGATATAGTGTTTGCGAATCGACCCAAAACAACAGCTGCAGAGATCTTTTTCTATGGCTGCAGTGGCGTTGTGTTCTCTTCCTATGATGAGTACTGGAAGAAAGTTAAGAAGCTTTGCATTACAGAACTTCTAAGTACGCAAAGGGTGCGATCCTATCAATCCATAAGGGAAGACCAAGTCGATATTTTGATAGGTAACGTTCGATGTGCATGTCTTAGTGGAGCCTCTATAGATATCAGCGAGATGTTGCTTGGTGTTATCAATAGCATAATTTCTCTATGTGTAATGGGTCGAAAGGCTACAGGGGGTAAAGATAATAGCGAGTTTGGGGAATTACTGAAGAGGATGATGTTACAATTAGGAAACTTCAGCTTTGCTGATAGCTTTCCTATCATTGCATTTATGGATAACCTGATAGGTATAACTGCAAATCTTAGAGCAACATCTGGAGAGATAGATGCTTATCTCGATCAAGTTATTGAAGATCATAGTATGGAGGATTATGATGACCAATTGTATTTTAAAGACTTCGTCCATATTTTCCTTGAACTTCAAAAGAATGGCAAGCTCGGTATTGAGCATACCCGAGACAATATCAAGGCAATCCTACTGGTAATATTCTTCTCTCCTAGTTATGATTTGACAATTTACTCTCTGCTACTTGGCTTTTAAACGCATTTATTGTGCTATGATGCAAAAAAATGTCAGGAAATGTTTGTCGGAGGAACTGTTACAACTGCAACAACAATAGAGTGGGCAATTGCAGAACTAGTAAGAGATCAAAAAGCAATGAGGAAAGCACAGCAGGAGGTAAGAAGAGTTGTGGGAAACAAATCAAATGTGGAAGCAGAAGATACTGAAAAAATGACCTACTTGAAATGGGTTGTCAAAGAGACCTTAAGGTTGCATCCAGCTGCTCCTCTACTAATTCCTAGAGAAGCATCAGCAGGAGTTGAGCTGGGAGGCTACGCTGTTCCTCCAAGAACAGTAGTGCTTGTCAATGCATTCGCAATTCATTTGGATCCTGAAGTATGGGAAAGCCCAGAAAAGTTTATCCCAGAGAGATATGAGAAAGACCCAGTTGATTTCAAAGGCCGTGACTACAAATTCCTTCCATTTGGTGGTGGAAGAAGGGTTTGTCCTGGGCTCTCCTTTGGTCAGGCTTCAACAGAAACTGTTCTTGCCAATCTCTTGTACTGGTTTGACTGGAAATTGCCTGATGGTAAACGTCCAGAGGAGTTGGACATGGATGAGTCTTTTGGTCTGAGTGTTTCTATGAAAACCCATCTTCGCCTCATCCCAACATTAAGCTCTTCTTAGATCATTCGAAGGATGATCCAATTGTTCATCTCGTTATGCTTACTTGTAATAATAATAATGCATGTCGTGGCATGTCACGTTCTCAACCAATTCAAATCTATTGAGTTCTCCTTTCCAGTAACGTCAAATGCCTTGCTACTAAATTAAGAAAACCTACATTTATTAGGGTTTAGGAACAGATTCTTGCCGTTTAATACCATTTTTGGACCATTACCAAAATTTACTGAATATAACGCCTTTATTTTACTTTTAATGTTAAAAGATTTTTTTAATTTAGAAAGTTAAAATTGGAGAAAATAAAATTGGGGTAAAATATTTTAAAAGTTAAAGTTCAGTAAATAAAAAGATTTTTGATAAAATGTAATTAGGCTATATTTATAACCATAAGAGGAAAAAGTGGAATATATTTTATTACAACAATTATGCGAATAAAAAGAAAATTTGTAACGAATCTGATTTTGTTTTCCACATCTTATATTAACAAATTTAAAGATTGTGCCTAAACTTATTTTACATTCTTCGTATTTGCACAGCTCTCAATAATCTATATATAGAATTGAATCCTCAAATAAATTATTATATAGTAAACATATTTTTATATAAATATAATTAATCAATGAATTGTTTGTGTGTGTGTGTGTATATATATATATATATAATCTTATAGTTTATTAATTTTCAATGTGACATAATTGTTTACATTTTCAAAAATTGTCACTTCAACTATAATTAATGATTATATTTTCAAAAAATATTTAACTTACAATTTAACAGAAGAATTTATTTTAACACAAATCCATTTTTTAAAAGCCTGTTTGGTTCTGTTTATTTTTTTCATTTTCGTTGTGGTTTTCATGAAAAAATAAACAATTCATTAAAACACGTTTGGATGAGTATTGCTGCCGTTTCTAGTTTCTAAAGATAAGAAAATTGCAACAGTTTTACGTAAACGTAAAATATACGTTTTTGTAAGATTTTAAAATAGGTTTTCTTGTATTTTAAAATTGTTTTTGCGCTCACTCTTCTGCATCTAAATCTGTAAACCCAAGCCTTTGGAGATAAAACAAGCAAGGTTTAAACTGGTCTTTCACACTAAAAACCAACAACCTCGGGCACTTCTTGATGACTTTCCTAAACTTTTTTTCTCGGATTTTAAAATCTTGGGAGAGAAAATCAAAAACTGAGAGAAAATTGAAAACTGGGTTGAGGTCAGTTCAGATGTTGGAAGTTAAAATTGTAGGACAAATGCCAAAGATTCTGGGCAAGTCACTTTGGTGGATACCTTTAGATTGGAGAAAGTAAATAATGGAATGGATAGAGTCTAGAGAAGCAGTGTGGAGAGAGGGATTTTAGGACAATGCTTTGCTAGGGTCCACACCCATTAGTTTAAGGCAGAGGATCTTTTCCTTGACTTGGAAGAAATGTTTTCGTGGGCAGGCTTGTAGAGAGGATGGTCATGAAGGACGCTTTTAGGTTTGACAAATAAATATGTAGTTGAATGCTGGAACTCGAGGGTGGACGAGTTGGTTTTTGGAAAGAGGAAAAGAAGAGAGCTTGCGGAGAAGAAGAAGAGTGATTAGTAATGTGGGCAAAATATTAATTTGTCTAATGAGTGAATAGTAAGTGACCGTGAAAGAAGAAAAGAAGAAAGATTACAGAGTAGAGGGAGGATTGAATAGTAGAGTGGACAAAATATTAATTTGTCTAATCAGTGAATAGCGAGGGAAAAACAAAGAGTGAGGAAAGAAGAGTGAATAATAGGGTGGTCTAACATATTAATTTATTAAATCTCTTGTTAGAAATTGATTATGTTTTTTTCTTACAAATCTCAACCAAACAGGTTATTATTTTTTAGTTTTTATATTACAAATCTCAACCAAACAGATTTTTGTTTTTTAAAGAACAAACAGAAACCAAAAATAAGAAACAAAAACTAAAAACAACAATAGAAAAACAGAAATGAAACCAAACGACCCCTTAATGTAATATAAGTTCATAAAGTTTTTAATTTTTTTTGGGTGTAAACTCTCGACTAAAGGTGAAAATGTGAATGCAGCTCTTCCCAAGCAGGATGGTGCAAATAAAAACCTCCACAACAAATATATAAACCTGACGAACTTTGAGGCTCTTCCAAAAAGTGTAGACAAAGTAAAAACTGTACAATAGATTGACGGTCTAGCACAAAATCTTTTATCAACCGAAGGCCTTCTATCGTAATCAAAAAAGAAACGAAGAAGTTGAAAAGCTTTTCATAATAGAGGCTCCAAAACCTTTCTGTCTCTGTTGTAAAAACCTTACAACTAAAAGAATCTATTTATATGGGTTTAATAAACCTAGACCAACTAGGAATAAAAAACAACTCTTATACCAAAACAAAATAGAAAATTTATTTTAATTATACTACATTGCCTCCCTTAAATTAAGTTTTCATACTTGCCATGCCAAGAAATTTTTTCAACTTAAAAAATGTCTCCATCTTCAATGCCTTTGTAAAGATGTCCGCCACTTGCTCCTCACTTTTGCAATAATCAATGACAATTTCTTTCTCACGAACCAAGTCACGAATAAAGTGAAACTTGATGTCAATATGCTTACTACGACTGTAACACCCCATTACCCTAGGGTACACACCGGGACGCCTGTAGGTCATTCAGGTACATATCCTATAATAAGGGAGCGCTACGTGCGATTACTATAATTACTCCACATGGCATCATATCAATGTGAATAATTAAAGCAGTAACTGTAAAACACAATATTTTTAAAACCAAACTCTTCCTCATTTCATT
>JANZXP010000007.1:24719303-24730406 GCA_027576715.1 Erythroxylum flavicans | reverse complement strand
TGAAGTTGAGAACCAATTGGGAAGATCAATACAGATTGTCAGATCTGATAGAGGAGGGGAATACTATGGTAGACATAGGGTTGTAGAATAAGAAAATGGTATGTTTACCAAGTATTTAGAATCAGTTGGAATAGTGGTTTAATTCACCATGCCAGGTAGTCCTGAGCAAAATGGTGTGGCCGAAAAGCGTAATCACACCCTAAAGGATATGATGAGGTCAATGCAGAGCAGGATTAACCTACTCGAATACCTTTGAGTGAAGCCATCAAGACGACTTTATAAACCTTAAACAGAGTCCCAAGCAAGTCAGTGTCAAAGACGCCTTTTGAGCTCTAGAAGGGCTGGAAGCCAAGCCTTGCACACATTCGTGTGTGGGGCTGCTATGCTGAGGTGAGGTTGTATAATCCTTATGAGAGTAAATTGCAACCTTGTTCAACTCATTGCTATTTAGTGGGTTATCCCAACTACTTTAAGGGCTATAGATTCTACTGTAAAGAGGGAGAGGCCAGAATAGTGAAATCACAGATAACGAAGTTCCTGGAATTCAATGTCTATAATGAGGGAGGATCCTCACATCCTCCAAAAGTTAGCAGGACAAATACTACGATTATTTTGTATTTGCCTCTCATACAGTCAACTTTGGTGGATGAAGGCCCGAGTACCGTGCCTGAGCAGGCACAGGAACCTACTCCTATTTAGGAAAAGGTTTCTGAGGTACAAGAGCCTGTGCAGTTACGTAGATCCACCAGAGAGAGGCGACCTGCTATCTCATCTGATTATATAGTCTATCTGGGTGAGCAAGACTATGGCATAGGACATGTTGTGGATCCAACTACTTTTTCAGAGGTCGTTTCTAGACCCCATATGGATAGGTGGTGCGAAACAATAAAGGACGAGATACAATCTATGAGGCATAATAAAGTATAGGAGCTTGTTGATTTACCTCAATATTACAGGTCTATTAGTTGCAAGTGGCTATTTAAGACCAAGAAGGATAGTTGAGTAGTTTAAGGCGCGTCTAGTTACCAGGGGATTCACTCATAGAGAAGGAGTTGACTTCAATGTTACCTTCTCTCTTGTGTCCTCAAAGGATGCATTTAGAGTGATTATGGCATTAGTGGCTCATTATGATATGGAGCTACATCAGATGGACGTTAAGATCGCTTTCCTGAATGGTGACCTTTATGAGGAGGTCTATATGGAGTAGCCTTAAGGATTTCAAGATCAGGATGCAACTGACAAGGTTTGCAAGTTGAATAAATCAATATATGGTTTAAAGCAAGCTTCCAGATAGTGGTACCTAAAGTTTGATGAGGTTTTGACCTCATTCAGCTTTGTGGAGAACAAAATCGAAAGATGCTTATACTATATGGTTAGGGGGAGCAAAGTCATCTTTATACTACTATATCTCGATGATATCTTGCTAGCGTCAAATAATTTGACCATGTTGCATGAAGTTAGGAAACTTTTAACCAAACATTTTAACATAAAGGATTTGGATGAAGCATCTTTTGCCCTCGGTATATAGATTTACCGAGATAGATCTAAACACTCGTTAAGCCTCTCACAAAGCACATACATTGAGCGTGTGCTACAAAGGTTTAATATAGCTGAATGTAGACTTGTTGTAGCACCTATCTCTCATAAAGAGAGATTATCTTTGGCACAATGTCCAAAGAATGAGGTTAAGAAAGAGGCTATAAGGAATGTTTGGTATTCTAGTGCTGTTGGTAGCTTGATGTATGCCCAGGTATGCACTAGACCGGACATTGTATTTGTTGTTGGACTGCTAGGTCGATATTTGGCTAACCCAGGTGTGGACTATTACAATGCAGTCAAACGAGTATTGAGATACCTAAAGGATACCAAGGATTATACGTTGATATACAATAAAGTCAACGATTTTAACCTCACAGGGTATACAGACTTCAATTTTGCTATGTGTCTGGATGATCGCAAGTCTACTTCAAGATACATTTTCATGTTGGCAAATGGTGCGGTATCGTGGAATAGTGTCAAGCAGACACTGGTTACTTCCTCAACTAGGTATGCAAAGTTTGTTGCATGTTATGGAGCTACTACACAGGCGATTTGGCTCAGAAACTTGATTTATGAGTTGTCTGTGGTGGATTCGATTACTGGACCCATACAGTTGTACTGTGATAATCTTGCTGCAATGTTGTTCAATAACAATAATAAGATTATCATAGGGTCTAAGCATTTGGAGGTCAAGTATTTGACCATAAAGGAGCTGATCTTGAAAGGTGACGTTGAAGTGGAGCACATCAGGACTGAGGAGATGTTAGCTGATCCGCTGACTAAAGTACTTCGCCCACTAGTGTTTGCTAGACATGTATCCGGTATAGGCATGTTGAAGTCCTTAGGCAGCAGTAGTTAGGGGTCGCTGTATTTTGCTCCTTAAATGTTTGTATATTTTGTTGTATTATGACATTATAATTATTTATTAATAAAGATGACCATATTTTTATCCTCAGTAATGTTTGTTTTGCATATAGTCATAATAAATGTAGAAGTCTTAAGATTTGTGTTAATCTTAAGCATTTAAAGGTCATTCGGCATTTATAAAGATTGACCTTGAGCCTATATCATTAAACACATAAAGATTATATGGATATCCTTAAAGTTTCATATGACATAGAGGGATATAAGTGTTAATCCCACAAAGGTTCTCTAATGTTGTTTAGCATTCGATTGGAGAAAATAAAGGTTTTCTCTAATACTATTTAGCATCTGGTGAGAGGAAACAAGTTTTCTCTAATGTTGTTTAGCATTTGATGGGAGAAAACAGGATTTCTCTACTGCAGTTTAGCACATGCAGTTTAGCATAAAGTTAGAGAAATCGAGACTTATAGCCGAAGATGATACATATTAGATCATCAAGGTATCATCGTAGTCTGCCACACTCCATTTTTCCATTCATGTTAGTGAGATATTAGGTATTTGTGATTATATTGGATCTGTGTCACACATGACACATATGTTTGATATTTTTTGGTATCGAAAGCTTTACAAGACAGAATGTATGACTTTCATTGCCTTTGGATCAAATGTTTTTAAAACTTTTGTTACCAATACAGTAGCGTAACTTAACCAGATTTTCAAACTATTTTGAACTTGATTAAAACTGCAATTAATAATTGTCCAAGGGGGAGATTGTAAGACAATTTTGCCTTTAGGGACAATTTTATAATTGTCCCTTAAAGTGGACAATTATTAATTGTAATTTTGGTTTTTCAATAAATTACCAGTTAAATTACGTAATTTGATCCAGATAAGGGTAATAAAGTGGCCTAATAAATGATCTAGATCAATGGGTAGAAGTCTGGGTAAAAAATTGATCACTTTTAGTATGGACCTGGTCCATATTGGCGTTGTGACGGGGAAGCCTAATATGGAAGCTATATAAATAGGTTATGGTCTCCTACAGTTGTTCATATCAATCGCAAGCATACAGAATCTCTGACCCGTTAAGAGAGCTTGCGTATTAAGAAAACTGTAGAAAGGCTTAAATCACGTGTCGATGAATAATTTCTATAAAGGTCTCGGGAGATTGGAGTTCATTTGGTGCCTGAAATCTACTTCGAAATAAGAGATGGAACTAAAATCAGGTATTTCGCATTCCTTTGTTTTTAATCCTTTCATAATTGATCTTGAGTATGTAATAAGGTATGTGCTACATATTACATGGAATCCTTATGAACCCACAATACAAAGAAGCCATTCTCGACAGAGAACCCAACTAATTGAAGTCTAATGACCAATTTGGGGATGAGGAGAAGTCTCACTCTCTAACTAAAGATGGAGCAAGTCTTGGATATGAGGAAGTTATCTTTTTTCCTATTTTTTGGTTGTCCATTTCTATGCAGGTGGAGAAAAGAACAAAAAATTGGATGTTTCTTTTGTTGGTTCAGTTCCTCTACAATGAGGAGTTACGTCCTTTATAGAGTTCAATTTAGGGACGAGGAGTAGTCTCACTCTCTGACTGGAGATTGAGCGATTCCTGGGTATGAGGAAGTTTCTTTTTTCCTATTTTTGAGTGTTCGTTTTTGTGAAGGTGGAGAAAAGAATAGAAAATTGTATTTTTCTTTTGTTGGTTTAGTTCCTCTTCAACAAAAAGGAGTTACGTCTTCTATAGAGTTCCAATTTGTTCTGTGTTGTTCAATAGATAACAGATAAGGAGATAAGGATAAGGTAGTTGCTTTATGGAGTTTCTGCTTCATCATCAATTAATTTTCTGTAATAATTAAAACTCCATTTCATTTCAAAAAATTCGAGAGTTGATAAATGGGTTTTGGAATGAATATCTGATTATGTTGTCAAATCCATTTTTGTATAGAATTCGAGGATTTTTTGTAGAGAATTCAAGTATGTCCAGTTTATTGTTATTCAAGGTTTCTTAACAGATAACAAATAAGAATTGTTTCTTATAGAATTGAAGTATGTTCAGTTTAGTTTCATAACAGATAACATATAAGGATTGTTTGTATAGAATTCAAGTATGCTCAGTTTATTTTGGATAATTCGATAGCTTTATCTACAAGAGTACCAACTAAAGAAGACTTCTTCTTTATTCTAATCTCTTTTGTTATGTATACTCTCTTAAAGTATTTATTGATCTACAACTTCAAAATTGAAAATAACACTTGCTAACACTTGGTCATTTAAAGTGGAGCACACTAATATGTGAGTAAGATTTTGCTCATCATTCTGCTGTTGATTTTCTTTTGTTCATCATTTTGCTGTTGGTTTTCTTTTGGTGAATATGTATGGTCATTTTGAGTTTGTATGGATGTAGTTGATAAATTGTATGTGGTCACCCTTCTCTGGTAGAGGAGAGAAGCACACTTTAATGCCTATTCCATATTAGGAGGATCCTGTTTTATTTTGTTATCATCTGCACCATTGTGATCGATAAGGATTTCAAGCACCACTAAAATTATTTGCTTATTTATTGGTGGAAACCAATTCATTTCCATTAGGAAGATCGTTGGTAGATACATTCCGCAGGGTCTCTACTGATTAAGTATCTTTAATATGGGGATCACTTCTTTTACATAAAGGTAATCTTATTTTTGTCAATAGACTGAGCACATTTGTTCTTAATTGTCTAGAACAACACCGGACCTTTGTTCATTAGTCTCCATAGATTGGTAACTTCTATGGAATCCTTAACAATTCCATATTTTGTTTTTATTTTGATTACATTAAGAAGCTCATTTTTCATCTTTAATTTAACATAAACTCAGGTAAAACAAATTGTTTTAAGATTGGCTATGTTTTCATCTAAGCTAAATGATCTCCCTGTCCAGCCAGCAATGTAGTTTGGACCTTCTGAAGAACAATATTCAAGTGTTTATGCCCATTTAATTACTTCACTTTGTATTTTTAATTTTTTAATAATATTTTAATTTTACCGTAATTAAATGTAATCTGACATTACTAGAAATTATATTAACTCTTTCAATATCTGCAATGAATTTAATTTTTTTAAAAATTAAGTCAAAGAAAATTATATATATATATATAATTACTCATACAATAACTTGTGAATTGAGTTATATATTTTACTTATTAATGTTAATTACTTTTTTTTACTATAATATAAGCTATTAAATTTAGAATAACCTCTAATTCATTGATTTACTTTTTTATGATAAAGAAGAAAAATCATCACCTAATTTTGATTATAATGAACTTGAAAACGTGATTTATGAAAAAATGCATTTGTCACAATGAATGAATTAAGAACATCTAATGATGGTCAATTCATATCTCTTATTTTGATTATATTTAAGATAAAAGTATAATGTATTACAAATTTACAATTGAGTTACTAATTTGTAATTTATTTGAATGTAGTAGAAGAAGTTGATGCAAATACTTTAGATAAAAACGTAGTTTACGAGCCTTTAGATATTTTTAGAGAATTTGGAACTTTTGATAGTGATGAGACACAACTTCCTTCATAAATATAATTTTTATGTTTATTGTTATTTTAAGTTTTATATTAGACTCATATTTATCTATTATTAGTTCATTATATAATAATAGACATTAGTATATTTTTTATTTCAATAAAATATTTTATTTTTATATATTCTTATAAATTTTACTTCTTATCTATTATATACCAGTTTTATAATAGTTTACTACCAGTTAAACCTTGAACTTTTTCTTTGATCGCCTTGACTTCGGGTCTAATTTTTAAAACATTCTTATTAGGTGGAGACAAAACTTTGTCAACATCTTTTCACAATAGTTTTTCTTTGTCTGATAATGCGAAGTTCCGATAATTCGAAGTTCCTTTGAACTTCTCCTGACTTACCATTCCAGGCCACATTCTGCATTCTCATTACTTTCCCAATCCATATATAAAGTTGTTCACTTTTCACCAGAAAAACATAAAAAATATAAGATATAAGGGAGTGGAGATACAAAAGTGGGAGAAGATCCAGTATAAGCGACGGGGAGAAGAAGCATAATAAATGTACAATAAGTACATGAATCTAAAATTAGGCTTTCTCATATTTGTTAAATAATAAAAATACTTATATGAAAAAAATGATACACGTAACAAGCACGTAATAAAAATACTAATCTGATTTGGCAAATTACGTTAGAACGGTTACGTCAGAGGTAGACATCAAGTTATTATCACCACAAATTAAAAATTCAAGCATTTTAACGTCACATTTTAAACTTCAACCAGCTCCTTACTAATTAAGAATAAGATTGCGTATTATTGAATCTCTCCAGATTTCACATATTAGTGGAGTTTTTATTGAGTTGTTGTTTTTGTTTTTTAATGAAACAATTATTTATTTCTTTTATCTTGTGTTAATTTTTGAATGGTTTTTAAACTAGAAAGAAATTACCAATTATACTTCCTCCTTATATTAATGTACTTCAATTGGTACTAATGATTGATTTCAATGCCAACTTTAATGATCTTATTGTCATTATTTTAAATATAAACTCGTAAATGATATTGCGACAACAATTTATCTATTTGTTAATTAAGTCTAGTTTGTTCGATGAATGCCAATAGTAGCATGTGACATTAAATTGAAAATTCTGTGAAGGGATTAAAGTAAAATTAATTAGGAGATGTACCTATATACAAAGATTATGGACTTGTCATCAAGTTACAACTGTGTTTGTAATACTGTGCACTTCTTCTAAGGAATAAAGTCATCCCCAAATTTCAAATTCCTAATTTTATGAGTAGATGTACACATTCTTCTCTGTTTTATTTTCTTTTGTTTTTCCTTGCAACTTTTATCGGTTATAGGGGGCACAAAGTCTTCCTAGCGAGTAATATAGTAACACAAAACTTACTTCTCAGAAGTTGGGAGAAAAAGACATTTTCCATTAGACATAATCTCATAATTGTTGAAAAATAGCGTCCAATTGAGTGACTTTAACCTAAATGTGGAATTCTTCTTTTCTCTTTGTTTTAAACCATTGCTGAAGTGATGACACAAAAGTTACCTTTTTGTTTACAAGAAAAAACAAAGAATTAGAAGTACTAAAAAAAAGAGTTATAATTACTTCCTAAGTAATGATTATAATATTAAACCGAATTGGCCAATTTAATAATAAAAATTTTCAACTATCTAATTTTTTAAGTTTACTTTACTTTACTTTAATAATTTTTATTGTTAAAATATAATTAGTTTATTAAGTAATCTATTAGTGTTAGTAAATTAATTGATTTCTATAAACCAAAATAAATCAATTGATTTATATTTCACAATTTTCTTTTTTAATTAAACTTCAAATCCTTTAATAATAAGGACAATTTTTTAAAAAATATTTCAAAATTTTCAATTTTATTCAATCTTTAACTAGTTTTATAATATTATTATATCAATTCAACCTTTTAAATCTTTAACATATTCTGTTATTAATTTAACTTAAACACCGATTAGAAGTAAAGAATTTGTCATCAATTAATGAATATTATTTATTCAGAACACAGTATAGATGAAGGGCCATTGATTTAAGTAAAGATATCTTTTCTTTTTTTCTTTTTTTTTCGTAGAATATAGAAAGAAACTTTATCCTCATTCTCAGTCTTCTATTTCATATGGCGTTGTTCTTGTGATCAAGTCTCACATACTTTACCACCCACCAACATAGAAACCGCATGTGAACTTTGCTATGTGATTTCGGGATCAGAGATTTAGAAAAGAGCCAAACATGTATATATGTACAAACCAACAGCTATGATCATTCTTGTTCTTTTCAACAAAAATTATAAGTTGGATTCACCGTTTTAAGAGAAACGAAAATTCTAATGAAGATGGACAGACTTTGATTTTTTAGTTTAAAAATTATGAATGGTCTTTGTCCTGAACAATTATATTCCAGTACTACTATTCCATTGAACGCCCCGCCATGACCAGCATCGTCACGGAGAAGCTCCTTAATCTTAATTAGCTTTTAAGAAACTTTACAAAACCATTTGCTCTAAATCCTTGAGTAAAACTTTGACTGATCAAATCCATAGATTTTATGATAATTCTTATTTCTTAGTTATTTAAAGGATATGATCATGTTTTATAGAAAAGGATATGAAAACTCACAAAGAACAAATTAGAACTTCTTATTCAATATCTTATTATCTTGAATATGATTTCGTGATTTATTATAAATAAATTATATACAAAGATAAGAAGTTAAAGCTCAATTCTCAAACACTTGTTTTGTGTTATTTCATTTCCAATAGATATTCTTTAAAATGTTACATTTGAATCATTTATAAAGTTATGCTTATTTTGCTTGTGAATTATAGTTATGATTATTTATATTGAACATACCTTATAATTTTTTTCCATTACGACATCAAGTTTATAAATTTTTAGACGCCAGCGGTGATGGCTGCTGGTACCTCTCCGGCTCCCCAGGACGCTCACACCCCTTCACTCGATGAATTTCCCCCTCTGTCTGGAGCGTCGGGTCTGGGCAAGTCACCGCCCCCTGCTGTGACGACCACCGCCTCTGCTCCAGCGCACCCACAGAGCCACGAAGTTCGTAGAGCGTGGCGTAGACAACCTGGTACTTCCCATAATAAAGGTAAGCTCCACCATTATCCAAACGTCCTCCAAGATGGGGCGATCTCTCCGCCCAAGGAATTGCTACAAGCAGGGGCTCGTGCCTGGTCCCAGGCGCTGGTGGGTTTCTTCTGGTCCAAGAGGATGGTTTTTCCGGCCGTAAATGCCTGGGCTAAAGCTCGTTGGAGTCATAAAGGTTTTGAGAAAGCTATGCTCATGGAGGGGGGGTCGATCCTCTTTAAATTTTCTGCTAGTGCCAATCTCCATGACATTCTCGAACACGGGCCTTGGCATGTTGGGGATCAGCCGTTGTTTTTGCGACAATGGCGCCCAGGTATGGACTTAGACAGGGGTTCCATTGACGTCCTTCCGCTATGGGTCCACTTCCATAGCTTGCCGATGGAATATTGGACGGTGGAGGGGTTGAGTTATGTCGCTAGCGTTCTGGGCAAACCCATTTGCATGGAATCTCAAACAGCTAATATGGATCGCGTCGGGTATGCAAAAATTTGCGTTAAAGTCCCGACGAGTGCCACTTTGCCTGACACATTGCCTCTGCTTCGGCTTGATGCTAATGGGGAGATGGTGCGGGATGAGATCTCAATCTCTTATCCCTGGAAACCGAGTTGGGGAAGGAAGAAATGGGTTGCTACTGGACGCACGTTGGCTTCTGGGTGGGCTGCGGACCTAGATTCGGACGTGATCATGCAGGAGGTCCTGCCTACTACTACTGCTACGGGGACCTCGATTGAGCCCCTGCATCTGGCTATGGCATGTGTTACTAATGGGGTTGACATTACTACTACTTCTGTTGAGAATGCTACTTCTGGGGGGGCAGCTACCGAAAGCCGAATGCCACTGGCCTTGGGGCAGGCAGCTACGGATGGAGATCTCCACAAGCTGGCTGAGGATCTTTGTGAGGGCCAGCTTCTTGGCAGTCCTATGGCCGAGGTTGGGGACCCTTCTGGCTTACAGGAGCTTGTCTTACGTGAAGGGCTGTCTACCTCCAGCGACTTCAAGACTGACTCTGTTCCAGAGTCCCAGAGGAAGGCTCAATTAGAGGGTATTGACTTAGTTCTTAATATTAATACTGGTCTCGGAGTTGATTCAGCTAAGACCATTGGCGTCACTGGTCATATTCCTGTAGGGCGAAAGAAAGGTAAGAAGAAGAAGCTTAAGGGGCTCATATCCCCGGAATGTCTTTTTTAATTTTCGATGTCTTTGCTCGTCTGGAATACGAGGGGCCTGAATGACCCCCAAAAAAGGAGGATGGTGCAACAACGGGTTATGCATGATCAACCACTTTTGGTAGGACTTTTAGAAACTAAAATTAAGGTTACTGCTAATCGGAAGGTTTTTGGGTTTTTGGGACCAAAATGGAGGTGTGTTTCCAACCATTTACACCACTACAATGGTCGTATTATTTGCTGGTATAATGCTGATTTGTTGACAGTTAGTGTACTCAAGATGGGGGACCAATATATGCATTTACGGTGTGAGATCATCGGGAAGTTTCAGTTTGAGGTATCCTTAATCTATGCGTCGAATTTTGCTTTCCAAAGAGCCAGCTTATGGACAGATATAGTGGAGATACATCAGGGCATGCAACTGCCGTGGTTAATAATAGGGGATTTCAACTGTTGCTACAGTTCTTCGGAAGTAGATGGAGGTGCTAGGTTCCATGGTGGTTCTGGCTCCGAACTAACTCAACTCTTTCAACATACTGATTTGGTGGATCTTAGAGGTCTCGAGCGATGGTTCACTTGGGAGAATAAGCAGAAAGGAGACCTGTTCATTCGGAAAAAACTCGATAGAGCAATGGTTAATCAGTATTGGCTCAGTGCGTTCCCTTGTGCTTCTGCGGTATTTGGGGAACTGGAATTGTCTGATCATGCTTCTATTCTCATACAGCAGATATGCAATGGGCCTCGGATTGGAGCTCCTTTTCGGTTTTTTAATGGTTTACTCCAAGCTGATGGTTTTATGGAGATGTTATCCCTTGCCTGGAGGACTGAAGTCACTGGTT
>JANZXP010000007.1:24688162-24703124 GCA_027576715.1 Erythroxylum flavicans | reverse complement strand
AACAAGTAGAAGATTCAAGAAAGGAGGAGCATTTGTAAGGTACATATGCTGTAATTTCATGTTCTTACATTATGTTTAAACATGCACATAGATTCTGGATTTTCTAGGGATGTCGCGGTATTGGAATTTTGATTCCAATGTTTCCGCTACATAGCCATGCATAAGATGCATGGACCTATGACTTCCGATAGTGGTATTAGAGCTACTTATGCATGTATTAGATGATCTATTGAGCACGTGCAAATTGTTTGCTGGATTGTGACTGACATGCATATTGATTTTGAAAAATTCTTATAAATTGTAGAAAAATGATTTTTCTGATGTTTCTATCAAAGAAAATTACAATTGAATGTCATTTTCTATTTTATTACGATTTTAATTTCAACCTGATGCATGTATAAAATTATGAGAAATTCTAGAAATTTGATGAATATGCATGCTTGTAAATTCTAGAATAATTTTATAAAAAATTGTTTTTATGAATTTTCATCATGAACATGCACATATGATGTTGCCACGTGTTTGAGATGCATGACATCTATTTTTGAAATGATTAATTATTTATTCTTGATTTTACATGCATATTGGTGGTGTATGGCAAGTGTTAGTGGACATAAGATGTGTTGGCTAATTCCACTTAGTTCATAAAGAATTCCTAGGAATTAGTTACTAGAATTTTTTATTAGGAATATTCATAATGTTTATAAGACTCTAGAATTTTTCTAGAATTAATTTAACGTGATTCAATTAATAGATCAAGTCGAAGTCAACATTGGTAAGCTTTCTGAAAGTTGATGGGGCTGACTTGTTTGATAGGTTATGTGTATGTGTTTCGGTTATAAGACCTTGAAAGATTTTTATGAGATAAGAAATATATTATTTTGATGCAATAGCATGCTAAGTGCATGTGAGTGAAATTAAGGTTCCAAAAATTTTCTGAACATCGTATCAATCTCCTTAGTGTCTAGTAGGTTTCATTTATCTTAATAATTTTGGCCGTCAAGATATTTTTTGACTTGTGATGAAATTGTCTTGATAAATTTGAGATAACTTAGGGATGTTTTAGATGACTAATTGATGTTCGACAATTTTGGAACCTAAGGACTATTAATTTAGAATTAATCGAAGTAGAGCATTGCATTTTTAGTGTGATTAGAAAAGGCATGTGTACAAGAACTAAAGTGTAATTTGGACATCAAAATAATTAAATTTTAGGATTTCTAATCGAATCACATTCATAATTTGAATTAGCTTAGACTAACACTAGCATTCGATTCGGTTCAAGAGTTGAATCGAATCATGAACTTTTGATACATAGTTAAGTCATAACCTAAATTAAACCTCCTTTGTGTGTTACATACATTAGATGCATTTTAAGGGTTGGTTAAAAAGGCATGATAGGGTGGTTATGGATATAGGCTTAATTTAATTGAAACATCCATAATCATGTCATTTAGTTATAATAACTATCTGAATATATATGTGAGATATATATAAGTCCATCTAAGTATTGATGAGACCTAAGAACAAATCCCTCAACCAAAATATTAGAACTTATGCTTTCCATTGAAATGGCAAGAATCATAGTTCTTTTAGTCTTGGGTTGTTAGACAAACTCAAGAGCGCTCTACATGAATATGTTCAAACTATGGATATTAGATTTTTGGATTAATGGTTGGTCTTAACTAGAAGCGTTGATTTATTGGGCAAACCTAAGGTTAATGTGAATAGAGGTGAAGATGGGTAGTATACAAGGGATGTATAGGTATTGACAAGTGTAGATTGCATCGTATTTTAGAGCATAGTTTAATATGTATTTAGCCATTAATTCGATCATTTAGTATGTATTTAGGTTCAAACTCTGTTAGTTTGCGAATTATTTATGTTTTATGTGTTTTATAGGTTAGTACAAGCTTTTGAGCTTAAATATTATATTTTTAAGATACCTTGATGTGTTTTCTAGTGTTTCAGGGTCAATATCAAAGAATGAAGAAATTTCGGAGACATTTGAGCTGAAACAACAGCCTGTGATCGTGGCATGTCAGGCCACGATCGTGACAGAAGTCCAGGGAATGGCCCACGATTGTAGCCTGCATGCCACGATCGTGACAGAAGGCTCAGATGTAGGCCACAATCGTGGCCTACATCGGGCAGACACGTAGACACTCAAAAACGTCAAGTTTCAAGAAATTTTTTGGACCTTTTGGATCATAAAAAAGCCCTAGGATTACTTAAAATCCAAAAGGATATAAAAAGAAGAGAAAGAGTCAGAGAGAGGAACTTTACATTCAGCCATTCTTGGAAACTGTAAAGAGGGAGAAAAAGAAGAGAGAGAGAGAAGAAGAAGAGGAAGGATGAAGAAGAAGTGGATCCTAAAGTCGAGCAGGTGGTATCTCGACGCTGCTGCCTTCTCGATTTGTCCAACCTAAGTTTCATTTTCTCTTCATTTCTTTTTTCATTTAAACGTATAAAGTTGAGATGGATTGTATGGAAATAGATTTTGGGTTGTTGATAATGTTCTAAACTCTCCTTCGGGATTTTACTTTAAGTTAATGTTGATTTAGTTACTTTTGTATTTATTAGTTTGGGTGTTATGATTGATTAACGTATTTGCATATTTCAGTAATAAACTGAGAGGGTGAGCTGAATAAAAATTATTAGATTAGATTAATGAGAGTTAAGTGATCTAATTGACCACTTAATCAATCTAGTCGGTAATTTCAAGGAGAGAGATCCCGTGTGAGACCTGATTGTTTATTAGAGAGCCTTAGAACTAACTAGAATTGTGGTTAATTTGTGAATTAAGAGATTGCAAGTTCCATAACTAAATTAGGGTTTACAATTTAGGATTTAATGGTTATAACTTGAGAGAGAGTACGATCGTCTAGAAATGACATCCCGTAAACACATAAATTGTTAGATTAGCATTAATGATAGGTAAAATTCATTCTCTCACAACTTGATTAACTCTTTTGACAAATTTCCATTGTGACCTATGTGATTGCTTAGTTTAATTCTGTCTTGTTGAATTTTCTGCTTTACAATTCTTGAATCAATTTCCAATATTTACTTTCCATGTTCACTTGTGCAGTGTTTATTTCTTTTTATTCTTTTCTCTAAGCCTTAAATGACTGAGGATTAGGCTAGTACCCTCCTCGTGGGATCGACCCTTCAATACTATAAAGTATGACCTGTGCACTTGCAAATTATTTAAAGTTTTATAAATTGTAAAACTTGCTCAACAAGTTTTTGGCACCGTTTTCCGAGAAGGAAATTAGTGTAGTTCTTTAGTCTATAGTTTTTTTCACTAGCTTGTGTTAAAAAATAGAGAAAGAAGTTTAAGGCGTAAACTAGAGACATGTCAAGACATCTTAGAGTGAGAATGAGACTTCTAAAGATCTACATGCTAAGATAAAATAGAAAGAACAATAATGGAGGATAGATATTATAGGGAGCAAAGAACTTTTACGAACCATAATGAGGCATAATATGGTTGGGGAAGTAACTATCCTTATTAGAATATGTACCCTTCGGGGTGGCAGAACAACTCAAATTTCTATTGGTCCAACAATGTAAAGACTCAGTTAGGACATCAAGACCTATTAGGATTTCAGCAAGATGAGTCATGTTCATGAGATTCTAAATTGGAGAAGATCCTGGATGAGCTCACGAACATGCAAGAGGGCCAGAAGAGATTAGAAGAGCAAATTCAGCAAGTAACGGAAATTCATACCTCATCTATTCATAACCTAGAGATTCGAGTTAGACAGCTTTTCTGTGAATTTTGTAAGAGAAGTCTGGAAGACTCTCTAAGTAATATGGCAATACATCAAAGAGAGTTAAAAATGGAGGAGAGTTAGAAGAACCAGTGAGAAATCAAGCTGAACCTACTTTATAAAAGACCAAGAAATCAAGAAAGAGGATGAAGAAAAGGATAAAAACTCCCCATAATATCCACCAGATCTTGGTATACCATGCTTGAACATTGAAAAAACTTTAGTAGATGTCTATGAAGAGAACATTATCCTTTAGATTAGTAATGACTAGGTAAAATTCAATATGAATTATGTATTAAAGAATCCAAAGAAGGGTGACTCATTCAGGCAAATTGATGTGTTCGATTCCTTAAAAGAGCGAACAGATAAAGAAAATATGATAACGGACATCAAGTTTAAAGAAGTTATGGAAGTCTTTGTTCGTGAAGCAAAAGAAGAAGAAGAAAAGGGCGTGACTAAGGAAGAACAAGAGCAGGTCACTTTTTTTTACAAAAAAAACTGGTAGACATAATAAAAGATTCAGGGAGTTTTGTTATTCTCTATTTTATTAATAGTTTGATAGTGAAAAGGATATTACTGAAATTAATTGGTTTTCTCAACCTTATCAATATTGTCCTTATGATCATTTTGTAATTTGTAGCTTACTTACAGGCTACAAAACTGATGTTGAATGAAAAGAGTGGAAGCAAGCCACTCATAATTAATCCCGGCTAAGTTTTCAATGATACAAGAACAAGCTAATGATTATAAATTAGCATGATTAGGGTAGATTTAAATTGTTATGCAATTAAATTTGTTTCTTTTCCATAAATAAATATCAATGATTAGGAGTGTGTTTCCATACTAATTCTCTTACTCTCTCTTAATCAATTATAAGATAGGAAAGTTAGCCCGGCATTAAGCACATTTGGTCTCCGCCTCTGACACATCACCTCAGTTACCATGATGGTTTCGTGTTCTTTTCATTTTTTTTTGTATTTTGTTCTTTTTCCTTCCGTATATTTTTTCATTCCCCCCTTATATGCTTGTTTGTCTCCTTCTCATATTAAGGACAATGTGTTGTTCAAGTGTAGGGAGGGTTGTGTGTTTTTACCTTGAGTGTGAATTTTGTATATTATATGATAATTTTTTTAGGTTGTATGATATGAATTGGGTGAATGCGTCAAAGGCTAGGACTTAACGGGATAGATTTAACCTTAAACTTTTAGGTTGTGATGATTTATTGGCTTGTGAAATTAGTGACCTAAGTTATTTAGGGCTAAATATACTGGTTAATTAGGATACGATATTAGTTAATTCACCCTAAGAATTTGCCATACTCATTTATATTTTTAGACCAATAAAATAAGTGGCATTATTAGTACATTTTCATGAGAATGATTAGCTAAAGCAATAAAGTAGGCAAATTTTTGTGTTAAAAAAAAGGTTGTATAATTTTAACTAAAATAACTATTCCGTTGGCCTTTGGGTTATGAATAGAGCTAGTGGCCAGTTGAGAATGTGATGTAGCTAAGTGATTGAATCGACACACTTCACAAATGTGTGCCTTCGTGTAAAAAGGCTATAATGACATTTCAACCAAGTAGCTTAATAACGACAAGACTTAGTTGAGTAACCGGATCAACATTCATTAAAAATGTTTACCTCCGTGTAAAAAAACTAGGTTTATGTCCTTAAAGAAAAATCAACAAAAAAGAATGTTTTCAAATAAAAACATACCAAACTTGTTAGTAGCTTGATTTTTCATGAAAATCTACTAAGAAATAACTATAATTTTGTTTTGACTGATGATTATCAATGTGTGTGTGAAAATGATAGGGGTGAATATACTTAACAATAAAATTTTGCTTAGTTTGTATATTTGATCCAAGGGGCTTAGACGCAGATTTCGCTTGTTAATAAGTTAGAATGACTTGAAGGATTATGTTTATGGTTAAATTTGTTTAGCTAAGTTGAAGCCATTGTCTCATTATTTTATATGCATTTTTTGTGTTTTCTTGATTTGTTTGATTGTTTTTGTTTGCTTGAGGACAAGCAAACATTTAAGTATGGGGATGTGATAAGTGTAAATTGCATCGTGTTTTAGAGCATAGTTTGATATGTGTTTAGCCGTTAAGTCGACCATTTAGTATATGTTTAGGTTCGAATTGTATTCGTTTGCTAATTATTTGTGTTTTAAGTGTTTTATAGGTTAGTACAAGCTTTTGAGCTTAAATATTATGTTTTTGAGGTACCTTAATGTGTTTGCTAGTCTTTCAGGGTTAATATCAAAGAATGGAGGAGTTTCGGAAACATTCGGGTTGAAACAATGATCCACAATCATGGCTTATATGCCACTATCGTGACAAAAGGCTCAGATGTAGACCACGATCGTGGCTTGCAGGGTCACGGTTGTGGCCTGCTTCGAATGCTCAGATGCTTAAGAACATCAAGTTTTGAGGAATTTTTTGGACCTTTCGGATACTAGAAAAACCCTAGGGTTACCCAATATAAGAGGATATAAAAAGAAGAGAAAGAGGCAGAGAGAGAAGCTTTACATTCAACCACTCTTGGAAATCGTAAAGAGGGAGAAAAAGAAGAGAGAGAGAGAAGAACAAGAGGAAGAAGGAGTAAGAAGAAGTAGATCTCGACACCACTACTCCCCGAATCAGATGGTATCCTGACGCTGTTGTCTTTCTGATTTATCTAACATTAATTCCATTTTCTCTTCATTTCCTTTTTCATTTAAATGTATAAAGTTGAGATGGATTGTGTGGAAATGGATTTCGGGTTGTTGATAATATTCTAAACTCTCCTTCAGGATTTTACTTTGAGTTAATGTTGATTTATTTATTTTTGTGATTATTGGTTTGGGTGTTGTGATTGATTAATGTATTTGCATATTTCAGTAACAAACTGAGAGGGTGAGCCAAATAAAAATGAGTAGATCAAATTAATGAGAGTTAGGCAATCTAATTGACCACTTAATCAATCTAGTTGGTAATTTCATGGAGAGAGATCCCGTGCGAGACCCGATTGTTTATTAGAGAGCCTTAGAACTAATTAGAATTATGGTTAATTTGTGAATTGAGATATTGTAAGTTCCATAATTCGATTAGGATTTACAATTTAGGGTTTAATGATTATAACTCGAGAGAGAGTAATAAACCCTACGACTGTCTAGAATCGGCATCCCATAAATATATAAAAGGTTATATTAGCATTAATGATAGGTAAAATCCCCTCTCTCATAACTTGATTAACTCTCTTGACGGATTTCTATTGTGACCTGTGTGACTGCTCAGTTTAATTCTGTCTTGTTGAATTTTTCGCTTTACAATTCTTAAATCAATTTCCAATATTTACTTTCTGTGTTCACTTGTACAGTGTTTATTTCTTTTTATTCTTTTCTCTGAGCCTTAGATGACTTAAGATTAAGCTAGTACTCTCCTCTTGGGATTAACCCTTCAATATTACAAAGTACGACTCATGAACTTGTAGATTATTGAGGATTTTATAAATTGTAAAACTTGCTCAACACGTATCAAAAGTTAATAACCCAATAAGTATGCTAAATCAACAGTTGATGACACAAATCGATAGTTGCATAACTGAATGCAATTGGTATAAATGATACCTACTGATTAACCTAAGGTGGCTTGTTGGGAAAACCCAAGATCATTCTTACTGATGTTGGATATCGACTCAATAAGAAAACCATAAGTTTTCTCATATTCGTAGTGAGGGCTATAAATTTTGATAAAATATTAAGACCCATAATGCATGTGATTAAAGTCCTTATCGATATGCATTTATGTACATTCTAATGCTCTCTCTCATTCTTCTAGGTTATTGAATAGCCACGGTGTCTTCATCTAGTGTGAACTTGCGCTCTCTATTAGACTTCAACAAACTCATGAAACCAAACTTCTTAAATTGGCTACGAAATTTGAGAATTGTTCTCAAATATGAGAAACTAGGATATGTCCTAAAAGAGCAACTTCCCTATCCCCTTGCTGTCGAGGCCTTTGATGAGAATCAGAAAGCTTACAAGAAGTTACTAGATGATAGTGAGCTGGCTAGTTGTATTATGCTGCCCTCTATATCACCAGAATTGCAATAGTAGCATGAGGCTATAAATGTTGATATCATAGTCTACCATATAAGAGAACTATTTGATGAGCAAGCTCAGTTTGAAAGGTTCGAGACCACGAGGTTGCTCTTCCACTTTAAGATGATTGAGGGATCATCTCCAGTGCAGTATGTGCTGAAGATAAATGGATACATTAAGAGGTTAGTTAGTTTGGGTTTCATAATGGATTATGAATTAAGTATAGACTTAATTCTAACTGGTTTAACTGATAGTTATTCACAGTTTGTGCTTAACTATCAAATGAACCAAATATCCACCTTAATACTTAAGCTGATTAATCTACTCAAAACAACTGAGCAAATTATCAGGAAGGACAGTAAGGCTATGATGCTGGTGGACATTGCTTCTGGTTCTCACAAGAGGAACCAAAAGAAGAAGAAGAAGTCCAAAAAGCCAATAGGAGGTGTAACCAAGAAGAAGGTAAAGGAGAATATCCCAAAGGAAATATGCTTCCATTGCAACAAGGAAGGGCATTGGAAGAGGAACTGTAAATACTATCTGGAGTTGCTAAAGCAGAAGAAGGCATTAGATGCTCCACCGTCTACTTCAGGTATGTTATTTTCCATTGAGGTTAATACTCTTTTTAATCATAATATTTGGGTATTAGATACTGGATGTGGCTCACATATATGTGTTGATATACAAGGCCTCAGGGATAGTAGACTGCTCAAGAAGGGAGAGATGAACTTACGTATGGGAAATGGAGTAAGAGTTGCTACATTAGTCGTAGGAACCTATGTTTTGTATTTTCCTAATGGGATAGAGTTAATTTTGGATAATTGCTATCATGTATCAGCTGTGGCAAAGAACATTGTATCTGTTTCATGTCTTAATAAAATGGGATTTCATTTAACTTTTTCAAGAAATAGTTGTTTAATTATGTTGAATGAAATGTTATATGGTACTGCTATATTATGCAATGGTATTTTCATATTAGATATGTGCAATCCAATTTTAAATATCAATGACAATAAAAGACAAAAATAGGATAAAATCATCTTACTTACGGCATAGTCGACTTGGCCATCTAAGTGAGAGAGGCATGTCTAAGCTATACAGGAGTGGTAGCTTAGGATCATTTGATTATGAATCATATGACACATGTGAATCTTGCTTATTAGGCAAGATGATTAAATTACCTTTTAAAGGAAAGGGTGAACCCACGAATGGGTTATTAAACCTAATACATTTTGATGTATGTGAGTCAATGTCCACTCATTCTAGAGGTGATTTTATGTACTTCATTATCTTTATCGATAATTACTCACGATATGGGTATGTGTATCTGATGAGGTACAAACCTGAAGCATTTGAAATGTTCAAACAATTCAGACATAAAGTAGAGAAACAACTCGGTAAAAGTGTCAAGACACTTTAATTGGATCGAGGTGGTGAATACTTGAATGAGGAGTTTCTAAGTTACCTAAAGGATAATGGGATTGTATCCCAGTGGACTCCACCTTACACACTGCAATATAATGGTGTGGCTGAAAGGAGAAACTGAACCTTGTTGGACATAGTAAGGTCAATGATGGACTTAGCAGATCTACCAAAATCTTTTTGGGGTTATGCACTTGAGGCTACTATTTATGTGATAAATGGAGTCCTTTCAAAAGCAGTTGATGTTAGTCCATATGAGATATGGACTAACAAAAACCTTATCTTTCTTATATAAAAGTTTGTGGTTGTCCAGCTTACATGAAGTGAATTCAATCAGATAAGCTTAAAGTGAAATATAATAAATGTCTATTTGTAGGATATCCTAAGGAAACAATTGGATATCAGTTCTACAATGCTTTAGAGCAAAAGTTATTTGTCTTAAAGCATGCTGTCTTTTTAAAGAAAGAGATTCTTCTAATAGAAGACAGTGGGAGTAAAGTTGAACTTATTGAAGTTTATGATGCTCAAACAAACGTAGATTAACTACCTGAACCCGAGATTGATGTTCATAGAGATGAGACAACAGTTGAACCTTCTGACACACAAAATGTTTGTAGGTCAAGTAGGATATGTAATGTTCCAGAGAGATATGAATTTCTCGTAAGTGAACATAACAATGTATTGCTAATAGAGGACGATGAACCTACAACCTATAAATAGGCTCTAAAGAGTTTAGAATCTAAAAAATGGCTTCAAGCCATGAAATCCGAAATGGATTCCATGTTTGAAAACCAAGTATAGATTTTGGTTGACCCACTTGAAGGGCTAAAACTCATAGGGTACAAGTGGGTTTCAGAAACAAAATCGACATGGATGGTAATATGATTACCTATAAAGTGAGGCTAGTCATTAAAGGTTATCATCAAAGACAAGGAGTTAACTATGACGAGACATTTAACCCTATAGCTATGCTTAAATCCATTAGAATACTCCTAGCCATTGTTGCTCATTATGATTATGAGATATGGCAAATAGATGCGAAGACGAGTTTCCTAAATGGAAACGTAGCCGAGGATATGTATATGATACAACCTGAGGGCTTCATATCCAAAGATGGCAAAAAGGTATGCAAGCTTCATAAATCCATTTATGGATTGAAGCAAGGATCTAGGAGTTGGAACATCTGATTTGATGAGACAATCAAATAGTTTAGTTTCTCAAAAAATTTTGACGAACCTTGTGTGTACAAGAAAGTTAGTGGAAGTGCTATCAAATTCCTTGTGTTATATGTGGATGACATATTACTAAAGGAAATGATGTCTCAAGTTTGAAATAAGTCAAAATTTAGTTGTCCCAGAATTTTTCCACGAAAGACTTTAGAGAAGTAACTTATATATTGGGAGTAAAGATCTATAGAGATAGATCAAGGAAGTTGTTAGGTATTTCACAGTGGACATACATAGATAAAGTGCTAAAGAAGTTTAGTATGGAGCAGTCCAAGAGAGTGTTTCTTCTCATGACTCATGGGATAAAACTCTCGAAATCTGTGTTTCCCAAGAAGCAAGATGAGAGGACTCACATAAGTATGATCCCATAGGCTTCAGCAATAGGATTAATCATGTATGTTATGTTATGTACAAGACCCAATATATCGTATGCTCTAAGTGTTATGAGCAGTTATCAATCGGATCTTAGTAAGTTTCACTGGGTGGCTACGAAGAATATCCTAAAGTACTTAAGAAAGACTAAGGATGTATTCCTGATATATAGAAGTGTAGATTGTTAGAGTAGTGCTCTAAAGGCAATCACCTTTAGTACTTTTGTTCTAACTTTATTTTGATTAATAAAGCGAAAGACATTTTTCATTGATTTGATATTTGTTTATATATGAATTGACATCGATCGTAAATCAAATTAATGAAGTCCATGATACAAAATATAGCATGAAGGAAATTATGATGAGATCATCATAATGAGATTCCTATCATGTGCAATTATATTAGTATCTAAATAATCCCTAGTCATAGGATTAATAAGACAGGACATTATTAATCCAAACAGACTCGCGTATGTTATACTCCTTGATTTGATCAAGCAATGAATCTCACAAACTGTAAGCATGAGTTGTTCAAAGTTAACATATGGATGCTTACTAAGAGTAGTAAGTACATCGGATGACCTATTATGAGATTATCATATGGATGATCTATCAAATGTCAATGATTAATCTCCTCATAGCAATGGTGTAAATATCCTTAGACTTGAGGTACTCAAGGATATCTTTGATACGAATCCTATGTTTTGATATCACTCCTCGTTACCTCAAGATGAGGTCACTCTTAAGGTAGTGATTGGGTACAACTATTTGTATTCGAAGGTAATTAGGTAGCCAATAAAGGATTCACCACTCCTGATAGAAGGAGATGATACCCATGGCCTCTTATCGGGGTCATTAGTTAGGAGTCTCTGGCTAGAGCAACTATGTGTCATAAAGAGAGTCTTCAATGACACATAACAGTAATGAGATCCCAGGATAAGAACTAACATCACTTGGACTAGATGTGGCATATTCAGTCTAGTGGGAGTTAACACATAGCCCATACTTTGAACCAAGTTGGGTATAGTATGGTGAAAGAATGAATTGCACAGTAATTGTCTATAGAAAGGTTCATAAAGTTGGATAATTAACTATCAAAGAGTTTGTGTGTTAATCCAATTATATTCCGACAAATTGGCATAATGAAACCCTTCATATTTGATTGAATTAAGAGTTAATTCAAGTGCCTAAAATAATCGAGAACCTAAGGGTTACACACATAAAAGAATGGATGAAAAAGATAGTATGTATGGCCATATTTAAGCAGGCCACTATTATGACTCATAGGCCACGATCGTGGCTGAAGGCGAGCCAGGCCACGATTATGACAAAGGGCACGAATAGGTATATAAGTGAGTTCTTTATATATGTACATAAGGTTTTTACACTTCTTACACACTTAAGTTAGAGGATAAGGGCTCTAGAAGAGTTCTAAAGTGAGAGAGAGGTGTCTAGGTCTGGTTCTTGAAATTTATGCAATTGTTGCATGAATCAAAGTGCATGCATCAAGATTCTTGATCTATCTTCTATCATCTTAAGCATCTACTAGAACTCATCTAGTTTAGTGCTCAAATCACCCTTATACATTGTTTCTTCTTGATCTTTGCATGCTCTTGGGTGATCAAGGAAGGGTTTGGTGTTTGCAATAACCCAAACAAGGAGAACAAATAAGAAAGGAGGAGAAACATAAGGCAAAAAAGTTTTATAATTCATGTTCTTTTACATATCCTTGCATGCATATATGATTGTGTAGTTTTCAGGTTATTATGGTGTCAGAATCTATATTCCAACACTTCCATTGCATATGCATGCATATGATGCATACAACCATGGCAAACCCAATAGTGGTATCAGAGCAAGTTTCTACATGTAATAGATGATGTATTGAATATGTGCAAAGTGTTTGCTAGGTTGTGATTGACATGCAAGTTGATTTGGAGTAATTCTTTTAAAATGTAGAAAACTTTTTTTCTGATTTTCTTTCGCTGAAATGTATATAAGATGTTATATTATGTTTTTGTCAAAGTAAATTGCAATTGAATGTCATTTACTATTTTATTTCAAATTAATATCTAGACTATTCATATATTGATTTCTGGGAATTTTTGGAGAACAAAATGCATGTGCTGATTTTGAAAATTTTGTAATAATTCTAGAAATTTTTTTTCTGATTTTCTTTCATGAAAATGTTTTTAAGGTGTTATGTTATCTTTTTGTAAAAGGAAAATGCAATTGAATGTCATTTTCTATTTTATTACGAATTTAGTTTCATCTTTATGCATGTATGAAGTTTTGGAAATTCTGTAAATGTGATGAACATGCATGCATGTAAATTCTATATTAATTTTTATAAAATTGTTTTTATAAATTTTATGCATGCATATGCAAGATGAGATGTTACCACGTGTATGAGATGCATGACACTTGTTGTTAAAATGGTTAACTTATGCATGCATGATGTAATGTTTGACTAGTGTTAGAAGTAATATGACAAGTGTCATGCACATATAATGTGTTGGCTTATTCCAATTTTTTAATAAATAAATCCTAGGAATTAGTTTCTGGAATTTTTTATTAGGCACATTTAGAATGCATATATGACTAGAATTTTTCCAGAATTAACTGAATTTGATTCAATTAATAAATAAAGTCAAAATCAACATTGGTCAACTTTTTGAAAGTTGATAGAGTTGACTTACTTAATGATTTATAATGTATGTATTTCAGTTATGAGACCTAAATAAGGTTCTTATGTAATAAGAAATGTATTATTTTGATGAAAATAGCATGCTAGTGCATGTTCTTAAAATTAGGGTTTCGAAAATTTTTCGAACATCGAATCGATCCCTTTTATGTCTAATAGGTTAACTTATTTATTTTGACAATTTTAGCCGTCAAGATAATTTTGGCATTGTCGAAATTGTTTAAATAAATTTGAGATGACCTAGGGATATTATAGATGACTAATTAATACGAGAATTTTGGAAACCTTAGGGATTAATTTAGAATTAATCCAAGTAAAGCATAGCATTTCTAGTGTGACTAGAAAAAGGGCATATAAACTAGGATTAAAGTGTTTAATATGGACATCAAAATAATTAAATTTTAGGGTTCCTAATCGAATCACATTCATAATTTGAATTAGCCAAGACTAACATTAGTACCTGATTAGGTTCAAGAGTTAAATCGAATCACAAACTTTGGATGTATAGTCAAGTCACAACCTAAATTAAACATCCTTTGTATGATATATGCATTAGATGCATTTTAAGGGTAATTATGGACATAGGCTCAATTAAATTGAATTGTCCACAATCTGAATGTATATATGTGATATACATATTCAAGATCATCTAAGTAGTTATGAGACCAAAGGATAAATCCCTCAACAAATATTAAGACTTACGTCTTCCATTGATATGGTAAGAACCAAAGTTCTTTTAAAGTTGGGTTGATGGGCAAACACAAGCCCGTTTTACACGAATATGTTAAAACCATAGAAATTATATTTTCAAATTAATGGGTTGGTCCTAACTAGAAACGTTGATTTGTTGGGCAAACCTAAGGAAAACGTGGATAGAGGCGAAGTTGGGTAATATACATGGGATGTATACAAATCAAGAGTTGATAACCCAGTGAGTGTGCTAAATCAATAGTTGATGGCATAAGTTGATAGTTGCATCACTGAATGCAACTGGTATGAATGATACCTACTGATTGACCTAAGGTGGCTTATTGGGCAAACCTAAGGTCATTATTGGTGATATAAGATATCAACCCATTAGGAAAACTATAAGTTTTCTCAAATTCGTAGTGAGGGCTATGGATTTGAATTAGAATAGTAGAACCTATAATGCATATGATTAAAGTCCTTATTGATATGCATTGATGTACATTCTAACACTTTCTCTCGTTCTTTTACGTTATTGAATCGCACGATATCTTCTAGTGTGAACTTACACTTCCTGTTAGATTCTAGCAAACTCACGGGATCAAATTTCTTGGATTAGCTACGGAATTTAAGAATTGTTCTCAAATCTGAAAAACTAGGATATGTCCTAAATGAACCACTTCCTG
>JANZXP010000007.1:24650016-24661852 GCA_027576715.1 Erythroxylum flavicans | reverse complement strand
TTTGTATATGTGCAGAATTTTCTTCTTTGTTGGGTTGTAATTGGTGTTTGGAAATGAAATGGTATGCTGTTGTAAGGTTTTTGGATAAATTCTTCTTAAGTAAATTGTTAGGTTGGGAGTTTGTTCTGTTAGGAGTCTTATGTGTATGGATTGTGTTTGTTGGATTCAGGGCTTTTGATATAGGTAGTAATTTTTATAGATAGCAGAAAGAAAAAGGGGGAAACAAATATGTTCTGAATCTTTAATGAATAAACTGTAATGATCTATGCATATTTAGACAAAATTGTCCTCATGAAAGCTATAGCTCTTTCTCTTATCTTTCCAACGACATAAAGTTTATAATTTTTAGATTTCGGGATTGAAAGTTATGATGATTTGAAATTGGTATGTGCAGCAAGATTGCACGATCGTGCACATGCACGATCGCGACTCTTCATTCCTTTAGTCGTGCATTATTTAATGCACGGCCGTTCATTTCCAAATGCACACTCGTGCATTTTTGGAGCAGACCTTACATTTTATTTATTTATTTTATTTGTTTATTTGTTTATTTGTTTTTACTCTCACCAAGCATTTAATTCTTTTTATCTTGATGTTAGTTATTTTTTTTTTATTTTAAAAGGTCCACTAATTTTGACGCTTTGTCGTCACGAAATAAGAACCGAAACCCGAGGCTAACAATTGGGTGTGATTTACTTTCACGGGTAGTGAGGACGAAGGATAGTGTCAGGAGTAAGATGAGTTAGCTTTGTAATGCCTTAAGTAAAACTATTGTTATCTCACAAGTGAAAGTAATTATAGTGGGAAAGGGTCCGCAGACATAGGCAAGATGTGCTAAATTGCGTTACCAAATTTCGATGTTGATTTATATTTGTGTATTTAATTTTTTTGGTTTTAGATTGGTGCTAAAAATGATTGCAGTCAAATCAAAAATTTTACTAAACTACTAAATACTTCGAAAATTTTCAATTGGTATCAGAGATGATCATCAAATCAGAATTTGGTACGGCAAGTTAGTGTAGATTCATATTTCGCAAGTATGCTATAAGAGAAGGGACATCAATCATCAGGCTACCGTTGTTAGATGATTCAAATTATCCTACGTAGAAATCACGAATGAGAGTATTCATTCAGGCACAAGGATCAAAAGCATAGAACTGGGTTTTAAATAACTAGACACATCCAGTGATGATTAATAAAAAGGGAGAAGTAGTGCTTAAAGATTCATCCGAGTGGATAGGGGCTAAAGAAGAGAGAGCGTTTGGAAATTCTGAAGCCTTGCATGTTGGATGAGTGTGAAACCATTTGAGATTTTCATGAAAGACTGCGTGACATAACAAACCAAGCACATCAACTCAAGAAGAAGTACTCTAACTTAAAACTAGTTAAGAAGACATTGAGATCGTTGCCTCTAAGGTTCATACCGAAAATTTGCAGCCATCGAAGAAGCCCATGATATCACTGAATTGTCTTTGGATAAGGTAATTGAGATTCTTACCATCTTTGAGATGAATTTGTTAAGGGATAATCGAGAGAAGAACAAAGGATTGGCATTGCAAGCCGATATTGGTAAAGTGACTGACTTAGGAGATGAATCTGATGAGAATGAGGATATGGAGTTATTGACAAGAAATTTCAGCAAGTGGTTAAAGAAAGTGAAAAAGGATAGATCTAATTTTAGGTAGAAGGTGGGAGTTCATCGAACAACAATTTTAAGCAACAAGCTAAAACTTAAAAGGATGAAAGAAAAGTGAAGAAAATTCAATGTCATGAATGTCAAGACTTCGAACATGTGTAAGGAAAATATGTTAATACTTTGAAAAAGAGAAAAGGGAAGTCCTATACTAGCACTTGGAGTGAGTATGGTAGTGAAGAGGAATTTGTGAGTAAAGTTACGTTAGTTGCTATATATAATAAAAGTCTAGTTGTTTGCTTAATAGTAACCAAGAAGGAAGAAACCGATGATGAAACTGTGGATAATTCAGTCTAAAATTTTAAGAATAATGCAAATGAATATGTCCATAATTCTGGTTCAGGTTATGATAGTGATACAAGAGGGAGGATATTTGCAAAGCTTATGAGTTAATGTATGCTAAATGGATTCAAACATGTACGAAAATGAGAAGTTAAAGGAGGAAAACTCTACTATAAAGAACATCATTCAAGACTTTGAGAAGAAGTTGTTATTTATAATAGATGAGCTAAATGAAACAAAGTTAAAGCTGGTTAGTACAGAAAAAGGGATAAGAATGTTAAATGAAGGCATCGAAAAGTTAGTAAAGTTATTAGAAATTGGTAAGATTAAATGAGACATTCAAGGAATTGGCTATAAAAGTGAATGTTCTAAGTCGAATGATGAGAAAAATGGTGCAGCCAAATCTATCCAAGGAGAAACTATAAGGAGGAAACGAAAGTTTATACCTACATGTCACTTTTATGGGGTTATCGGGCATATGAGACAAAAATGCTATAAGTTATTACAAATGATATTTCAAAGGGCTCAAAACTAAAAATCTATACACTCACTGTTAAATTTCCAGGAGTAGCAGTCCATAGTACCGAAGCATACTTAGATTAGAAAGGGTCAATTTTAAACACAAAGACGTAATGAAGGAAAATAAGAAATTGTTCAGATTCAAAGTTAGTTGTTATTGTTAAAGAAACTGGTCAGACAAAGGTTTTGTTAGATGCTTCTGAGGGAGAAACCAACCAGACATCTGATGAAAAAGTTAATGTGACGAGGAATAAGCCCATGTTTGAATTTCTTCAAGAGGCACAAGGACTGTGTACTTTACATTTTTGAAGTATAGTTTGATGTTGTTAAAAAAAGAGGTTTGAAGGAGTTAACATCTAGACTTTTTGAGTTTTTATTTATTGGTTTTCAAAGGTTCAGTTGATTGGTGTGCGTCTGACTTTTACTTACTTGTTGAATAGTATAGTTGATGTGAACATAAGGCTCTACTTGATGATTTGAGAATTTTGCTTTAGATTTTGATTTACAGAGTTATGTCAAAAAAATGTTGGTGTTTGGTTGGAGACCTATAGGAAGATTCGGGTTTTCTATGATTTGGATCTTTCAAGTTTCATTATAGTTTCTCTCTATATCGTGGGCTAGCTGAGATTGATCACATTGAAAGCATTCTTCGTTTTAGCATTGTTTTGTCCCAAAGGGAAGATATCAATTTGTTTTTAGTAATTGTTCCATTCAAGGGGAGATTTCAAGGTACATGCGTGACTATTCTTTTTGGTTTTTGACATCTTTTTGTCCTAAGGAGGAGAATGAATCTTATTGACTGATTAAGGGGGAGTTCTTTTATGAGTTCTCATGTGGTTTATGACTTTGATGTTATATGTCTAATTTTCTCCTTTAGGGGGAGATTCTCATATGTGATAAATAATACCAAAAAGAGAGAGATTATTAAGATATAGATTACAATATCTTAATTATTTAATTTTGGAAATTATTTGACAATTGGACATAATTGAGTTTAAGTGAGACTCTTCTAAAATAAGTTTGATAAGTGTCAAATCCTACTTAAGATGGGATTTGACAATGGTTATCTTCTGGAAATCTAACTTGATATTTGGTGGGTTAAGATATGATTCTATCTTTGCTGATTTTTCTGTGACTTGTATGGCTGGAATTTTTAATGATTATGTGAAATCCTTATAGCTGATCACGTGTCTAGTGTGGCTGGGATTTTTGGTGATAATGTGAAATCTTTACAGCTACATTTTTCTCAAGTTATCGATGATTGGATGGCCCTACAGTTAAGATTTGTCTATGGATTTATGTGTGAGTTGGTTGGATCATCTGTTTTGTCGATATGAGTGATTATTACTGTTGCGTTTTGTGTGTGGGTCTTGCGTGACTTTAGTGAGCAGAATAATCATTGATGGCTTGCATTCTTTTTTATTGTTGAATGACAATTGAGGGTGGTCTTGGGTAATTTTGTGACTGTCATTTTTGGTGCTAGTGTGCAAAGAATTCTAGAAGTTTTTCGTGACTTTGTAGATGATGTCTTTGTTGTTGGTTTTGTGTAAAACACTTCAGCAGTTGTGGTGGTTGTTGCAGCTCTATTGGGTTAATGTTTCGATGATGAAACATTTGTTGATTTGAGATGTTTAGTGGCTAGTTTCAGTGACTATATCGAAAGTTCACAGAAAATTTCTTAGTTGACAACTTCTCGTTCTTTTGTTGATACAGCGACATATTTAAGGGAGTTGCTTTTTATCTCAAGTGTTGTCTTTGTTTATGTTAGTTTTTGTTCAATCACTTGAGTTGTTTATTTGGTATCATTATCATTAAACATTGTTGAGACAATCCTCTATTGAGGTTAGTACGAGACGGTTGTACTATTGAGAATGAGGGCTAGTATTAAGGGTGGGATGAGTCGGTCTGTAATCCCTTGAGTAAAACTATTGTTGTATCACAGGTGAAAGTAATTAAATTAGGTGAGAGCCCCGCAGGCATAGATATGGTGTGCCGAACTACATTACTAAATTTCAGTGTTGATTTATATTTGTGTGTTTAATTTTTCTGGTTTTAGATTGGTGCTAGAAACGACTGCAGTCAAATCATAAATTTTGCAAAACTACTAAATCCTTTGGAAATTTTCATAATCCAATAAAACTTCTCATTAATTTGTGAATATATAAATTCATAGAAATACACAAATGAATCTATAGTGTAAAGATTTATTCATAAGTGAATTGCAAGAACTAATTAAAACCCTATAAAAATATTTATGATAAAATTAATGAAAAATAGACCTCAAAATGTGTAGATATGGTTAAATTATTAAAGGGTTGACAAATCATATAGTTTTTTCTCTCATAATTTCAAAATTTAGCTAATATTAAAGTGAAAATTCCAATAACAATATGAACATATTCATTTGGTATTATTAATAGAATTTCAGTGGGTTGATCAATAATATGATCCATTCTAGCATATTGAGTAAAAAGTTTAACAGGAAAAGAATCCTTTGATTTTGAGGTAACATTTAAGTTAGGGGAGTTCGGATTAGTCTAAAATTTTAAATTTAATTTAAATCAATCTAATTTTGAATTTTTAGATTTTTTCATAAACTTAATTTTTTAAATTTAAGCTTAAATTCTAATTAATGTTATATTTTATCTATTAATTTTTTAAATTTAAGTTTAAATTTCAATTAATGTATACTTTATCTGTTAACATAGTTCTAGACATGGTGGAATCAAATCTCTACAGGACATGATGGCTCTTACTATTATATGAGTGTAAGGAATAAAAAGGAGCTTGGTGAGTCTTGAAATGCCATTGATATAATATACTTTAACTTGAATGTCATTGATTTAGTTGCATCGATGTTAAAAAACTGAACCAATTTGATCCATCATTAAAATCTTGAACAAGTTAATTTTTTTAGTTTAGTTTTCAACTTTTCAATTTAATTTACTTTAATAATTCTTGTTGTTAAAAATTGATTAGTTTAGTAATTAATTACTCGATTTTCATAAACTAATCGATTTTTGCAAACTAAAGTAAATCAATTAATTTTATTTAACAATTTTCTTTTTTAATTAAACTTTAAATTTTTTGACGAGTGATGACAATTTTCTTCAATTATATTTCAAATTATTCAATTTTATCAAATCTTTAATTAATTTTATGACACTCTAATTCAACCTTCTAAATTTTAAATATGTTATCTTATTAGTTTAACTTCTTATATCTACTCCTTATTTACCTTAAAGGATAATCCCCTTAAATCAAGATTAGTTCAATAACCCTAGAGGATGATCTCCTTAAAATCAATATTTCAGGCTTGAAATAATATTTATTTTTTGATAGATTCATAATTTTGATTGCATTTTTTAAAATAATTAGAAAATTCGCAATCACTACTATGTAATTGATTTAGCCCAATACATTATGGGCTCAATGTTAGGCCCTTAGAGTAGGGGCAAAATGGTCAATGTAATATTTTTGGATCATAAACCCCAAATTCCACTAAAAAGAAATCAGCTGGAACCGGCAGGGTTTTTCGATTTTTCCCTGGAGCCAACCCTCTGAGCACGCAAGAACGTCGAAATCATTTTTACGTTTTTCCATACTTTCCCTCATTTTCTTGTCAGCCAAACAGTGTTAACAGTCCTATCTTTTCTGTTTCTTGAAATGAATTATAGGTTCTGTTTTAAAGGAGAAATGCACTCTCTGTGCGGGAGCTTAATTAGGAGACGAATCCTGAATAGTTCTAGTATTTCCCATTTGAATTGTAGTACAGGATATTTAGCTGGTGGTGGCGGAAATAATGTTCATGAATTGGCTGTTTTAAAGTCCGATCCTTCAGTTCCACATACAATTTCGGCTTCAGAGAATCGATTTTTACGGTCATTTCACCAGTTCGCTTCTCACCCTCCGGTACATTTTGAATGCGCACCTTTCTCTATTTCCCAACTCGTGCTTCATTATTTTGATGGGATAATTTTTTAGTTAATCGCGTTTTTAGTTCTTTATTGGTTGGGATACAGCTTAGGTTTAACTTTAGTTTGATTGGTTCTATTTGAATGATCAGTTGGCAATTTTATTCGTATGTGTTGCTGGGATATTAGTGAAGATACCAACTCTGTGAAATTTTCTTTTGAATGGAAATTGTGGTTATAGAATAAGTTTAATGTTTTGCTTGTGGGGATTGCTTGTGAAACGATCAGCCATTTAACTACTGAGTGTTTAGAAAGTTTCTTTATCAGGAGCTTAATAGATTTGAAAATCTTTTGGCAGTCGAAGTTGTATCATCAAACAGACATGTTCCCGTTTTCTGTCAGTAATAGTAGAATTCCTAGCCTTGATCCATCATACTGGGCAGCACTCAGGCCTCTTTGCCCAATTAGGAGCATAGCTACTGAGGGAAATTCAGTGGAATCAGCTTTGCAAGATTGTTCGACATCCATGACTGATGTTGCTCCTCGAATCAAATTTAAGAGACTTGATAAAACTGCCAAGCACATAATGCAGGCATGTGTATTCATCTCCTTATATTTGTAATTTAGGATAGCATAACTGTGACGATTTCATTCTTCACTGCAATTAGCATCTTTACTTTTACCGACAGATTCTGGATAAGGAAGCAGTGGAGGAAGTAAGATCACACAGGGAGGTTCCTGATATAAAGCCTGGTTATATTGTAGAACTCAAAGTGGTATGACAAGTTATTTCTTGATTCAGTCTTCCAGATGTGTGACAAGAAAGTATTAAAAGTTATTTTGTCCTAATGCTCTCCTCCTTTTTATGGTGTGCAGGAAGTACCTGAGAATAAGAGACGCGTTTCTATTGTGCGAGGTATTGTTATAGCAAGACGTAATGCTGGCCTAAATACTACATTTAGATTGAGGAGGATAGTGGAAAAGGGAATTGGTGTTGAATCTCTATATCCACTGTAAGCCTCAACAGCCTTGTTCATTTTGATCTAGTTGTAGTTCTATTGGTATGAATTACCTATGTGGTGCTGCCTATCACTGAATTCTATCATACAGAAATTCACTCTGTATCTTGCTGTTTTCTTCTCTGAGTGGCTTGGAAGAGCATGTGATTTGATAATCTATGCTCCATTTAATAAGTCAGCTTCTCTTCTGTTCTGAATCATTGGTTGGATCTTGCAAGAAAAATCACAATAAATATATGCTCCACTTAATAAATCAGCTTCCTTTCTGTTCTGAATCGTCGAATGGGTCATGCAAGAAGAACAACATATTGTGCTTTATGAATTCATGACTGGTTAAAGGGTCTTTTCTAGTTCTAGATCTGTAATTGTATTGGGTTAGATCAATATTTCAGCGTGAACTTGGTAGATCGCTAGGAGACTGAATTCAACACTCACTGATCTTACGTGATAACTACATCTTTGTCAATGACAAAAATCAAAATCAAGGAGAAGGTATGTCTTGGCAGAAAAGTTAAGTGAATAAATAAAGAGAAGTTTCTATGCTTTTAACTTTTCTGTTTCTCATTTTTTTGAAGTTTGGAATTGAACTATTGGTATGTGCATAGTATCAGTTAACTAAATTTCACAGTTACAGAAACACTCTAATCGGAGAGTGCTAACTTACACACTAATTTAGAGGGTTGGGAGTTGGAATACTGGCACAACAACATTATCTCGTATTGGGTATCCATTATCTGCTATAAGAGTTTGTAGTAATTTGACCCTGGTGCTTACTCTGTTTCCTATTTGGACATCAAACTAACCTTTGTTATTGATATTTAGGACATTATCCAGACTAAAGTTTCTTGCAGTTGGGATTATGAATAATTTTCGTTTACAGTTTGTTACCAGAAAGGATTGTCCTTGTCCTTGTTTCTTTTCTATTTGCTTTTAATTTCTTCATGGTTACCCTAAGAGAGTTTGTGAAAACAGGTACTCACCTAACATAAAGGAGATAAAAGTGCTGGACAAGAAGAAGGTGAGGAGGGCCAAGCTTTACTATCTTAGGGAAAAGATGAATGCGCTGAAGAAAAGTTGAGGATAAGCAAGAAACATCCACAGGGACGAACTGTTCGTGCCATTATGAAAGTAGTTGGCCCATGTCGTTTACTGAGAAAAATTTCTTAAATCCAGGAAAAAAAATTTAAAGGATAAGCAGAACACATTTGTGGATCAAATTTTCATTTCAATATAAAGATGGTTGGGCCAGATAAATTGGCGAGAGCAATTTCAAATTATAGTTGTATGTTTCTTTTTATCTCAGTATCTTTGAGATATAATCATGGATTCGTAGATTATAAGATGTATGCACCCTGGTGCTTCCCGTTTTGGCATTCACAGCCTGTCTCCAATCACTCTTAGATTTGTCAGTAGACATTGCAGCACAACCATCATGAGGAATTGTGCAAGTACATATTTGGCTCCCGGTCTATCCGTTATGTTCCCTACAACATTGCTTTTTTTATGTCATAGTGCATCACAGCTTATCATATCCTTTATGCACACTGGGCACAGTATGTTCGATACTGCACTAGATGGGTGCATAAGTACTAATTCACATTCATGGAGTTGCAGAACCAATGGGTTTGGCAAAATTTTCTTAATCTGTGTTGCGGAGACTGAAATGCCTGCTGTAGACTCTTGAGGTGTTCATTATAAGGGAATTCACTAGCAGTTTCCTCCAATCATTACAGATAACCATCTCTGAAGAAAATTCTGCCTGTTGAGATTATTCTATTGCTCTTTGGAGTCAACCATATTCTTTACTAAAGTTCCGGGTCTTGTGGTTGGTTGATGATCTGGAAACCTATAAGGTGACCAAAAGTCTCATAATTACATTGGAGAATACTTTAAAAACTTCTCATGTGAGCTGCTGCTTGCTAGGAACTTCTAGCTTTCATTCATATTCATTTTAGAATTAACAAACCTTCTCTATTCTTTCTTCTCTGTTATAACAATCTCTTATGTAATGTAGCCACAGGCCACAGGGAAACAAAACCTTTTCTGGGTCACAGGGGGAAAGTGGACATGGGATGTTAGCACTTAGTACAGTAAAAGCTTAAACTTTTAAGAGATCAGGACATATGGTTGCCTTTGTTTCACAAGGAAACAACTGAAGACCCCGTTTAACCTTCTTCTTGTAGTTATTCCTCGTGTGTTTAATGGGGTTTAGATCACCTGTTTTTATTAATTTGTTCTTATCTTATTCTATAAATATTGATCCATTTATTTTCTGTGGATCACATTTATTCTATATTTTTTATTTTAAAAAATTTGGAGGAAGTTGACTCATGGCCAGTCCATTGCCATCTTTACTCATATTGTCACTAAATCAGCAGTCAAATCCTAATGAAGTTATCATGCCCTTTTCATTTCGAACGGCAGCTAATTATGTCTTTGTTAGATTGATATTTCGAACTGTAGTAAAAACATAACTGATTTTACCATTTTAAAAATATTTTACTAAATATTAAAATTAAATTTAATGAAAAAATTTAAATATGTTTAACATTTAAAATTTTAAACAATATAATTAAGATACAAATTTATTTTTATTTATTTATTTATTTATCTCTTTTTCTTAATTAATTAAAAAATGTTAGTATGTTACGGTGACTGAGGAGCCAAGAAGTAACAGTCAGCTCAGCTGATTCGGGTAAATCTCTATTTTGGCTTTTTCTCCATTTATAATGTATATAAATATATTTCAAGATTTTCCTCCACTGCTACGCTTGCCTTCCACGTTTCAGCTTTTCTTCTTCTCTGTTTCGCAAACTCTCTGTTTCTCCTTCTCTCTCTCTCTCTCTCTATTTCTCTCAACTCGTCATTTTCACATTTGTTTTCATTTTTCTTCATTTGGGTTCTTCATCTATTTTCATGTTCCCTGTTCGTGGGTGACTCTTACTTTTCAGGGTCAGGAATTGATATTGTTGGAATTCGATTCTCAGGTCTACAGTTTGATCTCTTCATCTTGTATATTGAAAAAGAAGCTGTTTTTTTTTTCCTTCTTGGGTTTTGGATTTGTGCGTTCAGAGACCAGGATGCCGCAGGAATCGTCGTCCGATCAAGACCCGGACGATGCCGAAGTCGAGTTCGTCGAGATTGACCCCACTGGTCGCTATGGTCGGGTCTGTATTTTCTTACATTTTTAATGTTTTGCTATCTGTTTCTGTTTTCGCTTTAGTTTGATTAAATATTAGGTTGGCCCTTGTGAGAAATTAGCTTAACTTTGTTGCTTAACCTTGTCCGCCCCTCTATTGTGTTTGTTTGTTGCAGTACAAAGAGATTCTAGGGAAAGGTGCTTACAAGAAGGTGTATCCTTTTTCGCACGATTTTGAACAGTTTTATCAGCTTGCTGTTTTAGACAAAGATGTAACCTTTAATGTCAGTAATATTTGTTAATTGTGTGTATTACTCGTGTTTATCCTTTATTTTTTTGGAAAACTTAGATATAGGGCATTTGATGAATTGGAAGGAATAGAAGTAGCTTGGAATCAAGTTCAGGTTGCAGATCTACTGCGTAATTCCGTGGATTTGGAGCGTCTGTATTCAGAAGTCCATTTGCTCAAGACTTTGAAGCACAAAAATATCATCAAGTTCTACAATTCGTGGGTCGACACCAAAAATGAGAAAATCAATTTCATCACTGAGATTTTCACTTCTGGGACCTTGCGGCAGTATGCTCTTGACCATTACACCTTATTTTTTTCTCAACGCAAACTTGGTTTTTGCTTTCCTCATTAAACAACTTTTGGAATCATGATATAGGTACCGGAAGAAACATAAGCATGTTGATTTGAGAGCATTGAAGAAATGGTCCAGGCAGATCCTAGAAGGCCTTCTATATCTTCACAGTCACGATCCTCCAGTCATTCATAGGGATTTGAAATGTGATAACATCTTTGTTAACGGGAACCAAGGTGAAGTGAAAATTGGTGACTTAGGTTTGGCTGCAATTCTTCAGCAAGCTCGTGCAGCTCATAGCGTCATTGGTGAGGAGCATGCTATGAAAATTTGAGTAATTTTAGGAAATTATAAGCTTATAGAGTCTTTTTTATCAGATTTATTAAACTTATTGCCAATGTCAACATAGGAACCCCGGAGTTCATGGCACCAGAGCTTTATGAAGAGGAATACAATGAGCTGGTTGACATTTATGCCTTTGGTATGTGCTTGCTAGAGCTGGTAACTTTCGAGTACCCGTACGTTGAATGTACCAATGCTGCTCAAATATACAAGAAGGTGTCATCTGTAAGACTTCAACTTCATCCATCCTCCGTAATTAGATCCATACATGGGCTAATTATATATGTATTACAGTGCCCATATTTTTTGCTTCGCAATATCATCAATATCATTATTATGTTCTT
>JANZXP010000007.1:24619589-24636102 GCA_027576715.1 Erythroxylum flavicans | reverse complement strand
GTGACGACTCCTTGTGCGCAGAAGTGTACAGGCTACGTAAGAACCTGAGGGGTCTTGGGGTTCCAGATTTACATCCTCTAAGATTTTTGGGATGGGGTCTTAGAGACTTAAGATTAGTTCGACTAAGCTAGGATACCTAATGTAATAAAAATAAAAAAAACAGAGCCATTTTGAGAAACCCTAGAAACTGAAGCTACTAAAGATAGAACCTTTTGAAAACAGATATCATCCTTCAGACAAGATGGGACTTAAAGTTCACAGTTTAATGAGAATAATAGCAGAAAAATGTCTATGCACAAGCCCTCGTCCCCATGAGACCTGACTAAGGCCAGACAGTAGCTTTAGCTGTTAGTTATCATCATTTGGTTATTACAAAAGGCATAAAGAGATAGAATGATTGCAATCAACAAAGAGAATAAAATGGGGAATCTGCCCAAGAGTCAACAGGCACAGCTAAAGCACATAGTCAACCTATATAAATTCAGTAATGAGTAAAGGAGGACAAACTGAAAAAGAATGTCATCATGCTCATCAAATATTAGCTAACAAGATTGCTTTTGGTATTACTTTCAGCTGTGGAAGAATTAGCCAAGTTGCCGGTAATGCCATTTGAATCTATACAAACTCAAGCTTCTGCCAGTGATCGACTGGTTTCAATCTTGAGGTGTTTATAAGTAGAGATGTCGAAGAGAAGATAAAACAAATATCTCTATTATAAACAATCAATTGGAGTACAACGACAAATTTTAGTTCCTCAAACACTTGCAGACTAGATTGTTACATGAACTCATTCTCACATCTAGCTGCTTGCTTCAACACAAAAAACGAACATATGTGGCTACAATCCACTCTTTTCATTATTACAGAAATTCTTTTCCAACTGCTCAACAAAGAAACATCATCGTAAATCTAGAGGGAAACACTGGAAATTCTTATCTGAAAAATGAGGAAAAGGATTGCAGGAAATGAAAGAGTGCAACACAGTAAGATCCATGACAGTTGTACAATATCACAACCATACATAAAGAGTAAGAGCTAATAACAGTAAAGTATGCATATGCGTATATATATAGATAGCGGTGGCAGTCGGACCAGGAACGCTCCATTCCCCTTCCATGGAGATGATTCCTCCATGACATTGTTATTCTTGGCATGGAAAGACCTCTAGCTTCATCGGACGGAAGATGAAAAGAGCACCATCGAAATGGGAGAGAAGACAGTACGCGAGCTGCCATTGTTGGAGAAGCAAAATGAACCCGAGAACCAGTACAAAGTTGAAATCTGCAATCATGGTGTGGAAATGTAGAAGGGGACTCATATCTATGCAACTGATTTGGTTGAGAGAGGAGGGAGCGAGGGTGATGGAGACACAAACATTCATATATCCACACACACACAAAAATAAACAATATGCATGATCATAAGATAATAAGCTTGTATATAATGTGATAATAAAAAGCACGCAAATACAGTAGAGAGTAACCATCTTAGCTAAGCTTTTGTATTCCCGCATGCACGATCCTTTCTTTAGTGTGCAGTTGCTGGCACACTTTCATAGGCAAGCCAACAGAAACAAATTGACGGTAAAGACTAATGCATGTTGCTTCAAAGCTGGGCCAAAAAAGGGTCTTTTGGGTTCTTTCTTCTTCACCCCTTTTTAGTCTTTAGTTTGGTTTGTCAAAAAGGACAAATGGTTAGTTTTTACTGCCCTTTTTTCTCTCATATGTGTTGGATTGGCATGTGGATGTGGAGGGCTTCTTATTCAAAATCCCAAGTTATCCCCAAAAAGTTTCTGACTACCTGGCTCCAATTCATGTATTTTGTCCTTTATTAGATAAAAATGAAGGTAATTACGTTAAATTAATTCAACAATTTAGATTATAATCATAAAATTCGTATCTGAATTTAAACCTAGACCGACATTATTAGGCTACTACTAGTAGAAGATGCAAGGTTGTGGAATAGACTCTTCGTGTCATCGGATCGGATGGCACTTTCCAACCCGAGGACCACCGTAGCTATGTTGTGGAATAGACTCTTCGTGTCATCGGATCGGATGGCTCTTTCCAACCGGAGGACCACCGTGGCTATGTTCTATGAAGCATGTTCTTTCAATAGTAAAGACGGACCCACCCTGTCTGGTGACCAATAAATATTTGACACGTGTAGAAAGAATGTGGTCCCCCCTTGCACGCCCCTTATCAGTGGGAGCGGAAGGTGGTGGGTGGGACGGGAGAGTGACCTTTTCCTCGCGTGGAAGACAATCAAAAAGTGGGGCTCACAAGACAAGTCACAACCATCTTTTTTTTGATAAATATTCAAAATGCCCGCAAAAACCCTCATATTAATGGGCTAAAAATAATCTGATGGATATGAATTGGGCTTTCCGGCCCAATATTAAATGGATGACACCCAAGTCTCTTTGGAAACTGAACCAAAGCCCTGTCTTAAACCCTAATCAAGGCAAACCAGCGGAGTATTATTCTGAAAACTTTTACATGGGGAATATTGATGAAGGATCTTCAAGAAATGTACTTTTAACTTGTTTGTGTCGAAAGGGTTGATCCTGAATAAGTCAGCAATGAATCGATCGAGGACAAGTTTAGCATTTCTTAGACTCTCGACGAAGGTTTCACGACCTCCTCATCATGTCTTCACTCAGGTGCCTCACTTCTGGCCACTATCTCCATGTTCTGTTTCCAATCAATTCGGTAGATATTATGTTTGGAATATCCATCAAAAGTTTTACTTTTCCTCAAAACCCAACTTGGTTGTTGACCTCTTGTCGATCAATGAGTGGTCACCTGAGTTGAAGAATGAGTTAGAGAACCTGAGCCCCACAGTGAACCACGAGATAGTTGTTTATGTTTTGAAAAAACTAGATAAAGACCCACAAAAGGCATGGGATTTCTTTACTTGGGCTTCCCAGAGAGATGGGTTTAGAGCCAGTTCCCATTTGTATAGCTTGTTGCTCAGGATTTTAGTTAGGAAGGACTCTATGAAGAAATTTTGGATTGCTTTAACGAGAATGAAAGAGGAAGGATTTTACATTGACGAGGAAACTTATATGACAATTTTGGGAATTTTAAAAAATGAAAAGATGATTAATGATTCGGTTGCTTTGTCACATTTCTACAAAAGGATGCTTGAAGAAAATGCTATGGAAGGTGTCGTCAAGAATGTAGTTAATAGTATTTTGGAGGTGGAGTGGAGCAATGAGGTTGAGCAAAAACTTAGGGATATGGGTATTGTGCTTACTGATAATTTTGTAATAAAGGTGACAAAGGAGCTTAGGCATTTTCCTTTAAAAGCTTTGAAATTTTTTAACTGGATTGGTAGCTGTGAAAGTTATGAGCACAATACTGTCACGTACAATGCCATTGCTAGGATTCTAGGAAGGAGTGATTCAATTGAAGAGTTTTGGGGTATCATTAAAGAGATGAAAAGTGCTGGTCACGACATGGATATTGATACATACATAAAGATTTCAAGGCAGTTTCAGAAGAGCAGGTTGATGGAGGATGCCGTAAAGCTTTATGAATTTATGATGGATGGCCCATTTAAGCCCTCTGTTCAAGATTGTAGCATTCTCTTACGGAGCATTTCAGTTGGTGATAACCCAAATTTGGATTTAGTTTTCAGAGTTGCAAAGAAATGTGAAGCAGCTGGGATTGACTTAATTAAAGCTGTCTATGATGGGATACATAGATCCCTGACTAGTGCAGGGGAGTTTGATAAAGCAGATGAGATTATTAAGGTAATGAGAAATGCAGGGTTTGAACCTGACAACATCACATACAGTCAATTGATTTTTGGACTTTGTAAAGCTAGGAGATTGGAGGAAGCACGCAATTTTCTGGACAACATGGAAGCAGATGGTTGTATTCCAGATGTTAAGACTTGGACCGTTCTTATTCAGGGGCATTTTGCTTCAAATCAATTTGACCAGGCATTAATGTCTTTTGCCAAGATGATGGAGAGAAACTATACTGCTGATGCTGATTTGGCTGAGGTCATGTTAAATGGTTTCCTTGGTCAGAAAAGGATTGATAGTGCTTATACATTTCTTGTGGAGATGATAAATAAGATTGGATTAAGACCTTGGCAATCTACTTATAAACTTCTCATTGGAAAGCTTATAGAAGTAAGGAAACTTGAAGAAGCCATGAATCTTCTTCAGTTGATGAAGAAACATGGATACCCACCTTTTTCCGAGCCAATTGTTCAGCACATAGCCAAGTTTGGGACGGTGGAGTATGCTAACAGTTTCTTGAAGGCATTGAGTGTAAAGCAATGTCCATCAGTCACAGCTTACCTTCATGTTTTCAAATCCTTCTTTCAGGAAGGTAGACATTCTCAGGCTAAAGATTTGTTGTATAAATGTCCTTATCATATTCGTAAACATGATGAAATCTGCAAACTTTTTGGCTCTGTAAAGGCTACCAGTTGATTCTGCCATCCTTCAATTTTAGGCCTGAGTTATTTTTTTTAGCTGAACTTCTTTTCTGTGAAGTTGGTAAAGCACCATCAATCTTGCTTTTTTAGTTTTAAGTGGGCAACTTTGTTGGAACTATAAAAACATGGATATTGCATATTTGAATTATAATATCATGTATATTACATATTTGAAGGTGAAGACTTAAGGATGGCAATTTTTAGCCAATAGGCTTAAATTTAGTTGTTTTTAATGGGCCGACTTATGGGCCAAATTTAGGCCCAGACAAACTCGAGGTCTAATTATTCTAAACAAAACAACATTATTTTACTTAAAAGAGTTAGAATTCAGGTAAATTTAGATCTAGACAATCCAGACCTTAATCTAATTAAAACATATATTATTCTATATTTTTAATTTTAAAAAAATTATTTTAAAAAACTGAGCTAGTCCATCTATCCTCATCCCTTGGTGAAGTCATGAGGCGAAGAAACTGCCAACCTTGGACTTTTAGGAACTTGTTTGAAAATTTGACGTTGTGGGCAACCATGATATGAAAATGATACTAGTTTTGATGTTGTGACCAATCATTATGGCAGAACTTGATTTTCTACGGTCTTGGATAAAGAAATGGTATAACATCTAAAAACACCTGTGTATGTTTCCTTGCCTGTTTTCGTTGTGGTTGTGGACATTTACGTTTATGAGTCATCATATTATGGCGAATGTACTTTAGGTCTCTCCTTTGGGAGAAAGGACAAGTACCAGATCCTCGCCTATGTGAATTGTAATGTATACACACGATAGTAATTGGCGATATAATGCTAGAGCAATAGAGCATTACTCTTAATGCAATCTATTTTACTTTGTCAGGAATGACTTCCTTTGCATGATCCTTGCTTTTGAACATTAAGTAAATATTACATTGACATGTTAAAAGATAACTAAATCTTATAGCCTAGCTATCCAGAAGCTAGAATCTACTGATGCAAAGTGATGAAGATAGGTACAATTAAAGATACAATAGCAAAAACCTGTGGAACTAATCACCTTCTGGTATATGACTGATACTGTAAATGCACACGAGTCTTAGCCCCAGGATTCTGAAACTCCAGCGATTTCAAAACAACACTTGTTTCTTTTAATCTCATGATACATCTTTAAGTGGAGTTTATCTGTCGGATAGCTCAGAATGCTCTCTTCGAGCTGTGTCAATCATCGCAGACAAGAATTTCCTGGGGTCACAAGTGCATGGACCTGAAAGAGCTGCGTGCGCCAAAAATGGAAGTTTTCTTAGTGATCTACCACTCATCCCCTGCACAGAAAAGGAGAAACCGATCCTTTATAGCTAATCCTTTAATCTTTTCTTTATTCCATCGTCACATGATCATGTAGGTATGAAAGGCAATCTATAGCATACCTCACAAGCTTCTGCAGCTTCAAGCAATTGTTTAGACAAATAAAGCATTGTCTGAGATTCCTGAACATCTGGAGCATTCAGTTTCCCTTTTAAGGTTGAAAAATTTGGAAACGCAAGATTGTCAGAGTCCTATAAATGTTGAAAGTTCATTAGACAGAAACAATTCTGAGTATTTAATAAGGCATGCAAATGTTTAGTAAAAGTAAATGTTCCGTGGAAATATCTCTTGCAGAAGCTTGAGATAATATCCCACCTGAAGGTTTGATACGATTCCTGTTCGCATAAGTTCCTGCAAGCACGAACTCAGGATCTCATAACGAGCTTGAAGTGTTGGGGGACCAACATATGCTTTAATATCAGCTCGGTCAACAAATGCAATATCTGCATCCAACAATTGGTAACTTTATTTGAAATGACCACCAAAAAATTCCAGAATTGTGTTCGCCAAGTTAGTTTTTAGTACCAATCTTGATTATGCACAATATATCAATATTAATTATGATAGAGAACTGCGATTGATCACAGAAGTACGAGAAAATGATAGCCTTTCGAGCAAATGTAATATCATGGGACAGTACAACAAGAGAAAAAACTGTTCCATACATGTTTACTTAAGCTGTAAGACTCAAATGCATGCATATTTCTGTTTCATTTAAGTGCAGAAATTCTCCTAAGATCAGCAACAAGTGGATCAAGATGAATCTGAATTTTGTACAGATGTTCCTTGGCCACAACAATTTTTATTGCTATTGTGTTTTCCTGGCAAGTCCTTCGAGACAGGAAAATCAAGGACTGAAGTAAGCATGCAATGGTTTGAAGAAAAGCTGTTGAAGCCAAGATATACACAGGCTTACCAATAGCGGCAGTTATATTAGATGTAGTCATTATAATGACATTTGGATATGCTTTCAACTTGTCCATCTGGGTCAGTAGTGCATTGACAACCTGCGATATCCCAAGGTACAGGAGGCATCAATATACGCCAATGGAGGACCTTAGATAAATTCTAAGATTGGCATTTCTTAACATAAGACAAATACCAAAATTTATTTGGAGAAGAGTTGAAAGTGAAGATACTCGAATAGAATCTGAAGGTTCAGACCCTGACAAAGCAGCTTTCCTGGCGGCAGCGAGGCTTTCAACTTCATCTGCAGTACCACAAATCTAAGCTATTACATGCTGGAAGAAAATGAGATGACGGGTAAATGTTAGAAAAGGCAACATCACAATAGCTCTCACCAATCAAGACAAATACCAGATTGTTTTCTTCCTCTACCATTTCTTGAATCTTTTGGAAAAGCTTCGCAACCTAATGCAATAAAGCAGGGAAATAAGATTTAAGTAGATTGATTCCATAAGAATGGGAAAGAGCACATTTTCAGGAGCCATGAGCGCTTCTCGCTGCTTATAGAAGATGATCACTTACCAGTTTTCCACTTTCAGAAAACCATTTACTAAACAAAGAATGGGCATTAACTTCAACCAATTGGCACTGCGGATACCTGATAAATGCCAAAAGCACAAACTTATTAACTTTTTTTTCTTCTCCTCTTTCCCTTTCCTACTTTCTCGATAAAAGGATTAGACACTTATCAGACGAAGGATTGACCTGGAGTTAAATCGAATTGATAATTTTTGAGCCAGTGCTTTGCATAAGGATGTCTTCCCAGTGCCTGGAGGTCCGTGCAAAAGAATGATGCTGGAAGACATGATGGCACACTACTTGAGTGATTACATAGTATCTTTTGAGTACGCAAATTTGATAGAAAATACTGACTAAATGAAATATTATTCCTTACCGATTCCATGACACAAGAAAGGGATCCACCCCCTTTTCCGTGAAGAGCAATGCACTTGCTGCATAACTCAATAACCTTTGCTTGAGACCAGGTTCATAAATCAAGCTGTAAAAGCAGATTGTCCTGTCATTGATTGCTGAATTGCAATGAAATAGTGTAAAGAATAGAAGTTGCAAACAAACCTCTCCCACATGCCATCAAATTCTTTTGCAGGAAGAATCCACTCGTTAAAGCTGGAAAGCTGTCCATCCCCATCAAATTCCTCAGAAGGTCCTTCCTCACTAAGCTGAAGCCAGAATAATTTAGAAGGACAAAAGGTCACCCATATCTTCCAAAAGAGCATGCAACAATAAAAATAATAATCAAAACACCAGAAAGATATTGTACCCTGATGCACATCTACCTGAAACACGTGTACTACTGGTTTGACTTGCCAGAACAAAAGAATATCATGGTTTTCCACGCATTCATCTGCTAAACAAAATAATATAAATTCCGTCAGAAGAAATTGAAAATTTGAAATTTGTCTTCAAATTCCCTCCACAATCTTCAACGCAAATGCCTACCCGTCTCACAAATACGAATCCTTTGTACATTTTCTACGAGAAATAGATCATCAGTAGGAACAGCGACAGGTCCATCTGTATAGCTTAAGCTCCTCGCTTCAAGCATTCTGAAACACTCCCACACCCAACACACCACAACAAGAAAGATGAATCCAAGTTTACAATTACACCTTAGAGTAGCAAAACCAAAAGAGTAACAACATCAAGCAACGAAATTCTAACCCCTATCAAACCACTAACCACTGCCACAATTCCGTTTGGATCCGAAAAGGAATCAAAACATTCAGAAATCTCTAATCGAACGAAAAATAACTACCTTTCAACAGCCGAGCGAACATCTTCGGCGCGAGCTGTGCTCGAAGACTTTAAGCAAACTTCAACTGTAGAAATCACAAAGCAAAGAGAAGTAAAAAAATAAAGAAAATGCCTCAATAAAGCAACTAATTTAGAGACCGATCTCAATATAGGAACTTGAAATGGACTCGGAAATTACCGGAAACGAGGAATTTGCGATCGGTGAGAACAGGAGAGGACGGCGGAGGCCGTGCATCTGCGTTTTGTTGGGAAACTCCCGTCTCTGTCTGGATTGGCGTAGAGATCTCCATCGGAGTTGTCATCATCGGACGAATATATCAGCAAATTGGTAAAGAAACACAATACAAACCCTAAGAGGTTAGGTTTCTCTTTTTTTTTTAATTTTTGTATTGAAACTTGGGCGGGAAATCTTCATCTGTTAAAACGGAACGAAGTAAAGTCGAACCAATAATGAAAATTTTAAACATTTAAAAATAATAAATTTGATTAAATATTGTAATTATTTATTTTAGTCTTTAACATATTTGTACAACAATATATCATCTGAACAGGGTGATGTTGATGAACCAAAAAAAAAATTGTGTTATTTCCTCTTATTTGTATTATTAAAATATTTTTTAAAAATTTTGTCATATTATAAATAGTAAAAAGGGATTTTTCAATAATTTTCTTGAGTTATTATAATAAATTTTCTTATTAAAATCAAACTAGAGTATTTATATAATTTTTCTCTATCAGTAAAAATTCAATTGATATGTGAAAATTCAATTGATATGTGAAGTTTAAGAGGTTTAAAAATACACAATCTTAATCATAATTGATAAAGAGATTGTTTTTGATAAATTTACGTAATATATATAAAATAAAAATTAATAAAAGATACCTATTAAATTAATAATAATTCGAAAAATAAGTGAAATTGTATAGGAGATCCATTCCCAAAGTAGTACATACTTAATAGTTATCAAACTAAAGTTACATTTTTTATTGACGTTTTAGAGTACAATTTACATCTTTAATACATGGACATGACTTTAATTAATTTAGATAATTTAGTTTTAGCACATGAAATTTGTACATTTCAAATCTTAAATAATTATGTTAAGTTATTATAGTAAAATTTATTATTAAATTCAAATTAGAGTAATCATATAAATTCTCTCATATAAGCAAAATCAATTACATATCAGTTTATAATAAAATGAATTGACAAAATTTTAACAAAAATTAATTTTTTAATATAATATTTTTGAATAATTTAAAATAATAAAATATTCTAAAAATAAATGAAATTATATAAGAGATAAGCACACTTAACTTAATAGTTATTAGAGCAAAGTTACTTTTTTTATTAAAGTCTTCGGGTGCAATTCAACTCATCTACACCTTTAAATCTTGGACATAAGTTGCATTAATTCAGGTAAGCTAAGTTTAGCACATGAAATCTGAACATTTCTGTGAAGTCCTGGATTTCTCGTTTCCTACTCCTAGTTCCTGGAAAGCATTAAAGCAGAGGTCTTCGCCTTATTGCTTGGCTGTCAGCGAATGTTGTTGATGGGCTGGCTTTTACTTACAAATCCACCGTTTGGGTTCCTTTTCTTTCTCACCAAGCTACCAAAAAGGCAAGACCTTTGCTATATTCAAGGCCAAATCTTGATATGGGCATTAGGAGAATCTTTAATGAGGATGGCCTACTGCCCATTCATTACCATCTCATCACCTACACAATCGGAGATATCATATAATATGAAAAAAAAAAAAGCCACAAAAGTTCTGCATTTCCAGATAAACATATGCTCGACCTTTTTCTTTCTAATATTGTATTGTAAATTTATTTGCGACCTTTGGGAGAGTTCTTAATTGCTTGCTCTTTTTTGAACAATCAACCAAAAGTTTTGACATCTCAACCCCACTCTTTCCTTTGCGCGTTTTCGTTCGTTTCTCTAGAATTTTCTGCAGTCGTTTACTGGTGCAGAACTTGAAAAGAGCAAGCATTTAATTCCTACATTTCTTAGTTCAAGATAAGGTTCTGTCACCGATTGTTTTCTTGCATGAAACAAAACAACTTAGTAATTTAGGGTCAGTTTTTGACATGTAATAACTGCAGAGATGTGTCTACGTTGCGAGTTTTGGAAGATGCATTCTTCTTCTGGGAAGGGGTGATTAGCTTGAGTTGTTTTCAGGGATAACTTGTATATACTCCACCATATCCGCTTGACAATGGAGATCAATTGCTAATGACCCGAGTCACTTTATAGCTTTCTTTGTTTTTTCTTCTCCTTATCTTGAGGCCTAAAAGATCGGGTGGCATCAGAAAGCCAAAATGCCAGCTCAAAAAGCATGATCAGTACCAAATAATGACCCAGTTATTGGAAGAATGTAAAAGCTAAGGAGACATAGACAAATGAAGAAGCTTGCGTAGTGCTTGTTAGGATTTGCATGATTTGTCTGTGCCTTCCAACTTCCAGCTCTTTGCACTACATGTAATACGTAGAACAGACCTTATTAAATATCCAAGATCGGTCAAGAAAGGATTAAAAACGAAGGAATGAAAAATACCTGATTTCGGTTCCATCTCTAATTTCGAAGTCGATTCTAGGCACCAAACGAGCTTCAATCTCCTAGTATCTTTATGGAAAGTATTCACCGGCAAGGGTTTAGGCCTGTCTGTAGTTTTCTCAATACGTAAGCTCTCTTAACGAATCAGAGATTCCTTATGCTTACAAATGACATGAGCAACTGCAGGAGACCATAACCTATTTATATAGCTTCTATATCGGACTTCCCCATCACAAGGTCAATATGGATCAGGTCCACACAAAAAGGGGTCCATTTTTCACCCGGATTTCGACCCATTGATTTAGATCATTTATTGGGCCACTTTATTATCTCTATTTGGATCAAATTATGTAACTTAACCGATAATTTATTTAAAAACCAAACTATCCACTTTATAGGAAATTGATAAATTTGCCCTTATGGGCAAAAATGTCTTACAATCTCCCCCTTGGACAATTATTAGTTGCAGTTTTGACTCAACCTTAAAAAACAGTTTAAAAACTCGATTAAGCTACGCTGCTATATTAGTCGACTAAGTTTAAAAACAAAACATTTGATCCAAAAATAATAAAAGTCCAACATTTCGTCCTGTAAGGCTTTCGATACTGGAAAATATCAGATGCATGTGTCATGTGTGACACAGATCCAATACAATCACGTATACTTAATACCTCACTAACATGAATGGGAAAATGAAGTGTGGCAGACTACGATGATATCTTTATGATCTAATATTTATCATCTTCGTCTATAGGTCTCGATTTCTCCAACTTTATGCTAAACTGCATCAGAGAAATCTTATTTTCTCTCACCGAATGCTAAACAACATTAGAGAAAACTTGTTTCCTCTTACCATATGCTAAACAACATTAGAGAAAACTTTTATATTCTCCAACTAAATGCTAAACTGCATTAGAGAACTTTTATGGAATTAAAAACTTATATCCCCCTATGTCATGTCAAACTTTAAGGATATAACCGTATAAAACTATATGTGTCTAATGACATAGGCTCAAAATCAATCTTTATATATGCCTAACGACCTTTAAAATGCTTAAGATTAACACAAATCTTAAGGCTTCCATACATATTATGACAATGTATGATAACATGTAACACTGAGGATAAACGATGATCATCTTTATTGATGAACCATCATACCGTCATAATACATCAAAACGTACAAATGAACGTGGAGCAAACATAACGATCTTTTAACTAACAGTACCTAAGGACTTCAAAACACCCGTACTGTATACTTGTATTCCAAACATAACTGGGCAAAGTCCTTTAGTTAAAGAATCGACTTTTAGTTCCTCAGTCTTTAAATGCTCTAAACCTTACTGTCACCTTTTCGTGTTAACAACTTCATGGTCAAATATTTGACCTCAAAATGCTAAGACCTGTGATATTCAATGTTGTTCTTAAACAACACAGAAACTTGATTATCACATTACAACTGAATGGGTTTAGCCATTGAATCAACAATAGATAATTAATAAATCAAAATTTTGAGCTAAACTGTCTGTGAAGCAGCCCTATAGTATGCATTATGTATGCATAGTTGAGAAAATTACCCGTGTCTATTTGACACACTTCCATGATATTGTACCATCTGCAACCTTAAAACTGTAACCTTAAGTGAACTTTCGATCATCCGGACACATAGCACAATTTGAATTTGAATTCCCTATGAGGTTTGGTCTGTTGACTTTTTTATATGTCAACACATAATCCTTGATTCCCTTTAATTATCTCAACACTCGTTTGACTGCATTTTAATGGTCTACATCTGGGTTAACCAAATACTGACCAAACAGTCAAACAGTAAATACATTGTCCTGCCTAGTACATAGCCAAGCATACATCAGGCCATCAACTATACTAGAATACGGAACATTCCTTATAACCTCTTTCTTTATTTTATTTTTTGGATACTGTGCAAAAGATTATCTCTCACTATGAAAGATAGTTGCTATGACAGGTTTACCGTTAATTGTATTAAACCTTTATAACATATACTGAATGTATACACTTTGTGAGAGGTATAATGAGTGTTAAGATATGTCCCGGTGAATCTGAATGCCTAGGACAAAAGATGCTACGCTAAGGTCCTTTATGTCAAAATTCTTGACCAAAAGTTGCTTAACCTTATACAACATCGTCAAGTAATTTGACGTGAGCTATATATAATCCACATGCAGTAATAGGAAGATAATTTTGCTCCCCCTAATCTTATAATAGAAGCACCTTTTTAACTTTATTTTCCATGAAGCCAAAGAGGTTATAACCTCATCAACTGTAAAGTTTCACTTTCAAGAGGTTTGATGTAAATCATACATTGATCTGCATAATATGCAAACTATGTCAGTTTCATCTGGATCCTGAAATCCTTCAGGTTGTACCATATAGACCACTTTATAAAGGTCTTTATTTAAGAAAGCAGTTTTGACAACCATCTAATGTAACTTTTCATCATCATAAGCTAAAATTGTCATAATCACTCAAAATGTATCCTACGATGATACAAGAGAAAATTAACATTAAAGTTAACATTTCACTCTGCGTGAACTATCAGGCAATTGAGCTAGTCCATAAATCGCAGAACTTTATCCTGAAATCCTTTAGGTCTTAAAACTTCATTTACAACTGACGGGTTTGTTGTTCTGCTACAAAATCAACTAGCTCCCTGACTTTATTATGCTTTATGGCTTATATCTCATAAATCATTGCAACCCACAATTTCGCTGTGAGTACAGAAACAACTTTTGTAAAAGTAACTGAATTCGTAACATTTCTAATATCATAGTATTGTTCACCTAATAGACTATATAGTTAGATGGGATAACAAGTCATCTCACTCCGGTGGATTTTCATAACTACATTAGATCTTGTATCCCCAGGAACCTTTGTGTGTATAGGTATGGGTTCATGTTCCTGTACAAGCACGGTACAAAGACCTGGATCTACCGGATCTAACTGTATAAGTAGTTGATACATAATAACTATAGTATCCATCCGGTCATCATCCTAAGAGTCATGGGCCCCACCATCATTTCAAACATAGTATTCTAGAAACTTAGCTGTTAGTAATTCTACTATTTTGTTCCCTCTTTGTCTACAGTAAGATCTATAGCCTCCAGAGTGATCAGGATATCTTACTAAATAGCAATAAATGGAATGAATGTGCAATTTTTCTTTAGAAGGATTATACTACCTCAGTAGGGAAACCTTATACACAAATGTGTGTAAGACTGAGTTTTCACACTTCTAGATAATTAGGTAGATTAGTTTTGTTCTGCATTGACTTTTTCAAGTCCTTTAGGTTGTGATTATGCCTTTTGGTAACACATTATTTTGCTCAAGACTACCTGATATAGTTAATCGAGTCACTATCCCAACCGATTCTATATATCTAAAAAACGGACAATTTCAAGTCCTGAAACACCATATTTGCCATGATATTCTCCTCCACGGTTGGATCTGACATTCTGAATGGATTTTCCTAATTGGTTCTCAACCTTCAGTCTTTAAGCAAGAACATATAACTGTAACGGGAATAATCATCACAAATGTCAGAATACTTTTGAATTTCATAATGCAATTGTATAAGGTCTTCTGATATCTTTATGTATCAGACTCAACAAGTTAGAAGTTGAGTTGACTTCAATATCCTTATTAGTCAACTTACCCCTACAAGAGTCAACACATGTTTCTAGATCATCATAATCTAGAATTGAGAGAATGCTTTCCTTAATCAATCTCTCAATCCTAGCTCTAAAAATGTGACTTAACTTTTATGCCACACCATGTATGACTTTTCATTCATCAAGGTCCTTCATTTCATGACTTGTTCAGCAAGATACGAAGAAGCATATATCTAATTCGGGGTAAAACACATTCTATATAAACCATATGACAAGAAAGTTGTACCATTTGTTTTGCATTAAATACAACTGTACAAAAGAAGCATTGAATACAAAATGTCAACCTTCTTTGTCCAAAATTGATCAAAAAATCAATTATAAAATGTGTCATGTAAAAATCAAAATGAATCTTGCAATAAGATTCAGTACATACATTCCCTATAGATATTACTTCCACTTCTTCATTGCTGTCAACCATCAGTTCCTCCTTATCTTTATTTAGCTTTATCTTGGATATGAACTTTTGCACCATGGAAGCACTATGATTAGATACTCCACTATATAGTCACCAAGTACTTAATGTGACTATCGAAGATCAGATTCATAAATTGACAAGCCAAGAAATTATTTAATAGTTATAGTCTTTCCTTCTAGGCCTTATTCTGTTGGCTTCTTTATGTCCCTAGGAACTTCATCAGCACTGAATTGACCAGCATCAGTATGTGGAGAAGATTTAATCTTTCTTCCTTTTATCTTAGTGTGCTTTATATTTGCCTTCCTTTTAGTTGCATCGAGGGTTGTAGGAGAAACAATCTTAAGTTTCTCCTCCTCAACATCGCAATGGGCAATCAAGGCATTGAACTCTCATTCCTCATCCTGTGAATAATATGTCATCACCAGATTACTAAACTATGGAGGGAGTGTATTTAGAATCTGATGAAGTATGAAGACATCAGGAAGAGAAATGTTCAGCATCTTCAGTCTACTGTGAAGACGTATTATTCTTGATATGTACTCCTTACTCCCCTTTTTCTCTCGTATACCTTATAAAGAATAATCTTTTATTCAAGGAACTTGTCTTAACACAACACTAGATTGGACTGTGTACCTTTGGGATACATTAACAAGAATTACTGTGCTACGTCTGTGTCTAGGAGTTCACTAAGTAGATGGTTGGGCATGAATCTCTTAATAGTCATCGAACATAATCTGTTAGACCGATCCTAGGCTTCATGGGCTGCTTTATGAGCTTTTGAGCTCATAGATGTATGTGGAGATGGCCTATCCTATCGTATGGCCATATCAGTCTCAGCTATCTCTATAACATTTAATACATCCTCAATTCTCTTCTTGTATTGAAACCGATCAGATTTTCAATGGTGACACTGGTTCTATTGACCGAAAAGGTGACTCTAAGTAACTTTAATTAGATCAGCACAAATGTAAGACAACAACGATACTTAAAGCCATTAAACAATATCTTTCCTAAAAATTCGGTCACATATATTATGAAACACCTGTGGGCTGAATGCATAATATATGTAACTAGACCTCCACATATAAAAGCGATCAGAGTACAAACCATCAACTCTATGACATTACCACCTGTGGGCGAATAGATCATTCAAGCAACGACTTTCCTCTATCAAATGCCTTTATGCACATCTCAAAATCTCATATAAGGCCAACATCTATGGGCAGAATAACCAAACATGAGACCAGAGACATCCCCTAACGTGCCATCAACTCTTAACGTACAATTTTCCAGGGTG
>JANZXP010000007.1:24584136-24598275 GCA_027576715.1 Erythroxylum flavicans | reverse complement strand
TTGAATAGGAAAGCAAAATCTATCTCAGTGTAGGAGGATAACTTAATAAATGCATACATAGTAAGCTATATAGTAACTGCTGGAATTCATATTATCCTTCAGATGTAAGAGGTCTATGAAATAAGATGCTTAGGTATATAGTTTTGCCAAAATCAAACCAATTATCCATTAAAATGTGAAACACTGCATCCCACTGATGATTGATTTCAAGCATATATGTCCTAAAAGATTGTAAGGAACCAAGTTATATATGTCCATTTCTACCTGCCCTTATGTAAGTAATCAATTAATCAGAACTACACTTATAAAACAATCACATAAACTTCAGCAAACTTAACATTGTGGCCTTCTGCCTGTCATTCTGTTCGATATAGACGTCAGATAAGAATGTTAGCCAATGAGATTAAATACATGAAAGAGCAGAACACAACTATCTTCTTTAGGTTGGCAGAAATTAAAGATTTTTTGGTAGCTTTAGCTTGATATTCATTCATCTTATGCTTGAAAATCCAATTGTTTATTGCACCATGTAGATTCAAATTATACTAATGACATGAACAAAATTATTTGGATATTCTCCCTTAAATGAGTTTACTTTTCTTAACCAAAAGAAAATGAGCATTCAACCAAAACAGAGCAGTTACAAGAGCTTCCTGAGTAAACATTACAGGATAACCAATCCTTAGTGATAATGATCAAGAACAAACCAAACCTATGAACACAATTTAACAATTAACAAACTGCAAAGGTTTAAAAAACAAGACGATGATCATAATGTTACTTTTTATGTATAAATAATTGAACTTCAACTCACTAATTTTTGTGATAGAATGTGAGTCATAACAACTACATGATCTCAATCATCAGTCTTGCTACTTTAGCTCTTATACATTTTTTGATTGGAGGGCAGGATTCTGACTATGAATAAGTGCCACTGCAATTGAAAAAGACTACAAAACTGACAAACTTGACTGAAAATGGACAAAACACAAGTCATCATAGACATTCACCTTCCTTAATGGGTGAAAACCTTTCTCTAAACCTTAAAAAGTTGAAGATGAAACATGAATTGTCAATGCCTATTTGACTAAATATGCAGTTGCTTAAAATTCTTGAATCCAAGAAGAATTGTAGCATTAACCAATGAATGAGCAAGATGCCACTAAAATTTACCCAAAAATGCAAAGATGGATCGTTTTAAGCCATAACTATACATTTGAACCATATTATAGAACCTCATTAATTGTTATTCAACTTGTACAAACTTTTTCCTCATATCTTTCTAGGTGAGAATTCGGCAGCAAAATTAACTACAAAAAAATGTGTGATTTAATCAAGTATATGATGACATCAAAAGAATGTGATCACAAATTCAATATAAGAAAACATTTTTTTATTTTTCTATTTTGCAAATACCATGTTATGTTTCCTCATTTTCAATCTTTCTGTGAAAAGAGAGAGGCAAAAAGGAAAAAAAGAATTCATTGGATAGAATAAAGAAATACTCTTCATTTGATGCCTGAGGAGTGATCGACAGTGGAGGGAAGGAGGCAAGACGAAGGATCGGACAAGATTTGGGTAACTTTTTGAGAGAGAAAGGGTGAATATACCAAGGATTAGAAATAAATTTATGGTTATGAAATGATTTATTTTTTCTTTTTTGAAATTGTACGTGTGTTTTTAATATGGCATCTAAAGACCAACTGGTCTATTTATAATGGCGCGTGTATGACACTTCTTAATTTCCGTCCAAAATAGTCTAAACATTGAGCAGACTTGTAAGGCCCCAAAGTACACCCTAGTTGAAATAAGACATGTTTATAAAAGTACCTGTGTGATAGGAGTTAGAATTGTGCTATTATTAGAATATGAAAGACATATGACTTGAATTTTTGGTCAAGTGGATCATATTTAGTGGTTTGGAATGGATTGACACCATTAGAGAATTGAGGTATTTAAAAGTACAATTTGGACTAGGAAAATTGTCAAGTGGCAAGACAATTTGGTACATGAAAATTAGAATGACTAAGCCTATGAATTATTGACATTTGACATAGCTAATGCATTAACATTTGATATCATTGATTGTGTGACAAGTGGACCAATCGTGGAGTGACATGTGGACTAATTACTTAATGACACATGGCTGCATTCATTAAGTAACAAATGGCCTATTAGAAGTTTATAAGTTATTGACATTTATTATAGTTAAATGATTGACAAATGGACTAGTAATTAATGGACAAATGGACCAATTATTATGTGACAAGTGGACCAACCTTGGAATGACATGTGGACTGATTTGTAGGTGACTAATGGCAGCATCTTAAGGTGACAAAGGGCAGCATTATCAAGTGTTACATGGCATCACATGTTAATTGACACATGCTTAAGTATATTGGAGACACCTAGCAACCAAAGGTGGCAAATTTTTTGCTGGAATGTTCTTTACACCGTTCACTTTGCTCCTCTCCATCGAAACCTCCCATCTTCTCTCAATTTCTGGATTTCTGCTGGAGTTTGGATCATTAACATTAGGAAGCTTTGTAAGTTATTCCATTTAGAAGTAGGTCTTTTGAATCTATGTATTATTACTTTGTTGATGCTGAAAGTTACACATTAAACTTAGGTACGTGCTGGTTGTTTGGAAGCTTGGTTTAGCTGAATTCTTGGAGTTGAATTTGAATTTTGGTGAGGTAAGGGAGTACTAAACTTGGTATCATAATAGAACATGTCTTGTTTGATGTGTAAAGTGGATATAATGTGTACTAAATTAATTAAGAATTGTGGTTAGGAACTTGATAGGTGTTAGGTACTTATTAGAAGCTGTGGTTCTACTGAATAGACATCGGTTTTTCAGCCATATCTTGACCTGTAGATATGAAAATGAGATGATTTTAAATTCAGATTAAAATAGATACATTTATCTATAACTTTTATGAAGAAGTCGAATTTGAATTCTATCACTAAGAGTTTTGAAATTTAGTTTAAAGTTAAGTTTTGGCATAGGCTACAGCACTATCCCTATCCTATTTTTATCAAATAAACTGTATTGATGTAGTTAGAATCAGACAAAGTTGTCCTCATAAAATTTGTAGCTCATTCTCTTAGTTTTCTATTGGTATAAATTTTGCAATTTTTGGATTTCATAATTGAGAGATATGAGTTTTATAAGTTTGAGTTCACATGCACTAGCCAAAATTTTGAACATGCACAGTCTGTAGTATTTTGAGCATAACTCATAGAATAATGAACCAAATTGAATGATTTTTATTTCTTTTGAAACTTAAGACATAGGGTAACATTTGTTTAGAACAACATATTGTCTAAAAACGTCAATTTCTAGGACAGAATGGCTATACAAAAACTAATCCAAAAACCTATCCTGTGAAAACAGTTGTTTGGAAGTTTCGGGTCCCTTATCCCACAATTGTGGGAAATGGTTAGGAAGGTGAAAAAACAAGATTGTGTGCAATTGATGATAGTATAAGGTTAATTGAGTAATAGTTAATTTAATTATGCATGATTAATTGAGATGATAATGTAAAGGATGTATAGTGTACAATGTTGAATTGCTTGATGTGATCATGAATGAATGAGTTCCAAAGGCTTATGTATTATGAATCGACTATGGATGTATGTGAATTGGGAATTTCTGCTATAATATTGTGATAATTCCGAACCATCAGTTGTCCAAGGAGTTTGATGGTTGGGACTGTGTTGGAAGTACTTTCTATTTGTGTGAATATACACGATTTGTGAAGACTCAATACCCTTATTAATGCATTATTGTGCATACTTGTAATTGTATGACATGTTAGGTTGTTTGAAAATCAGGGAATATGTCAAGTTGAACAAAATGGAATAAAGTTATATGTGTTGCAATATGTTCCTTATATGAGAATTCTGAAAAGAATCGTTTTTGTTTTAAAACGGTTAAGTCCTAGACGTGGATAAATAGGCATGCCTAGAAGGGTCTGCAGCTGCTCTTGTGACACTTTGATGTCTCTTGTTACTGACACTTTGGTGTCTCCTGTTATCGAGACATAAGTCTCTCTTATTCTGTGATACCGATGACGGTATCTCCTGTATTAGTCCCGTGCCCACTTCTGTATAAAGGATTAACAGATTAACTTGTTTTGTATTATATTATATGCTCAGTTATGACATAATAAAGCTTTGATATGAAACATTTGAGCTTTGTTCTGAAATAAGCAAATTCTGTTTCGTTACAAATAAGTTTTGTTATGATATTATAATATTCAATTTTGAAATTTGTGAGTTTTGCACTGAAGCAAATGTATAATCTGTTATGATATGCTCTGTTTTGTTCTGAGATTCCTGATATTTTGGTTCAGTTTGGTAATGGATAAGTAAACACTGCTTAGTATCTGATGTGATTTTGAATATGTGAATGTTCGGATGACTGTTTGAAACAGTTGTCAACTTATATCCTGTTTAGTTTATGCAATACGATAGTTTTGCCCCGTGTAGGTTCACATAAGAGGGTTTGAAGACTGGGACAATAGTAATCGCAATGGCTAACAAAGAATGTGTTTTGTTTTGGGAATGTATGTTTGGGTTGTATGTAATAATATGAGACATGATATATTTTGTTAAAAGTTTGTAAATATTGTAATACAAAATGTATTTGAACTTAAAATATATACTGTTTTATTTAAGGGTTTGTATTGTAATAACTTTAATTCAAGATGAATTGACGCATGTATTCAAATGAATTCGGTGTACTGGTTAAATTCTGTTTAAAATCAAATATGTATGAAAAAGTAATTATTGGTTGTTTAAATTCTGGCAACGCTTTGTATTGTTTTGATATGTTTTAGTTTTGATATGTTTTAAATCATATCTTAGGTAATATCTGCATATCTTTTCAGGAAGTATTTGAGTGTTACAAGACTTGAGAACGTTTAGACTTTAATTAAGCAGCTTAAAAAATTTGCCCTAAATTGATCAAATCCAAAAAAACCTTGGCCGCAATTGGCGCCAGCAAAAATTCCTAAACCTTTTTGTTTGTGCAGATCAAGTTAACAAATTTGGACTTCCTAAACCTTTTTGTTTGTGCAGATCAAGTTAACAAATTTGGACTTCCCTAACTAACGTATCTTCTTTCTTTTCTTGGCTCTTTGGTCTTTTGTAGATTTAAATTATTTGATACCTGCATTACCAACTTAACAAACTTTATCACTGCAAAGCATGTATATTTAAACACCACGTGTCAAAAGAACTTTTGCACTTCCTATAAATCTCTTTTGTTATTTGTATTGTGAATTTGCATTTATTTTGTCAAATATAAACATTCAAAACGACATGTATTTGCCAACCATATAAACTGCTATGACATAACGCAGTCATCCCCAATTTACAAAACTAATATGAAAGGGTAGGCATCGTATTAAGTAAAAAATCCCATAAAATAAACAAAAATACGATACTCTTAAAATCCATACGACATAAGCAAGCTCACCACCATAACTTTATTTAGTTCATTTCTACTTTGTATATATATATAATAAGTAGGGGCCATATAGCTCCCATTACGCTTTCTCCCCAGTGAGGAGGTCCATGACCACACGACTGATGCTTCCCTCATTCTTCTTCAACAGCTTCTTGTTTGTTTCTTTATCACGGAAGCCCTGCAGGATCACATTAACTTCTAGTCTCAGCTTATATATAAGCCAAACCGGAGAAAAAAAATCCACAAAATAATAATTTAAGGGAAAATAAAATATTTTGGAGCCTCCAAAAGAGATTCAACTTGGACTCTAGATGTTAACTCACCATCTCGTGCAACTCTACAAGGATGGGATCCCATTCAGAAACACCGCACAGATCATCTACTGACTGCTCCAGATTGTATTCATTCAACCGCAATATCTCCTTGTTCAAACCAACCTGCTTGAATCCCATTTCCTCGAGTTCCTTAAGGAGCGTGGCCTCCACAGTATTGTCTGCACTGGCATCAGGAAGCAGATTGGAGGATACAGAAGGGGCAGCTTCAGACAAGTCTATCATAGGATATGACACAGATGATGAGGCCTCTGGAAGAAGAGGGGCTGAAACATCTTGGTTTACTGGTAAGGTGTCATTTATAGATATGTTGAGATCGAGATTCTTTGCAGGCTCTTGCTCACACTTGGGCTTTACAGATTCAGCCGCTTCCGGATTACTGCAAGGTTCCTTGTATCCATCCCCTTTAGGCGGATTAGCATCCATAATTTCAGGGAAATTTGCTAAACTGAAGTCAGGGGGCAAATTCAGGTTGAGGACTTGAGAGTCTTTCAGGGAAGAATCAACCTAGTAAGTGCGGGAAAGCACAATTAACAAAAATTCTAATACCGATATAAAGATGGACCTTAAAAAATCATAAAAATTTTGCACCTCAATTTCGACCCAGATTCGTTGCCCAAACTTTACAAATGATGGGGATGCCATCTTCCAATATGATACGTATCTGCCTGGCCGTTCAGGTGAAGTAAAATCAACTGCAATGTCAAGTTCACCACCCACAGGTATACCACTCATAGGAATCTAGAATCAATCCATCACAACACAGAGCAAAGAGATTGTAAACAACAACACAGAGTAAAGAGATGTAAACAACAACAAAGAGTATATAGATATATATATATAGAGAGAGAGAGAGAGACAGAGCAAATGTAATAAGTTGCACTGTATGACACCCAAGGTAAAGGAGCTAAACAACCTCACCTCTATATCAGCAATGTTAGTGTGGCTAAGTTTACTTCCTCCAGTCCACGTGAGTTTTAACCCATGGGGCCAAGCAATATTACCACTGTTGCGCATCCGCCAAATCTTGGTGAAAGGAGTAGATGGAGCCATCACAGTGCCATCTAGTACATTCACATCACTAACGAAACAACTGTCTAGTTTAGCACGTGCCGGCCTGGTGACACAACTTGTTATCATAGTTGGTTGGGGAGGTGGAACAGGACAAGAATTTGTCTTAAGCAACAGGAGAATAAATCACAGATCAGCGGAGAAAAGAAATTCAGCCAAGTTGTTAAAGTAAATACACTCAAATTAAGCATGGTTGGAAGTCTACTTACAGCATTATGTAATCCCCTGAAAGACCATGGATGCCAATATGATAATGATACTGGCCTCTCCATTTTAATGTAATCAGATTCATTACCCATTTGTTGAAAGCAGATGCTGCAGAGATCATAGTCCTCTTTTCTGCAAAACAAACAAAAAACAAATCATCATTTCTATTAAAAGAATACTGTTCCCTTACAGCATAAACATTTTCCTATGAATTCCTTACACTTTGGACCTGTACCGAACACCAGTAATTGGAAAAGCCCCACAACCATCACATTTGATGCCCTTATGGAACATACCACCGGTGGCAGTATTATGACTGTTGCTCCTCATAAAAGGACCAGCACAAGAAGGCACAAAAGAGTCACTTGCCATTGTTATTCCACTAAACATGCATTCAGCACCAAGAGGCCCTGCTGAAAAACCACTTGTATGGCCGGCATTCTTGTTCTTACAACCTGCCACCACATCACCAGCACATGACACAGGTGCTTCAGAATTCATAGTCTGGCCTCCATATTGAATGGCATCACCAGGAGGACGTTGATTCAAATCAACAGCAGAAGAGACATGTGTACTTGATGTCCCTGCACAACTAGTTATGCTTTCCTTTTTCATTTCCTCACTAGCTTTTGGAGTGGAATAGGATTTCGGTGACGCATCCGGTGTCTTGATATCATTAGAGGCATTTTCACCAGTAAAAGGCGTAGAAGGGTGTGGGTTTTGTGAAGGCCCAGTTTGGAAGATTGAACTCACATCAGCATCAGCAGGTGATTGACCAATACTGGTGAAGCACTTAATAAGGTTGGTGGTCACTTCATTATTTGAAGGCAAAGCTGCTGAAGCTAAGTCGATGAATAGCTTTGAAAGCCCTTCTCGCAATGGCTCTGGCACAGACTTTAACAAGTTAATGTTTGATAAGGCGCTTTCAACTTGACCTGATCTCCTCGGGGTAGAACTACCACTGGATCTAGCATATGATTTCCCACATTTGTCATTACGAACCAGTACATCAATCCTCAAAAATTTTATATTTTGTCTCACAACATCAGCAAGATCATCATCATCAACAAGCGTCACAATATCCCCGTCTTCGTCAATGTAAGTGAGTGTAAAATCGGAATCAGGAGGGAAATTAAAAAGACCTTGGATCTTTGATCTCAATCCAACCATGTCAAGACCCAGTTGGCCATCCTCGTTGACATAAGTGTTAAATCGTCTCAGGATATCACCACACTTAACCTGCAGATACAATCAATATTTGTAATATGAGAATAAGAAATTTGGTCATGTAAAACAATACTAAAATACTTTAGTTAAGCATAGCAATCAAAATGAGTTCATAACCATAAAAACAGAAAGTAATATACAAATCCCAGTCGATAATGTAAAAGTTAAACAGCCATTGCAGAAGAATAAATTAGCTAAGCATGTAAACGAAAACAGATGGCAACCGACGTCAATATAGCGCCCTCTAACACGCCTTAAAATTACAAACCGATGAAAGAAAAATAATAAGAATAAAAATATTTAATTTATACAGAAAGATGTACATTCCATTAAAACAAAGTAATCCCTAATCAACTTAGAATACAGAATCTAAATCTTACGGTCGTCCAAATCAAGGCAGAGCAAAATTGACACAAAAAAGAAGTACGAAAGCGTATACCAATAGAAACAAATTCCGAAGAGCAATGAAGAAAACCGTAGCAAGTAAGGAAAAAAAGTATAGTACCTTGATCACCATAGTGGAAAACTCCATAACTTCAGCACGCTACAAGTAAAACCAGAAGAAGAATGAAAGAGGTTAAAGAGAAAGAAATCAGAAACCCTGATACAGAAGAAGAATTCTAGAGATGATAGCGATACAATAGGGAGACGATCAGAGAGGAAGAAGGGAGAGTGACTCTTATCATTTGAAGAATCAGGTGCGCGTGTACTGTCATTTGTGTGGGGTGAGGTATAAATACGGTGCGTTCTGACTTACTGGATAAGGCAGAGCACTCCTCGTTTCTTGTTGACCAATACACAAACACCTGCTTTCTTTATTTCTCGTGCTTTCTTTATCGCCAAGCAAATGGCTGGGCCCGTTCGTTTAGTTCAGGAATTAGTCTCCCTCTGATCTTACGTGGACGCATTTCATTGGTTGCCTATTTGGATGTCATTAGTAGGATCGATTGCATTGGATTATTATTAGTTTTACACTTAAATTTTAATACGGTGAAAATAATATCACCAAAATAAGTTTTAAAGATTACTTAAAGATCTTAAGGTAACTACTCAGATTTGTATTTGTTAAAGATGTTGAATCTTTTGAATTTAAATATTGAAATGATGATCTAAAATGAGTTTATCACTTGATCTAAAGTCATTATATATATAATATCTTTTTTCACCCTAATTATTTATTTAGCATACGTTTCATGCTTGTTTGAGTAATGACAATGTGATTCTCTACTGTCATGCTCAAAATAGCTAAGATTTTCATAAGAAAATGTCATTCATTTAATGAGAAATAAAAAGGAATATCGAAAATTTGAGTGGCTGAAGCTGAAGCAGCCACTTTCGAAGTAACATAAAGAAAAACAACGACTGGAGTGTGTGAGTCAGAGTCGAAAAGAGGATTTCTCACTTCTTTCTCTCATTCAAAACCGTGCATGAGACTTTCATCGCGCACGACTCATATATATATATAATTAGATGAGTGATAAACTCATTATCATTTCAATATTTAAATTCAAGATCTTTAATAAATAAAAATCTTGAATAGCTAATTAAGATCTTAAATCAAAAATAGAATTACTTATTTAAAAAAAGAAATAATTAGGCTGAAAAAAGATATTATATATATAATGACTTCAGATCAAGTGATAAACTCATTTTAGACCATATATATACACACACACACACACACACACACACACACACACAACCTCAACCTTGGACCATGACCAGCACTGAAGGAGTAGTAAACTCAAGGTTTATTAGACCTTTACCAAGCCTAAAACACCATCAAATCACTATGTTCATAATAAAGATAAGATTATGAATAATTTAACAAAAATTAGAATCATCATAATTTTTTGGATACTTAAAATTTTTTGTGATTTTTTATAATTTTTAGATAAATAATTATATGATTGGTTTAAAATCTTAAGGTAATTGCCGCGATCGAACCTTGGACTGTGACCGGCGTTAAAGGAACAGTATCTTAGCATGCCTAAAGTATTGTCAAATCCCTATATCCATAACAAAAATGAGATTTCAAAATGATCAAACTCATGTTGATAATAATCAAACAGTTCTAACAATATACAATACACAATGTGCTACAATGTTGAAATAGTTAATATAAGGGAAATCCAACATATATAAGACTATTGTGGCTCTAGATTCAAAGGTTATCAACAAACATACATCGAATCGCCAGAGAGGAAGAAGATCGATGAAGTACCCTGTTAAAGAGATCTGAAAAGAAGATCCTGAAAAATAGTTTAGGGGAGATAGACCTTACTGAGTGAATTAATATTATGGTTATGTTATGCACTCCTAAGGATTTCAAGTGATACATATATATGTATATATTTATAATGTATTACATACATAAATGCAATTTCATAACATAATGATTTTGTTTGTAAACATGATTGCATTTTTCATATCAATATCATGTCACATATTCATCATAATCACAAATCACAAATAATTGTGAAGGACTGCCGAATGACCCTATAACATACCTCTTAACCACATATTATAGTCATAAAAACTCTCTTGTTCCACACGGGTCACTTAGTTTAATGTAGTGGACTATTGTCTTAAAGCTACACTTAACCGAACTGCCAAAACCTCACTACGACGTGATTGTCATTCGAGAGCAAGCTCAACCGAACCACCTCAACCTCACTATGATATGATTGTCGTCCGAGAGCAAACTCAATTGAACTACCACAATCACATACCATAGATCAGTTGGCATTCGAGAGCAAGCTCGACGGAACCGCCCCATCGTGTGTGTGTGTGTGTGTGTTTTAACCCATATGTATGAATGTCATGCGTGCATATGATAATGATGGTAATTTCCATGATGAATATGAAACTCTAATGCATATTCATAACCATGAATATTAACTCACAGATAGGATGCGCTCCTTCGCACCGAAAGTGTCTCGAAGTGGAGAGTTCTGCTTTTGATTGACCTATAGAAAGAAAAGTATGAATAATCATTAAGATTTAAAACCTAAACCAATTTTGGATACCTTGAGAATAAGACCACGATTCAATACTAAGGAGCTCTATTTTCTATTTAAAAATGATGATGCCACGCTTTATGAGGAGCCTATTAAAAATTCAACAGAGTTTTCCCTATAAAACAGACATCCCCTTCCGAAAGAAGGGTCATTCCTGCAGTGAAAATACACTTTTATAACCACTAATAACCACAGCTCAATTTGGGTCTCCAAACTACATGTCTATGCCCAATTAAGTCTACATTTACATCGCAAAAATTCATATTAAATCCAATCATAATTCAAATATACCAATTTTTAACCCATAAACCCCTATTTATACTCAATACATCTACATAATCTTAATTCTAACCAACAACGACTCAATTTAATCGAATTCATGCATTTTTATAAAAACATAACCCTTTTTAAATTTTTATCTCACAAACTATGAAGAATTTCAGTATGTTTCTTTTATAAAATTGATGTAAATAATATTTGATAATTTTAAAAATTATTTCTAACTACTTCTGGGTTAGTCAACACGTCACCGGAGCGTGGGGCACATGCGCTGGTGCTGGAGAGGCGGTGACCTTCACCACTCACCCAGAAATGACGAGCTTACCTCCAGGAATCCAATGGCACTAGTCTTGCATTGAAACTCCTTTCGGTTTGCAATAATCGAAGGATTAAAGCTCAAAGGTGACTCATTTCTGTTCACCGATAAAATGGGCTAATTGGTGTTGGGTGTTCCTCATTCCTTCACTTTTAGGGACTTTAGACACGAAGGTGGTGTTAGTTTTTCCCAAAAATGACTAAAAATAGGAGTTCGGTGACTTACTTAAAAGAACCAAAACTTCCGGTCATGATTTCTCCAAATTCGGGTCATTTTTGAAGAAACAAGTTTAGGGGTTCCGTAGAATATCCTGACAAAGCTCTAGATCGTAGGAAACGGTTATCGGATGGTGAAGGTGTGAGTGTCGGAAGTTGAGAGTGAATAGTAACTTATGAGGAAAAAGATTTAAGAGAGAAATAAACTTGAGCTTTCTTCATCTTAACTTATACTTTTATAGGTTTTTCTCATTACTGGTCCATTACGGAGTAATTAAAAAAAAATTGGATCATTACAGAATATTCATCAAAATAAGTTATTCATAAATTGTTCTATATATATATATAATATCTTTTTTTAACACAACTATTTTTACTTTTTAGATAAATAATTATATGATTGGTTTAAGATTTTAAGGTAATTATATAAGATTTTAATTTGTTAAAAATCTTGAATCCTTTAGGTTTAAATATTAAAATAAAGATCTAAACTAAATTTTTTACTTGATCTAAAGTTATCTAACTTTAATTAGTCAAATATTTATTAAAATAATTCATTCATAAATTGTTATATATATAATATTATTTTTAACACACTTATTTTTACGTTTTACATAAATAATTATATGATTGATTTAAAAACTTATGGTAATTATTTATGATTTTTGTTTGTTAAAGATCTTAAATCATTTAGGTTTTAAATATTCAAATGATGATCTCAATAAGTTTATCATTAGATCTGAAGTCATTTAACTTTTTAGTTGAAAATTTATCCAAATAAGTTATTCATAAATATTTTTATATCCATATATATACAATATCATTTTTAACATATTTATATTTACTTTTTAGATAAATAATTATATGATTGGTTTAAGATCTTAAGGTAACTATATACGACTTTTATTTGTTAAAGATCTTGAATCTTTTGGGTTTAAATATTGAAATGATGTTCTAAAATAAGTTTATCACTTAATCTGAAGTCATTTAACTTTAATTAGTTAAATATTTATGAAGATAAATCATTTATAAATATTATATATAATTTCATTTTTAACACGTTTATTTTTACTTTCAGATAAATGATTATATCATTGGTTTAAGATCTTAAGGTAACAATTTATTTTTTTTATTTGTTAAATATCCTGAATATTTTGGTTTTAAATATTAAAATGATTATTTAAACTGAGTTTATTACTTCATCTAAAGTCATTTGAATTTAATTAGTCCTGTTGGGTTACCCATAGTTGTATGCATCACATGCATGCGTAGGCAGCGGAAGTGTCGGAATCAAGATTTCAATACCATGATAACCCGGAAACTACAGAATTATACATGTATGCAAGGATATGTAAAGAACATGAAATATAAAACTTCAAGGATATGTAAAGAACATGAAATATAAAACTTTCTTACCTTATGTTTTTCCTCCTTTCTTGTTTCTTCTCCTTGTTTGGTTTGTTGCAAACACCAAACCCTTCCTTGATCACCCAAGAATACTCAAAGAAGATGAAGAAACAATGTATAAGGGTGATTTGAGCTCTAAATTAGATGAGTTCTAGTAGATGCTCAAGATGATAGAAGATAGGTCAAGAATCTTGTTGCATGCACTTTGATTCATGCAACAATTGTATGAATTGTAAGAACAAGACTCAAGACAGCTCTCTCACTCTAGAACTCTTATAGATCCCTTATGCTCTTATTTGCGTGTGTAAGAAATGGTAAGACCTTGTGTACATAAGTGAATAACTCACTTATGTTCCATTTTGTGCCCTTTCTTGGCCACGATCGTAGCCTAGCTCTCCTTCGGTTATGATCATGGCCTACTTAAATTTAGACATACATACTATGTTTTTCATCTGATCTTAATTCAAGCAAATCATGAGGGATTTCATGATGTCAATTTTTCGGAATATAATTGGATTAACACACAAACTCTTTAATAGTTAATTATCCAACTTATGAACCTTTCCATAGACAATTACCGTGCAATTCG
>JANZXP010000007.1:24564381-24584036 GCA_027576715.1 Erythroxylum flavicans | reverse complement strand
ATAATCATATTGTATTGCTTGTGTATTTTGGTGAATAGCTTTTACATGTATTTATATATATATTTCGTATCTGATAATAATAACAAATAAGATATTGAAGATCAAATGAGATACACAAGATAAGATAAAATCAAATGAGACATTAAATAAATACATATCAAAGAGAAAATCATATATATGATGGTAAGATTGCATGAAGATCTGTATATGTTTATCACGATATCGTTTTATCTGAAGCCTAATCGGACTTTAGTCATCGAGATAATTATTGAATTAGTCGTCAAGATAATTACTGAAACAAAATTTAAGAAACCCCGATCTCATCATACATCTTGCGCATGTACATGCCATCAAAAGGAAAAAGAAAAGCTACGCATGCTCAACGTATCAAATTTTTAAGGCTGTGGGTTTTGCAAAGGCCCAGTTTTGGCAGGTGATTGACCAATATTGGTGAAGCAGTTAATATGGTTGGAGGTCACTTCATTATTTGAAGGTGATACGTCCAGTCCAGTCAAAGCCATTTATGCTTAAGGTGAGAATGAGATTTGATTAGAATTCTTCGATACTAATTACTGGAGTTACTTCCCTAAACAAAAAAGGAGCAAAACAGCTAGTTGGCATTATCCAATAGCAAATATCCTCTCTAACTTATTATCCATTTCTAAGCAAATACTACTGCAAATTTCGAGCCATAATCTGCAAACAGCATGGTCGAGTTTACCTCTCTGGCTTACAAATGCATGTGAGACAGACGTCAATCCTCAATACTTTTAAGTTTTGTCTCATAACATATCAGCAAGATCATCATCATTTTCAAGCGTCACAACATCCCCATCTTCATCAATGTATGTAAGTATAAAATCGGAACCAGGAGGCAAGTAAAAAAACCCATGAATCTTTGATCTCAATCCAACCATGTCAAGACCCAGTTGGCCATCCTCATTGACAGAAGCATTAAAACGTCTAAGAGTACCATGATATTTAACCTGCAGATACAATCAATATTTGTAGTATGAGAATAAGAAATTTGGTCATGTACTAACGCATAGAGATCAAAATGAGTTCATAATCATAAAAACAGAGAGTAACATACAAATCCCAGTCGATAATGTAAAAGGTTAAACAGCCATTGCAGAACAATAAATTAGCTAAACGTACAAATGAAAAACAGACTTACAGGAGTTTCTGGTTGACCAATACACAAACACCTGCTTTCTTTATTTCTCACGCTTTCTTACTGGATAAGGCAGAGCACTCCTAGTTTCTTGTTGACCAATACACAAACACCTGCTTTCCCGTTCGTATAGTTTAAGGAATTTGTATCTTACGTGTCACATTATTATTTTAAGATATTAAAGTAAACTATTAAAGATTTTTATTTGTTAAAAATATTAAATTTTTTGAGTTTAAATAGTAAAATGAGGTTTAAAATACTGCAATTGATAATTACTGCAACAAAATTTAAGAAACTTCCATCTCATCATACATCTTGCACATGTACATGCCATCAAAAGGAAAATTTGAAAAAGCGTGCATGCTTAATGTATCAAATTTATCAACTATAAGTCTATAATGTCATAGCTGCTGGTCCAGATACGGGTCTCTTGGAGTTTTTGGACTTAAATATCCTGTAACCGTGCTTGAAACATCTGCGACGTAATTTTTCAACCGTGAGGTACTACGTGTCAACCACCCAGATTGAGCTTCTTCCTGTACTTCAAGCATGCTCTTTCTTTCTTCCTCCACCAGAATCTCAAGCCACCTCTTAGCCATGTACAGCTTAACAGCTTCCACCCCTTCCTTCACAACTTCGGGTGGTGGAATCACAAGAGGATTCGAATCCAAGTTGAGTTTGATTAAGTTGTCTAACCTTCCAAATGTGTCTGGTAATGCATGAAGCTGGTTGTTACTAAGATCAAGTTCCTTGAGGTTTGTTAAATCGCCAAATGTCTCTGCAAGCTCCGTCAGGTCACTGAAATTATTGCTCAAATTAAGGCTCTCAAGATTTGATAAATTCCCAAATGACAAGGGAAGACCATTAAGCTCATTGAAGTGAGCATCCAGCTGCCGAAGACTTCTCATCTCGCCGATAGAAGTTGGGAGTGAACGAAGCTTGTTCAACTGGACAAAAAGCCTCTGAAGCTTCACCATCTCATGGCCGATATTAGTTGGCAAGTACGTCAGGCGATTGAAGCTCACATTTAACTCCAGCAGTGACCTGAATATTATAAAGTACAACATGAATAGAGTTTGTTTAATCAGAAAGGGAAAATAGAGTTTACAAACTAGAGTTACCTGCAATGGCAAATAGAATCAGGCAAGGCTTCTAGCTTGTTGCCCGACACATCTAGTATTTTCAAGTTCTGTAGCAAACCAATTGAATCTGGTAGTCTTTCCAATAGATTTGAAGCTAGATTAAGCTCCTCAAGATTCTCTAAACCAGCAATTGAATCAGGAATCATCTGTTTCCTCAGAAAATTTGAAAAAATACAGTTACACAATGTCCATACTTTCACAAGCTCAATCCTATGCAGAAATCCTCCTATCACGGGGAACTGTGTGCAGCCTGTAACATTAAACTAGATTACTGCAAAGGAGGAACTATTATATAGCGAGCACCCACCGTAAATACATGATGAATAGTTGCATCTTCTTGCACAGAAAATCAAGTGTTTAAGACTAACAAAATGGATTTCACTCTGGTAGGCTTGGCATTTCAACAGGAGGGCTGGGTTGGACCGGTTTGGGTCAAAATAAGATCAGACCACTCATTGCCAACCCTATTAATGACTCTGGTTTCCAATCTTTTTTCAACACAGAGAATCATGTTCTGAACCTGTTATGGTGTAACCATACAAGCAGCTACCAATGCCGATACAAAAATCATTCACCAAATGCAGCTCATAGAGAAGCATTTATTGTTATAAATCAGGATTTTGATTTCATTTAGAAAAACTTCTCCCATCTCTTTTTGTTATTTACTGATTCATTCATAGCCAATCCAAAAAACAAGTTGTAAAGCACCGGATTGTATTATCACAAGCCATTTATGTATTCTAAAAATTGAGCTAAAATTAGTGAATTAGGCCATATCAAAGATTCAATGAGCAAAAAGGAAAGGACTACTAGAATTTACAACCAAGAAATGTGTAAAGTAAACAAACCTCGAGTTGGTTATAAGAGAGATCAAGCACTGTGAGTCCATGAATCTTTCCAAACGCCTCCGGCAAAAATCTCAACCGCCGGTTTGACAAATCAACTCTCTCCAACCCCGTTCCACTCGCCAGCTGAAGGATTCCCACCACCTCCTCATTCACAGCCTCCTTCTCCTCCGCCTCCGCAATATCGTCCACCGTGTCCTCTTTCTTCGAATTCTCGTAAATCTCAACCAAGCGATTCTCCGCATCCTTCAGAAGCTTCTCGTAAGCGCCGTGCATCTCCTCCAATTGCATTATCGTCTTATACAAGCTCATCTCCTTCTCCGCCACCTTGCGGCACTGTTGCTCCTTGTCGGCTAAGTGCGCTCTCCACTCGAGGCGGTCGACTTCGGCTGGTCGTGGGGAGAGAACGAGCTCTTCGAGCTGTTTGGAGAGCGCGGATTCGATTTCGACGAGTTTTTGCTTCGCGGTGTCGACAGTTTCGTGGTCTGGTCGCGGACCGAGGGTCAGAAGAACGGATCGGGTCTGGGACACGTCCGAGATAGCTCTAGTCATTGAGGCCAGGAGCTTCGGGTCGGATAAATGGGGCAATTCGGAAAGGATTGGGGGTTGTAAGCCGGAAGGAGAGGTCAGTGGTGGTTGCTCAACGTCGAAGGCTTGGTCGACGGTGGTGGGATAAGGTTTGGGTCCGAATGAAGGGAGTCGGGCCATGACGTAAGATAGGATTGGGAAGAATTTCGGGTTCGGATCCATTGTTCGGAGCCTGTTAGTGAGAGAGTTAAGCGTTGAAGAGCTCTTTACTTGCAGCGTGTGTATATATATATGACGATCGTTAAGACCTAAGAGAGAGGGGTTTTGCTATTCTCACCCGGTCTTTTCGTGGAGACTGGGTGACAGTGAGAAATGGACATATATATAAAGAGAAACAATTTCTTATAGGAGTGAAAGATAATACTACTACACGACCCTTGTGATTTTATAAAATACTCTTATTTATTTTGAATAATTTTTAACTATAAAATAATATAAATTTATTATTTTTTAATTAATAAAAATCCTCCAATATTATTATTTTGTTTCAAATTTTGTAACACATATTATGTAATGGTTTATTATTGTACACTTGACATAGACACTACTATTATATTTATAATATTAATTTACATTGAAATTTTTTAACAATATATTATTTTTATAAAATTAATTTTATATTATTTACGCTTTAGTTTAATAAAAATATTAACCAACTACATAATATTTTTAATAATTGTTTGAAGTCGAGTTAGGTGTGCTAAATTTTAATACCGTTACACTTGTTTATCATTTACATTTATTTAATAATGTCATAACAGTAATAAGATGACAATAGTGTGCTGAATTTTAGAACTGTTACACGTGTGGGCCTCGCAGCTGCCCTTGGAACCACTACTTTATCAAGACTACACGTTAACCTTGATAATTATGTATTATTGAAGAAACGCCAGTGGTTACTCTGAATTGGCTCCAGGAACATTTCCATTGCACAAGAAAGTCCAAATGTGAGGATTAACTTGGAAGAGAGACGAGGCTTCCGCGGTTTTTGTAGTTATCAGGACATGCTTCCTGTTTGTCCTTAACTAAAAAGGGACAAATCAACGAATACATCAAAACGTTTATGAGTTGGATGATTGGATCGGAGCGCCTGTCCTCCAGTAGTGGTAGGGTATCATGTCAGATGGTTTGATGAAGCCATACACCTCCCTCGTTAAGGCCAGCATCAATGTACTTAGAACCTTCTCAACAAGGTGCCTCCTGTCTTTCAGGAGCATCTTCGTGTACTTTTCAGCATGTTCCCAAAAAGACATAATTTTGACCTAATCGAATCAAAATCAGAAAAATCCTTTTCTGTAGCACAACACAAGTATAACAATCCGATCTTTCGGCCATAATTTACATGATTTCCTACCAAAAAAAAGTTATCAATATTAGAATTAAGAGCTTTAAGCCTTTAACTATTACATAAAATAATATCATTTTGTCTAAATAAATTACCGCCGACCTTTTCAAATTTAATATCAACTAAAATTTTTTTACATGAGTTACTCGAAAACAATTTCTTACTAATTAGGGTTAATACTGAAAGACTTATCCTAACACTAGAAGATTTTGAAAAACCTATCTCTATTACCTCATGTATCTAAGTTGTAATCAACTAAAAGACAAATTTTTCTCAAATTTTGAGTATTCAAATTAATATTACTTTTAATTGATAGTTTAAATTAAATATACTTTATGAATATTTAAATACGTTTCAAAAAAATAAATCTCACTTCATAAACAAATCGAATCAATCTTTAATAAAAACAATAACTATATAGAGGAATTAATCAAACATCTTACACATTAAAATCTTTGTATGCCATTCAGCTCTGATGATTTGTTGGGATGATATCTAATCTTTTCTCTCCCAACGACTAACCATGAGCTTTTGATTCTGCTACCTTCTATATGTTTTGTAGGTCGTGAATACAATCTAAAACATGACCATGTATCTCCTTTTTTTTTTCTTTTTGGAGAGGGACGTACCCATATCTTAGGTTATTTGTCTTACTTTATCTTTTCTCCGTAAATATATGAGGCAAGATACAACTATCTCTCGTATTGTTACTTAGTTATGTCACCATTTCAAGTTATGTCACCGTTTCAAATGGCTACTAGCATCGCACTTAGTTCCGATACTTTAAGTAGGTTATGGTGAATTTATATATGCTTACTTTATTTATATTTTTTTCATGAACATAATAGAATGCTAAGCTACTTAATAAGTTCAATTCTAATTCTATTTGTATTAAAATCATATACAAATTCCCATTATGTAAATTAATGAAGCATCAATCTCATGACTCTCACATTAAAATTAAACTATTTATCAGTACTCGTAGATTTAACATAGTTATAACCATTGAATACATAGTTAAAATTAAAATAAAATCTAACTTTTATTTGTTAACCAACTCAACTGAAGTTGAAAAGTAAAAATCAAATGGTTATCTTTATATTTAAGTTGTGAAAAATAAAAACAATTTTATACTAAATAATTTATTAAATTAAAGATATCACATGCTTGACTTTTGATAAACATATACATATCTTCATGCAATCTCGCCATCTTTAATATGTATTTATTCATTATCTCATTTGATTTTATCTTGTGTATCTCATTTGATCTTCAATATCTTATTTGTTATTATTTTATAACTTTGTTAATAAGATAAATAAATAAAATTTGGTTTGAATTAAGCAAGTATATAAATACCATTATTATTATATAAAAAGTCAATCATATTGCGTCTAAATTAAAACTATACAACAAAAGCTTAAAAATTTCTAAAACCTTTAATATATTAAATAATAATTTTAAAATAAGAATTACGAAAAGAAATGTGTTATCGTTTATTTCTAAATAAAACTTGTGACTTTAATGTTTGAATTTTGAACTCTACTTTATCACAATGACATTAGGTTAACGAAAATCCACAGCCCAACACATTGGATTGGGTGGGACTTGGGAGAGGACGGGCTAACTTCTAAGCTGTTTAGCATTTTTAATTTTATTCCAAGACTATCGTACTTCGTACTGTAGATTTATGGGTTCAGCCTTGCACTGTAAAGTAATTACACAAAAAATATTTTTATAGTTTTTAAAAATTAGAACAAACCAAAATAAAAATTAATTAGAACAAACCAAAATAAAAATTAAAGTAGGCAGGTTTTTTAATAATTATCTTTCAAAATTAATTATTATTTTAAAATATATCCTACATAATAATATTTTAATTACACGATTTAAAACAAATTATAAAATAATCAAATTAATTAGTTTTTAACATATTTTAACACATAACTCACTTTCTAACGTTTTATAAAATCTGGTAGTGGCAAGAAATGGAAAAAAAAAATCTGCAAAAAGGGACTGGGTTCGCAATACACTCTTCCTTGTGTGCAACTGCAGTTTATATGCAGGTGACATGTTGAATTGGTCAGAGACATGTCGTTTAAACGTGTCTGGTATAACACATATGTCATCAATAATACACAGCCGGGCAATTTCTTCAAATCCATGTTTGAGCCCATGACGAACTATATCGCTTAGGTCCACACACGGTTTAGCAAAACAGAAGTTTGAGCAGAAAGTAACAACAAACTGACTTGCCTTCTTTCCTGCGCTTATTTTAAACAATTCCTTGAGCACATGTAGTTTGCAACCTCTAATCTGTAAATCATCCATGTTCTATTAGGTTTTTGCACTTGTTTTATTATCCTGTGCTCCACCATTTCTCGCTTGCTTCCCGGGCACTTATTCTAGTTTGGTCAAGTTGTAAAATCACTGTTATAAAAGATTATGACAATATATTACGAAAGGTACTGTATAATTAACCATTAATTTTTAAGTTGTTCTCCCGATTTGTTCAGAATACGCTGATTCTGCCCTTTTCTTGACCCGCGAAACACGAACCAAAAATGGATAAAAACGTGCAAGTGCAGGAACATGAAGCCTAAATAACACACTATTCACCATCAATCAACAGACGTATTCACACCTGTTGTCTTAGTTCCATTCCACGTGTCCATAATGAACCCTACGAATGGTGACACGTATAGAGCCGGCCTAGGTGGCAAACGTATTTCCAAAAAGATTTGCACAGAACCTTATAAATAACGATCGGAAACAGAGCAGGAACAAAATTGGTACAAAGGGTACAGAAAATTTGATCTCAGGCAATCCAAAAACTCTTCTTTAAGAGACCTCAAATTCAGTACCATACAATACTTTTGGTTTAATTGTCCTTTCCTTTAGGGTTTCTTTTTGGCATATGCTAAAGTCCCATTGTGTGTTTAACCATACCATGTTGTTTCTATTGATGTTTGACGCTATGAGAATTCAGAACTACTAGTTGCTTCCTTCTAAAATAGGAAGGACATAGCTTTCTAATATTTTCTTAAAACCCTGACAATTTGGGGGTTTGATCTACTTTCTAGCCCTAATGCCAATTCGCGCAGCAGCGAGGATCACGGCATACAAGTCTCCGTGAATAGTAGCGTGATGTAACGGCGTCTCTGTAAACGCCAACTCCATATCCAACCGGTGGCGACCGTGTTCGAACCCGCCGATAGTTGCCGACGGCGAAAGATGGGGAATTACTTAAGTCTACGCTCGACGGAGGAGAGATCGTCTTAAGCGATTTAGGAGGAGAGAGGACGGATTTGATCTTCGAACCAGGACACAATACAACATACTCCTGCATTAACATCTTCAACTCCTCGTCTGATTTTATCGAAATCAACGTCTCCAAGTCTCCTTCCGGTAACTGACACCTCAGTTCCACGGAATATCCACAGAATTCTCCAAGCTTCACCATCAACTCTATATAACCCGAAACGACGCGTCAATCAATACCTCTCATACTAATATATGAATCCAACAATGAAGCAACAACAAATATAAAAGGAATCCGAACCTGCAAAAGAAATAGAACGATCGACGGCGAGAACTCTGGTTATTCCACCGACGTAACGAAGCTTGCCGTCGACGGAACGAGGAAGAATCTGGCCGCCATAACTACATAGAAATTTGACAGTTCCGGCGGTTGATCCTTTCTCCGAGTGGCTGTGAGTCACCATGATACCGTACTAAAAGAGTGAGGAGACTAAGCGAAGAATGTTCTTAACCCAAAGAGGAGAAAAGATGGCTTTGTGTTTCAAACCAAGGAAGACGGTGAGAGAGAGGATATATATAGCGGAGCTTGGGGAAAGGTGACGTCATAGGAAAGAAGGGAGACCTTTAAAAAAAAAGAAATAGGAAACAGAAAGGAAGCGGGTTGCTTGAAGTCTTGAACAATATTAATGTAATATTCGGATATTCCGAGTTTTAATTTTTAAACTTAAACAAGAAAAATAAGGAGGTCTAACGAATAAGTTTTGGCCACGTGGTGAACGTGGATTGCGGAGAATCCCTTCTGTTTCAAGTCCAGTAATGAGAACCTTGGTCTTATTCCTGGAAGCTTACTAACATTAATGTCTTATTCCTAATTTAACATTATAATTAAATAAAGTTGATGATTTCGTGTTGAAACCGTATCGTTTAAGTATGTAATCACCAAGAAATTCTTAAAATATCAAAACCATTTGGTGCTAGGCATTCCTAATTTTTCCCGGTACACGTTAAATCCCAATTTAGCTAAGGGAGGACAAGACCATTACCAGCCAAAACTTGTTCCACGCGGAATGGTTTTATTAATTTAAAAAATCATGACAAAAACTTTATTTAACTCCTGAACTAGAGAAGAATCAACTCGTTTTCAGTTAAATCAATTTTCATCCTTGTTCTGAAGATAAAAACAATAATTTAGATAAGAGAAATGACAACGACAAATGTGAAAACCCCATGGTCTGTTTTTCCTCTCTTCCCATAAGTCCGTTTCTTTCCCTCTGTTCCGAAGGATTCCTCGAGGCTTATCGTGACAGGTGGAGGTTAGATGACGCAGGAGAGGGACTCGTGGAAGCAATATAGCAAGAGAGAGTTCAGTGCCTGTCCATGTTATGGTGAAAGATTAAATATTCTATTAAACGACAAATATGCGCAAATAACCGACTAAGCAAAGTACGAGGTGGAGATAACGTGGTGTGACTAGACGAGACAAGACACCTACGAGTGAACACTCTGGGCGTGAGGTGAAGTATGGGGTTGGGTTCATAGTGATTCAGGCGGGGATAATGTTGGGAGACACATGGAGGGAGATGCTGGTGAGGTTTTGACTCTTGCGGGTTTTTCATCGGATTGATGATATATTTACCAATTTTCGGGATAGTTCTCATTATGATGTTGATGGGGCTTTGTGATCCAGTCTCTTTTGTTCTTTTGTTTTAGTATTTACTCCTGTTTCCAGAGTCAAACTTGAAACCAATAAGATTCTATCTCTCAACATGTTTCTTCTAAATTTCTATCGTTCGGATACATTTCAAAGGTTTTGTTTTGTGACAGTGAGAGATAAATCTTTAAATCGGCCAAAAATAAGAATAATGTAGTACGGCCTAATTGGGCCGTCTCCAAAAGAATTTCAGACATAACTAAAAAGCCTGAACCTATTTTAATTTATGAAATTAATTTTTATCTTTTATTTTTGTAATTGTTAAATTTTACATATTATGAATATGCTTTCAATTATATTTATTAGTAATGATTAAAAATATTTAAATTAATTATAAAATGCACATATGCTTGACTTAATAAAAAAATCCGCTTTTCTTCTAATACATATTAAATAAAGTCTTATTTACATACATTGGAAGGAGCAATCAGCATTGACCAATTCATGGGCGCACAAGAAAAGTATAGAACTAGAACCTCCATTAATTGTTAGGCAATTTGCAAGCTTGGTGGGAAATGGGTGAAGGCCACTTTTTGTCGTTCTTTGTCTTGAATGTCACCAAGTGTGACTCAATCAATCGGCAGTCTTTGACATCAAGAGAAACTGCCATGCAATTGACATTTATGGAGCATAAGTTCCCATTTATGCAGAGAACAAGTAAAGTCGTGGGTAATATGAAAAGAGAAATCAGGAATAAACTAGATTTAATTTATATTTATAGTTTAGAGTCAACAATTTTTTTGAATTATTTTACAAAATTTTTTATCAATTTAATTTTGAATATTTATTTTATTGTTGAAGAAAAGTAAATAATAACAATATGAAATTTGAGTTTAATTTAAGAAAAATCAAGTTCAAGTGCACTTAAAATTTGAAAATTTAAGAACTAATTTAAGAAATATAAAAAAATTATGAACTATGATTGGTCATAACACATTAAAGTCAAAATGAGCAATTTTCAACTGGCTTTAGGCTTTAACAAACAATTATGGAACTAAATTGTGGCGTTGAACAGACCTCCATATCCAGGGGAAATAGTAAGCCCCCCTACTTGGTCCGTACAGTGACTAGACAACGTTGACTATTGTTCAAAACTACACCTAAAATGTTGTGGTTTCGTATCCGATCCACTCACTCCCTCCGATCTCTCCCCGGCCGCCGGAATCTTCTCCTACGATGATGTCGGTTCTACTTACCATCCTCCTCAATCTCTTTTTCTTCTCGTCCTTCTGCATCAGCCCTTGTTTTTCTCTTGATTTCCTCTTCAATTCCTTCAACACCTCGAAACCGGGTGTTACTCTTATCGACGATGCCCTGATCGATTCATCGACGATCCGACTCACCAACGACACCAACCAGTACTCTTCTGGTCGCGCGTTTTATCCCACAAGAATTGGCGTGAAGCCACGCCAAAATTCGACAACTTTATCTTCTTTTTCGACTTCGTTTGTTTTCTCTGTACTCCCAGAGATTGCCTCGAGCCCAGGTTTTGGTCTCGCTTTTGTTCTGTCGAACTGGACAAACCCTCCAAACGCACTCGCTAGCCAATACTTTGGACTTTTTAGCAATGCGACTGTGCGATCCCCAGCTCCGCTTTTGGCAGTGGAGTTCGATACGGGTCGAAATCCAGAGTTCAATGACCCGGATAACAATCATATTGGGATTGATTTGAACTATATTGAATCTGCCAAGACTCAACCTGCTGGGTACTACGATTCCTCTGGGAGTTTCGTGTCGGTAGATATGAGAAATGGGCAGAACGTTCATGCGTGGATTGATTTCGATGGTGTGAATTTCGAGATCAATGTGACTGTTGCTCCTATTGGGATCTCTCGTCCGGGCTTACCTTCTCTTAGTTTTAAAGATCCTGTGATTGGTAATTATGTTTCTGCTGAGATGTTCGTTGGGTTCTCTGCTTCTAAGACTACTTGGATCGAGGCACAGAGGGTTTTGGCTTGGAGCTTTAGCGATACTGGGGTTGCAAGAGACATTAACACCACAAATCTGCCAGTTTTTAGGCTAGCATCCTCTTCAAAGAAACTGTCCAGTGGGGCTATTGCAGGAATAGTTATTGGAACTGTTGCCTTTTTGACAATTTCTGCTTTTGGGATCTTCTGGATTTGGAGAAAGAACAAGTTGAAAAACGAAGAAGACGATGATGTGGAAGATTGGGAGCTTGAATACTGGCCTCATAGATTCTCATACGAGGAACTAGGCCAAGCCACAGATGGGTTCTCCAAAGACAATCTTCTAGGCTCGGGAGGATTCGGCAAAGTGTACAAGGGAACACTGTCAAACGCCACGGAAATCGCAGTCAAATGCGTGAACCACGACTCCAAACAAGGACTCCGAGAGTTCATGGCAGAAATCTCCAGCATGGGCAGGCTCCAACACAAGAACCTCGTACAAATGCGAGGTTGGTGTCGGAAATCCAACCAACTCATGCTCGTCTACGACTACATGCCCAACGGAAGCCTCGATCGCTACATTTTCAAGAACCCCAAAAAGTTCCTGAACTGGCAGCAACGCCGACAAGTTCTCGCCGACGTGGCAGAGGGACTGAACTACCTCCACCACGGCTGGGACCAAGTGGTAATTCACAGAGACATTAAATCAAGCAACATACTGCTAGACTCCGACATGCGAGGCCGTCTCGGAGACTTCGGCCTCGCCAAGCTCTACAGCCATAACGAAGTGCCTAACACGACGAGGGTTGTGGGTACGCTGGGTTACTTAGCTCCGGAGCTGGCAACCATCGCCGTGCCGACGACGCTGAGTGACGTGTACAGTTTTGGAGTGGTGATACTGGAGGTTGCTTGTGGTAGGAAGCCGATAGAGATGGGAGCGGAGGCGGAAGATGATAAGGTGCTGATGGAGTGGGTAAGGGAATTATACGTTGAAGGGAAGTTAGTGGAGGCGGCGGACCACAGATTGGCGGCGCAGTACACGGCCGAGGAGATGGAGACGGTGTTGAAGCTTGGGCTCGCTTGTTGCCACCCTGATCCTCAGAAAAGGCCCAGTATGAAGGAGGTAGTTGGTGTTTTGCTCGGAGAGGAAGTGGCGACTCCACCGGCGGAGTTGCTGAGTGAACTGGCTCGAGAGGGTGGCGGCATATATTGTAACGATAACGGAGATGAAGAAGCGGCGTTAGGTCAACGTTTACCAAGTGAGTGAAACTAAGATTACTTTTGTTGGGGGGGTGTTTGTGTTTCCTTTTGTGAATTCGGATTAAATTTTGTGGATAATCAATCTACACGTGCATATTTAGATATTCTATGATTAATCCAAAATTCAAATTCAAACCATTGTTTTTAGTGAAGCGAGAGATTAAAATTAAAACTTAAAGAGGACCAGAAAAACTCATGAAGTTAAGGACCGAGAAACTTAGGGTATATTTGGTTCTATTTATGTGTTTTTTATTTTAGTTTTCAGTTTTTATTTTTTAAAATAAAAACAAAAACTTATTTTATTGTTAATTTTAACGTGACTGAAAATTATATTTAAGTAAGTGTATGAATTTTAATCTTTTGTATAATATTTATTAATAAAAACTAACTTTTTTATTTATCTATTAATATTTTTTTGAAGATATTTTAAATTTAATTATATTTTTAATAAATCATCATCACCCAATTTAAAATCTCGCAATAAAGCGGAATTTGGGAAGGTCCGATAGTACGCACCCTTACCCTTACATAATAGAGAGGCTATTTTTGGTGGACCCACATGCAAATGAAACAATATACGAATAATGCAAGTTACAGAAATAACAACAGAAAATAAATACAAGTAATAGGGAATACCTGAAGGAGGCCAGATTTGCGAGAACCTAATAAGCTACAAAGTTCAATCTCTTCATGTCTCTCAGTAAGGGGACCTACCTTAGAGACCCTACCGGAATAGCCCCCTACTGTCCCCCCTGCATCTGTCGTGCAAACAGCACATCGTGCCCTAGCATCTCTTAGTACTACTGTATTGATTGTCAGTATCTGAGACGGTTAATTCTTTACACAGTTAATCCTTTACCCTTATTCGATCACTTCAAACTTTTCTATTTCTAGCTACTACTTCATTAAGTGCCAATTCTGACATATCCTCTTTGATCACTTCCCGCCAGTTCTTGTAAGGTCTCCCTCTTCTCCTCTTATATTCACTAAGTGTTATTTCCTTACAGCTTCGTACCGGAGCATTGGAGGGCCTTCTACGCACACGCTTATATCACCTAAGTCTAGTCTTTCTCAACTTGTCGGCAAAGCTGACTACCTGTAATCATCTTTCACCACTCAGTTCTAGACCCTATCTCTTCTTGTAATGTCACACATTCACCGAAATATACACATTTTTACTACCAACAACTGTGTTATATGCCTACACTTGGCAGGCTAATACTCTACCTCATATAACATGGTTGGACGAATCACCGTTTTATAAAACTTCCCCTTGAGTTTTAAAAGAATCTTCCTGTCACATAGAACCCCTGATGCATTCCTCCATTTGGCCTATCCTGATCTAATACGATGTACTATATCGGCATCGATATTACCATCACTCTGAATGACAGACCCAAGATATTTAAAACTCGTCCTCTGTAATATGACGTCGGTACCAATTGCTACCGCCATCTCCTGCGCCATCTGATTTCTAGAAAAGTTGCATGCTACTTACTCCGTCTTAGACCTGCTCATTTAAAAACCTTTCGACTCTAACGCATCTCTCCAGCAGTCTAACTTGGTATTAACCCCCTCTTTGGTCTCATCCATTAAGACAATATCGTCCGTAAATAACATACACCAAGGTACCTCTCATTGAATATGTTTAATAATTTCATCTCACTAATGTGAACAACAAAGGATTTAACGCAGATCCTTAGTGCAGACCAGCACTGATAGAAAACGGAGTTTTATGAAAGCAAAGGCACGAAAAAAAACCCACATGAAAGCAAGTGCACGAAGACAATCCACAGGAAAGCAAATGCCTGTCTGAAATGTGCATGAAAAAAACTCTTGATACGCGACAATACAAGACTTGGCCCGGTAAAAGCAGGAGTGTTTCACACCTACTCTTGTCCAAGGAGAAAATATTGAAAGAGAGAGTGGGCGAAAGATCAGTGAGGTGTGAAGTAAGAAGAAAAGGTAAGTTGTAAGAGGTTGATGGCCCAAATTAGAAAAGAGAGAGTTATCATAGCTTAAAACATAAGTGGCGTCTCAACGGGTCGCAACAGAAGGAGGAATGACTGCTTCTGATAGACAACACCTGAACTTGTCAGGATGCTCAAGAAAGCATGCTGAGGCGACGTGTGATAGAACCACAAAACCCTACGTAAGTGTAGGGGCATTTATCGTTTGCTGTGTATGTAGCGCTCTGTTATCCCCCTCGCCCCATGAGTTGCATGCCGTAGAAAGAAGATGAGCCCGAGTAAATCTTATGCAAAAGCAAGTCCCATTATGCACGCTATTCAATTGAGTAGGAGAGAACCCAACCTAATTTACCAAGGAATCATGGATATAATGGCCAAGTAACCGAGAAACAGGAAGATAAAACCAACCTCAACTACTATGGAAACCATGCGGAACATACCACACAGAAAATTTGAAATAAGCAAAATAACAACTACATACACAGAACACATATCGCGCTGCCAGACATGAGAACACAAATGCAAAATACAAAATACAAAATATAAGGGTGGCTGGGACTGCCACCCCTTACCTCCACCAACGAACAGGACCGTTTATGGAGACATGTACCCCTCATCCCACCGTCCTTCATATACTCCATGTACCTTGAAACAAAAAGAAAAGAACCAATTTTTTCACGTAGAAGGAAATAGTTTTGTTGAAGAGAATCAAACCTGGACCCAACATGAGCAGACCCTTGAATCCGGCTTCCTTCCAAAGAACCAGGACTAGTATCCATCTATCGCTGGCTTTCACATCACTATCCATCTAAAATATGAATCACTTACATACTGGTACAAATCCCATTGTAGGGTTCCAGAAGGACCAGGACTAGTGACGCCTCCCTCAGGACTATGATGCTTCTCATTTGATCATTTCATCTAACGTTTCGGCTATATCTCGTGTCAGTATCTTCATTATTACATATCAAACACAAGTTCCCCTCCAACGCACACACATCAACTTGAGAATATGGCTCCTTAACGGGAATTCGGTCTCCCAACCTCACGAAACATCTCCTCCCCCAAATCAAACACCAAAATCGAGTCCTTAACACGCAACTCAGGCCTCCTTGGAAATGTCCAGTGTAACGAATTAGAAGCAATAACAACATACCCTCTCTTATGAAGAACATGATAAAACGGTTTCCTCAAAAACCAAAGATAAAAAGGCAAATCCTTTACTCTCCTCCATGAATCACTCTTCAAGTTATAAACTTTAACATCATAATCAAAATCAAACACATCCATTGCTTCATCACCCTCAACAAAAGTAGCAATCCTCACCACCTTATAATCATCATGAATGTTATCATAACCAAATCCATAAAAACATACCCTGTTCTCAAACGACTCCCAGGTGGGTCTATTTCACACACAGGCAACTTCTTCAGCTTCTTCGTAGAGGGGTTATAAATTCCCAGATCGCGCTCTGAGTTTCTCAGCGCAAGCAACCCATTGCCCGACCCTATGACCTCAGTGCTGCCTCCGGAGATAAGAGGGTGAGTGAAATCTTCAGCAGCATGGAGAGAATCGAAATCAGCGGAGTGAAGCATCCATTCTTTAAATAATTTGTCACTAATCTACAACCAAAGTGATTGGTTGTAGGGCATAAACCAACAATCTCCCAGTTGCACTAAGCTAATCTTTTAAGTATTTCATGTCATATCACCATATGACAATTATTCTACTGTTGGAACAGTGGCTTAATGATAGAATTCTACAAGATTCTCTATAGTGAGAACTTGCTTAAAACTTAGAATTCCCATCTTAATTATCATCATAATTAAGAAATTTTGCCTAAACTCATTCTTAGATCTTTGATGAGACATTTTCTCCTTATGGATGCCCAATGGCTCTAATGTTCTACAGTCCATTACTATTTTGAACAATGCAAGGAACTATATCAAGTTCACCAAAAAACTTGTTGATTCAATTAATCATTTCACTAATGAAAAATGTATTATGACTTAATTAGCAACCATTGCTACATTGGAACCTTTCCAGTCTTAAATTATGTTGTTGTAAATGAAATAAACATTAATTAGGATTTACTTCTAAAGTTAAATCCTTATCACCTTGAACTTAAATATCAACTCATACACAGAATAATAGATATCTTTAATGCTTTAGAGGTATCAGATATATCTCAAATACTAAACATATTTAGTACATTATCTATGTACTTGGACTTAGAATAAGTTAACAATATCCAATCCATCTCTATAGATCTAATTCCCAGAATTAAGTTGTTATCTTTTCATATTTTACAAGAGTTGTTCTTAGACAATTATGTTTTCAATAATTGAAAGTTAGAATTATTGTTCTCTAGAAGCACTATGTCTCCACTCTTACTAAAGAGGATAACTATACTCCCACTAACTCTCTTGTAGACATGATAAATTCACAATCATCTCTAAAACAAACTCTTTGAATTCATCATAAAAGTGAATATTTCAACATCTCATAGCCTTTCAATTATACATGAAATTTATTATTAAAGGCACTAGTTACAATTGGATGTATTGTCATGAGATTTGAACTTTTCAAGTTTCATCTTACTCCCACTACCTATCTTAAGAACCATTCTCTTATAAGTATACATTGAATCAAACAATTTGTTCAACAAGTCTGTAAGATTATATCCAACCTTTTGGATATCTCATAACTTTTTATTACCCATTTCAGTTCCAAAATTAATGGATAATATATGCTTTAACCAAGCATCGCATTCTTGAATTATTAACTTTGAAACTTTTAAAGACTTAGCGTTTCATGTCTAATATGAAATCTTGCTAATTAATTCAATTGTAAATATATATATATAAAAGGTAAGTCGTTGTACTAAGCATAGCTATAAAAGAAATAATATTGCATTATACAATATTTGATATTGTATTTTACTCCTTACTTAAATCCATACTCTTATGAATTCAGTTGTGAAGGTATTCACCAGAGAATCTCATTCTCTATAGATAACTGATAATTTCAAACTTACCACAACGATCTCATTGAAGTGCTTCAGCATTCTCAATGCTTTATTTCTACTTAGGTTTAAACAACTTGAACTTTTTAAAATTTTAAATTATTATTTCATTTAATATGAATGAATATATCATATAAAGTCATTACTATTAGAATGAAATATAATATTATCCTTTTATGAATTGTTATTCCATCCAATACATCACATGTATAAGACTTAACAATTCAAAACCATCATCATCTTTTCACCAAAGGTTGATTTGGTTATTCTTCAACTATACAAGTTTCACAAGTTCCATACGATTCATAATCAAAATGATACATATATTCTAGTATGTAACTTTATGATTCTCGTTATATTGATTTAACCAATTTGGCATAAAATGATAATCTCAGTTATCCAACTTTTTATTCTTGCCATTTATGTTAAGCATAAGTCCCCTTTGATCCAATACATATACAAACTGCGTAAACTTGGATCAACTACTTTTACTTAACAATATATTTCTTATCATGCTTTGAACATTACAATAATGTTGAATCGAAGTTCAGTATCAAATACACGTAAGCATGTACTAGAAATTCATATGATCTCTATCATATCACATATAGGCAAGAAAAATAATGCAAACATTTTATTCTAATGATAACTATTATCATTATGTAACAAAGCCTTTAATTGTAGTCCAAAATTATGCTTATAGTGGGATAAATTAAATGAAATAATTCCAACAAGGTACTATAACTTTTGAGCCTTACTCCACATAACCCTTGCATTTTGCTATCATGGTGTTGACATATGTCTTACATGTTGTTATCAAAGTTTACGAGACATTAGTTAACTCAAAATGTCAATACATTTTGTCATCTATATGATTTTGACATATCTCTACAACATTGTCACCATATCCTCAATAAGGATTATAGCAAAATTGTATAATGGGAACACAATTTTCTATCTAACTTTGAGAACTCTTCTCAAACATAACCTCTATCCAAGAAATTTGGTTCACTAACTTAGCTTCAACTATACCAAACAAGGTAAGTTTCACTCATAACAAAATAAATGTAAGAAAGCAAGTAATCAATTATATGTCATGACTACCAAATTAGATTAGGACTTTAATCATATTAGGTTACTCCCATATTTTATTCGAAATAATAGCCCTCACTACTATTCGGAAAGATTACTCTTGTTGTCCCTCGAATTTTTATTTATTTATTTTTGATAAATAAGCCTGATTAGTTTATTTTGGGGGTCTTTTTATATTATTTTATCTTAGAGTTAATCCGCATATTAATGTGGGTAAGATAATATGACATAGGTTAATTGAATTTTAGTGTTAAGGTAGTAAGATTGCTTTAGGGGCATTTTTGGCAAGTCATTTAAGCATTTAAGTTGCAAGGCATATAAGGAAGGGTAGAAGG
>JANZXP010000007.1:24524541-24535913 GCA_027576715.1 Erythroxylum flavicans | reverse complement strand
ATTTTCAGATATTTCACATATAAATAATAACCACAATTTATATGAAAAAAGACAATCATTATCATACAAATATAAAAATAAGAACAATACAAAGTATTTAAAATATTTTAATTTTAATTTTCATTATATAATAAATAATAATTATATCAAAACATCCAATAAAAAGAACAATAAATATCCTTAACTCTTAAATTAGTACAATTTACAACAAGAGCTCCCGATAAGGAAACAATAAAATAGAATTGAAACATGAAACAAAAACATATATTATTTAATTTACTATCAATTAAACATATAATTAAAATTAATTATTACTAAAATAATAAATATCTTAATTTAATAATTATTAATAAATATAACTAAAATTAAAAATATTTTTAAAATATATAAATTTCAAATAAAAATTGATTTAATAATTAAAAATATATTAAATAAATATTAGTTTATAAATAATAATTTTTAAATAATTTATTTTAAAAAATATAAATTTTTATTAATAATTTATTAATAAATATTATATAAAGATTAAAATAAATTTAAATAAAATAAATTTTTTTAATTTTTTATTTAATTTATAATTATTATTAATGATAAAAATATTTATTTTATTTTAAAAATAAAATTAAAAATCACAATAAAGGTTTAACTAAATAACTAATTAAAAAAACTTTGAAAAAAAGAAAGGGGGTGGGAGAGGTGGGAGAAGTTTTTAAAACATTTTGAAAATTTTACTAATAATTCTCTATATTTTTTAAAATTTTTGGTACTGCTGATATTATAAATATCGTAGGTACCGGTTGGTATCAGACGAAACACTCCGGTATCGACTGGTATTTACACTCAGTAAATAAACACTTCTATTTCGTACTGTTCTCCGGCCAATACGGAACGAAATTCAAAATCTTGACTCTGACTGTCACAAGAACCACTAGAACATCTTGCTTCAAGCCGAGTTCAATAATCATGTCATGAAGCCAAATTGCTTCCTTAACACCTTCAGTAGGTGAAGTATATTCTACTTCGGTAGTAGGTAAAGAAGCGATATGTTGTAAAGTACTAACTAATGGTCGAACCACACAAGGTAAAAATATTAGCTGATAAGGACCTTATCTGATCAAGATCACCACCAAATCAGCATTCACATACCCAATCACACAACCAGGACCAGCTCTACTCTTATTGAAAACTAAACCAACATTACTGGCCCTTTCAATCCTTAAAATCCACTTGACACTTTCTCAATGTTCCTTATCAAGATTGTGCATAAAGCAGCTCACAACATTTACCGTATAAGTCAGTCAGGTCTAGTACATACCATAGCATACACGAGACTCTCGACTGCACTACTATAAGGAACAAAGGATATGTGAGATTTACCTTCATCTGTGTTAGGACATTAACAAGATGATAAATGGAAATGAGCAGCTAATGGAATGGTGATAAGCTTACAATAGTTCACATTGAACCTATCTAGCATCTTCACAACATAACTCTTTTGTAACAAGTGTAGTTTCCAGCCTAACGATCCCTACTTATCTCCATTCTAGGAATCTTCCTTACTAGACCTAAGTCCTTCATATCAAATTTACCACTCAACTGGGCTTTCAACTTGTTGACAAGATCAATGTTCGGTGTGACAAATAACATGTCATCAACATATAAAAGCAAATAGATAACTGACTCATCATGAATTTGCTAAAAGTAAACACAATAGTCATAGTTGCTCCTAAAATAACCTTGCCTAATCATAAAAGCATCAAAGCATTGATACCATTTCCTAGGTGATTGTTTTAAACTGTAAAGGAACTTCTTCAACTGGAAAACATGATGCTCTTTTCCAGAAACTATGAAATCCTCGAGTTGTTGAATATAAATCTCTTTATCAAGATTACTATGGTGAAGTTTTAACATTTAATTGTCCCACTCAAGGTTATATAAAGTTACCAAAGAGAAGAGAATTCGAATAGATGTATGGTGAAGGACAAGATAGAAAGTGTCATTAAAATCAACACCCTCTTTCTATTAAAAACCACAAACTACAAATCTTACCTTGTACCTTTTATTTTCAATCCCAGGGACAAATTCTTTGACCTTTTAAATCCACTTGCAAATAATGACTCGCTTGCCCTTAGGTAGTTTAACTATATCTCATGTCTCGTTCTTGTTAAGACAAGCAACTTCTTCTTGTATTGCAGCCAACCACTTATTAAAATCTACATTAGAGATGACTTCGAAATAACTTTTAGGTTCATAATAATCATTAGTCTCCTGTGTAACTATCAAGGTGCATGCAACCAAATCATAATTGTAATAAAAAAACTTGGTGGGCATTTTTTACTGTTTGCAAGTATGATCTCTTGCTATAGATGGTTAAGGTGGACTTATTTGAGTTTTCTCTTCCATTTGATATTTGCTAGATTGAGAGGTGGAAAATGATGGAGTATCACCATCAAGTGATTGGGCGCCAATTTCTTAATCCACCTTTTCCCTGATACATTCTAAATCACCTATAATATAAGATAGAATACAAGCATCTTTCCCTGAAGATAATAAGCATTTTTATTAAAGGTTACATCTCTACTAAGTATAACCTGACGAACACCAGGGTTAAAACACCACAAGTGATAACCTTTAACACCAATTTATAGCCTAAGAAGATGCACTTTTTAGTGTGAGGAAGTTGCTTTCCTTTATTGATATGAACATAAGTAGGACATCTAAAAATTTTTAAATTAAAATAATCATTAGAATTACCAGTCCGAACTTCCTCTAGAATTTTTCAATCAAGTGATCTATAAGGTGAACGATTCACTAAATAAGTTGTAGTGGAAATAACTTCATCCCATTGATCACGTCAGTGCCACACCTTATTAATGGAGAGCATACATTAAGCTTTTTCTATTAGTGTATGATTCATCCTTTTTGCAATGCCATTCTTCTGGGACTTGCCAACTAGATTCTTATATCTAGCAATGCCCTCTTGCCTGCAAAAAACTTCAAACTTATTTTCACAAAATTCAAGACCATTAGTAGTGCAAAACCTTTTCACCTTTTTACCAATTTGGTTCTCTATTAAGATCTTCCACTCCTTAAAAGTGATGAAAGCTTCATTCTTATGTTTTAAGAAACAAACCCAAACTTTGCATGAAAAATCATCAATTATAGTCATGTGATATCTTTTTCCTCCCAAGGAAGGAATCTTAGAACGAACCCAAAGATCAGAATGAATGTAATCAAGTATGCCCTTGGTCCTATGAAGACCTACAGAAAAACTAATTTTCTTTGTTTTCCAAAAACATAATGTTAACAAAAATCAATATTAGTAGTGTTTTGACCATCCAACAAACAACACTTGCTTAAAATTGACATGTCTTTGTCACATATGTGACCCAAACGCATGTGTCAAAGTTTGGTTACATCAAAATGGAGAGTAGAGGATACAACTACTGTCGAGCCTGTAAAGGTAAAACCTTAAAAAATGTATAGACTACCACAATAAGTACCTTCTAGTAACACAAGATCTCCTTTAATTACCTTTAAAACTCCACCTTAAGCAAAGTACTTACAAACAAGAGATTCTAGTGTACCGAGCGAGATGAAATTCCTTTTTAAATCGGGGATGTGTTTGACTTTAGTCAAGGTATGAATGACACCATCATGTGTATTAATCTTAACATACCTTTGCCGATAACCCTGCACTGAGAATTGACCTATAAAAATAAAACCACCATCACATGGCTTATAGGTTGACAACCAATCCTTATGAGGACTCATATGGAATGTACAGCCTAAATCCATTATGCACTCGTTCTTCAACATTTTCTTAATGTCAGCAACTAAAAGAAAATCACCCTCAAAATATGTGTCAATAATGCTAGCCTCGACGAACTTTTCTTGTTGCTTACCTTTGGCCTTCTCTTTTCTCTCATTTTTATTTTTCAACTTATAACACTCAAAAATCTCATGCCTTTGTTTCTTACAAGAACAATATGTTTTACTCGAATTTTTGTCTCTAGATTTTGACCTGCCTTTCTTCTTATTCTCATCGTTATTTTTCCTCTCATGAGTCCTTCCCCTAACAATCAAACCTTCACCTTAAGCACTAATAAAATTTTAGTGTCAAAATTTTCCTTAGACAACAAGTTTGTTTTAACATTCTCAAAGCACAAAGTATCACAATTTTCATACAACATGATTTCTTTAAAATGCCTATAAGAAAGGGGAATTGAGCAAACAAGCAAAACAATTTTATCCTCATCATTAGTATTCAAATCAAGATTTTCAAGATCAATCAAGATGGAATTGAACTTAATTGAATAGAGGTACCTTTTTGCATTCAGATGGTGAAAAATAGTTCCTTAAGATAGAGCTTAGGGGGGAGACTCTTCGTCATGTAAAGTGATTCCAATTTTAACCACAACCTAGCCATCATAGTTTTGTTAATCACATTGTGTGGAACTTCTTGAGGAAGGCATAGCTGGATCGTCGAAAGGCCTTTCTCATCGAGGTCCTCCCATTGTTCATCACTCATAGTGTCCGGCTTCTTAGATTTTCTGTTCAAGGCTTTCTTCAATCTGTGTTATGTAAGAACAACCTTCATTTAGACATGCTAAATTGCGAAACTAATATTTCCATAAAATTTCTCAATGTGGAATTAGTGACAATTGACATAGTGGAGTGATTGACATTAATGAGGCTCTGATACCAATTCGTAGGAACAACTTTAATAGAGAATAAATGTAGAAACACAATCAAAGGGAGCCACAAATAAGAAAAAGAGAAATCTACATAAACACTAAAATTACGTGAGAAATCTGAGTGTTAGGAGAAAAACCTATTGAGCAAAGAACCAATTTCACTATGTTCAAAGAAGGGGTTACAAAGTGTCTTAGAAACTCTCACATAATCTCTCAGGAAAGTTGAAAAATTCAGTCACATGTCTAAAACAAGTCTCACATGAAAATATATATAAATCGAGAGGGACAATAGCGTCCAACACAAAATTGTGTCAGCTACACAATAACTTTCTGTTACACAATAAAAAGGACAAATTATGCTAGCTGTATCTTATATTATGCTCCTGATTGTCAAATGAAAAACAAGGCAACAATAGAGAGACATATTTTGTTGTACATCAGAGGGAAAATTGAGTCAAAGTAACTCTTGAGTCAAAGACATCTTTAACATTTATTACTTCGTTTATAAGATATGTAGCACTTAACTCTAAAAGTAACGTGTAAAAAGAACTATGACGAAGACTCAAAGATACAAATTACAACTTATTACTTGGATTTTAGCAAGAAATCTTGAGATTTCCTCTCATAATAATAGTCATTGGCAGAAGAAGCATCAGCAGAAAAGATCATCACCCCTTTAACAGAAAATCCAGTTTTCTCCAACAATCTTAAAGCATCAAAGAATTCATCACCTTGAATACCTCTTCCATTGACCTCATAGCTTGGCAGCAACTTATTTCTATTAAACTGGCTTGCGCGCAGCTTGAACACTTCCAAGAACTTTGGAGGAACCCTGATCTTTTCGGTATAGAACTGATAGTTAACATAGTCGATTACTAGCCCGAACTTTCGATAGAGGTCTACGTAGGGTTTAATAGTCTTATGAAATGGAGCAATGGTGGCCACAGAGATAACCCTTTGCTTCTTCAAGTTGGTAATGAGCTCACCGATACAGGAAGCAAAGCTGGAGTCGTTCTTAGGAAATGTTTCATAGTCGATATCGATACCATCGAGATGGTACTTCTTGACAATGGAGTTTAGGGACTTGAAAGCGTTGGATATCCAGAGTTTAGGGTTCTTTGGGGTGTACCATGTCAGGACCTTATCGTTGATGCTCCAACCAGAAAGACTAGCCAAGACCTTGACATTGGCATGACGACTTTTAATGGTTGCGACGGAGGCTGGTGTTAAACTGTCCGCCCAATATGGAGAGAATATGCCATTTTGAGGGTTACCGGAGGAGTCTGCGTCAATGGCGAAGCCAAGTATGAAGTAGAAGTCGATCATGTCTTTCACTGGAACTTCATTAAAGCTTACTCGAGCCCCCGTTGCTCCGATGTACTCCATCATCACTTTAGCATCTGTTATTTTTATGGAAAAATATAATATATATATATATATTAAAAATGTGATTGGTTTTAACTTCTTTAATTAACATTTGAAACAATATATGAATTGAGATTTAGGCATGCTTTTAAATTATTGTCATAATTGTAGACACTACTCATATAATTATGAAACATAGATATAATTACCACAAATTGTGATTATAAATTAGATTACAACTAACCACTTAAAGAGTTTTCTTAAGTGGAGTACTTACTCTTCAGACGATTCTTTTATAATGAATATAATCTCATGTAATTTCTTAAGTTTATACCAATATAATAATTAATTTAATTTTAATTTAAAAGAATTATATACTAAAATATAAATAATTAAGAATTGATTACTATTATTCCTTTTAATATTATAAAAAATTATCACTCATTTTCTTTTCTTTTTAATCTTATAAAAAAGTATACCACTCGTCTTCTTTTTGATATAAGATTTAACACTCACTTTCCAAATTAGATTACAATGTTTGAATGCTTAAAATATTTTCATTTCAAGAAAAAAATGAGCTTTTACGATGAGCGTTATAACTGGTATTGGGTCAACCCCCGTTACTACTATATTGACTTTGGATAAAAAGATAAATTAGGTGAAATATTGAAAAAGATAAAAGATTTTAAATTATAAATTGAGTATTGAAGATGATATCAAAAGCTCAACGAGATATTATATACAAGATGAAAGTCAAATTTCATATATATATATAAATATATATATATATATATATAATTATTTATTTTTAAACCCATAATTTTATTATTGAATCATTTTATATTTGAGACATTGCTTCATATTAATTAATGATTGAAACAATTAATAATTTAGTATGATACTCAAAAACTGATTTCTCACATTCAAGTTTTACAAAAGATGATATCTTTAACTTTTCCTCCACAGAATCAAAAATAAACTTTCTTTATTAAGATTATTTTTGGCAATGAATCGGGTTGGACCAACCTCATTCTAATTTGGCTCGATCTAATGCTCCTAAGAAACAATTCAATCCTAATCTGAATTCGTTCAAGTCATTTAAAATGATGTGGGTCAGATTTTCACTTAACTTCTTAAAAAAGATGTCATCTTAGTATGAAATTTATTAACTTTATAGAACAAAACAATAATGTTTTGGTAAGTTAAACCAAAATGTTGTCATTAATCCTCATATTTGAATTCAACTCGAAGTCTAATCAACTTAAGGCTAACTTGTTAATTGTTGAGAAAACTAGGGATGACAGAGAAAAAAAATTCAATTCAATCTAGTCCGATTCAAATTTAACGAGTCCAATTTAAATTGATCAAGTCTCAGATATGTTTCTTTGAAAATTTCAAAATTTAGGTAATATTCAAGCTCGAGTTGTTTGATTGAAAAATTGCAAATTTTTATAAAAGGTTGTTTTGAATTTTTAAAAATTAGAAAATTAATTAGGCCCTGTCAAACTTTAAGCTACTAAGTTTGATAGGCTCAAATTTAGAGTCTTAGGCTTGATCAGGCTTTCAGTCCAAGCTCGAAATACTTAACAGATGGACCGGACAGAATTTGCCATTCGTAATCACTGTTAATGTTCCAAGTAATGAATCAAGCACGTAAACCCTCGATCTATAAAAAACTGAAACATGATTACATACCGCAAAATTCCTGACAGAGGAATGCAGCTCCGACGAGGTAGCGGAGAAAGACATGAATCTTTGTTGTTGATCTCATTGTTTCTGCAAGGTCTGATGATTGAAAAGATAAAACATAGTACCAGGTTATATAGAGACAATGGTGAGGTAGGCAGCAAGTGGCCGTGGCCGTACCTGTCAACTTGGAATATATATGTTTCGTATAAGACAACAGGAATATGTAGTTGATATAATGTTAGTCTCTGTCATAACCCTTGTCTAGGTTCCTGAAGAAATTACAGAGTCAGAAAGTCGAGGCCTTGTGACTAGCTAGCATAGGCCAATTACTGGAGGCAAACCAGAATGTTGTTTTAGACCATTATATCAATGTTATTTTGGTTAGAATTTGGATTCAAAGATCGATCAACTTGAATTTGACTTATTGACTTCTTATCCGTCTACACTTGATCAAAATTTGTCAACTTTACATATTCAAACTTGTAATTATTATATGAATTGAGACCTCACTTAATTTTAAATTATTAATTTGTTAAGTAATTTATTTAAATTATATAACTTGTAAATTACAGTTTTAGCCGCAACATAGAATCATTGTGTGTAGCTCTATATTGGCTTTGGCTGAAATTCTATAAGAGATTGACCAAATGATCTCTTTAATAAGGAAATTAAAAAAAAAAAGAAACCAATTGTGTTTTGTCTCTGCCTATATACGTCTCTTGCTTTCTACTAAAGACATATCGAATGGTCTGTCTCTATTAGATTGAAACACTAATCTATGTATAAGCTTAATCAGTACATATTATGGTATAATTGTTTAGATAGTGTAATGGTATATTAATTGATGAACTAATTTTGAAGTAAATTAGTTATTTCAAAAAAAGGTAATATTGAAATTTTTAATTTAATATTACTTAAAAATTATAAATAAATAAGAAAATTAATGGAATACAGTCAAATGAATTATATGTTAAACCAAAGCAAATAACAATCTTCCAAATATAAGAATTGAAATGAAAATAATTAAATAGCATAAAATTCTAATATAATTAATTTTATTAATTATTAGATAGAGGTGACATTTTTAACTTGATTTAACTAGATTTGAACTTAACACATAAAATTTGAATTTACTAAACTTAGAAGTAGTTCAAGCTTGAAAGGTCTAATTTGACTCTACTTAATCTAACAGCATCAAAATTTTCAAGCAACATAAAGGAGGTCGGACCTATCTAGCCTAATTCCAACCTTACCTCTAGATTCATGAGAATAAGTTAAATTATAAGGATACAACTCCTTTTATAAGAGTATCACTGCGCTCCTAATATGATGCAACTTAAGCTTATACAGAGTTAACTGATCCATCAAACCACCAAACGTTGTTGTTTCTCAAATTATGACTTCTGTTGCCGGAGTTCTTGAGGTACCGACTTAGGTAGGGTTCGTCCTATCTCTTTCTATTGTTACTTTCTCCAAATCGGGTAGGGTTCCAAATCACATTTTTCTTCCAGGAAAGGGAAAAAAAATTCCCTTAATTTACGTGTGCTAACAATGTCAGGAAGGAACACATTCACAGTAGTAATTTGATGCTTCTCTCTTTTACTAATCCCTGATTAGGGTTAAGATTATATTAAGGATTCTTCTTACTTTTAGATTAGATTCTCTGTGAACTTGTGACTGAATTTTCTATATTTAATTGGTTACTTCTCTCCTTTTTTTCTTTTCTTCTTAATGCATCGATCGATGTTTTTTTTTCGGGTTTGCTTACAAGATGCCATATAGAACGGTACAAATTCACCTTATTCGTTCCCAACGTGAAGTCTATGAACTGTCGGATTGCATTAGTTGATGGTTGATCGTCCAAATTTTGAAGTTTAAAACATAAAATAATATTATTTTAAATTAACATATTTAAATTCAATTTACAAATTTTAATTTGATTTAAAAATTTATCAAATCGAGCCGAGTATTCTTGTCATCTTAGCAGCAATAACTTGGAACATAATAACACTTAGAACATTTGGCAAGCAAGAGTTTCACGAAACTTTTATAAGCTGAAATTGAAACTTCCCATTCTAGATATGAAAGAGCAGGTCGAACTGGTTTTTTGCTTATCATATATTAAACGACAACATTGATGAAATTTAGGATAAATGGATAAAACCTATGAATGTGTTTTTTCATAAAAACAAAACCTATGGCATCTAATTGCCGAGGGCACTAAATTTCAGTATAAGTAAGATTTAAGGTGTCTAATTCAAAGATCATGAGTTGTCAAACTTCGGCCTGAGGAAGTTCATGCCCTTGAAACATCCTAATTAGCAGTCCAAAACACTTAAAACTTTCTATTGCATTGTATTTGCCATTTGAACTTTTTTCAGGCTTTTGGTCTTTTCGGATTTTTAGACTTCTTTCGAGTTTGATCTTAGTTTTCAAGTTCAAATAATGTTGTTTAAAATCTAGTGCTTGTTTGTTTTCATCTTTATTTCTAGTTTTCTGTTTTTATTTTTAAATTTAATAAAAATATTTTGTTGTTTGAGTTTTTGTGTGTCTGTTTTTAGTTTTAATTTCTTCTTATTTTCAAAAATTATGAAATTCTTAAAAGTAGTTTTAATTTTCTATTTTTATTTTTTAATTTGGTTTGTTGTTAACTAAATATATATTATTTAATAATATATTAATTATTAATAAGAACTATAAATAATTTAATTTAATATTATATATTTAATTAACTAAAATTAATAACTAATAGTTTAATTTAATTTTTAATTAAATAAAATAAATTTAATTTAATAATTACTAATAAATATAATTAAATTTAAAATATCATCAAAATATATAAATTTCAAATAAAAATTGATTTAATAATTAAAATATATTAAAAATAAAATTAATTTACAACTTTAAAATTTTTATTTTAATAGAATAACATAATTTATCGGTAATTAATAATAAATATTATATAAGATATTAAAATAAAATTATCTAATTAAAAATAATTTATTTTTAAGTTTTATCTAATATGTAATTATTATAAGTGACAAAATATAACTACAATAAAAACTAAAAATAGAAAATAAAAATTCAGACAATTTGATTTAATTTTTGAGTTGGAGTCAAATTGAGTGGATAGTCCCTTCATGTTTTTCTAGATACTCTTGATCCCAACTTTCTCCCTCGGTTTTGGACGTGTCATACCTTCCACATGTTAGGAAACCAGGTTCGGATCTAATCCGAACCGTAGCGGAAGAATCACAAAAATTTTTTTATGACTTTTGATTTCCCGAAAACCAAGTTCTATTTAATTCTATAAAATGATTAACACGAATCATAATAAAGCGAACTTTAATTCGTACCTTATTTCGCAGCTTGATCTTTATCTTGATGCATCCCTCGAACTGTTTCTAAAACCGATCCGTCTCAACCACCGTAGCCGCACAAGTGTTCGGCCTCTAACAGCATCCACATAATAGGTTGAGAGAACTCTGTAACTTTTACAGAGAAGGTTAAGCATGAAGTGCTAGCTCCACAGAACTTAAGCCTTTTTATAATAAGCTTTGGACGTTTTAGTAATTTAATTGAAATTAAATTCTAATTTCAATTAAACTTTAATTAGAATTA
>JANZXP010000007.1:24499087-24520415 GCA_027576715.1 Erythroxylum flavicans | reverse complement strand
CTACCCTTCATTTAATACTTCTTGACTTTCTTAACATAGTGACATACCAAAATTGCCCTTATTCCTTCTTAAGACATAAATTTCACTTCCTAATGAAATAAAATCATCTTTGAAATAAATAATTAAATCCTTATAATTCAAGCTAAGGCAAAAATTCAAATTAACTATAATGCTTAATTCGACAAAATATTTCAGGGGCCAACAATATTAAACTCTTATATATTTATGATAAAGTTTTTTTTTCAAACTTGTGAATTGCAAATAAATTATATAATATATTATATGTGTGGAATAATTTATTTTGATTTCAACAACTTATTTTAATCAATTAATTCACTAAAATTTTTTAATTAATTTATAAATTATATAATTGTATACGTAAACAGCTAATACTAAACAACTAATTTTACCAAACATCTTTTTTTTTTTGTATACAAAGGAAAGGAAACAAAGGATCTAAAATACACTAATGCTCTCCTCGCCTAGAGGACACTCCTTGAATGTCTCGTTGAACCCACGGTAGTAGAGCAGGCGGAATGTCGGACAGGACATGCAGACCGGGATTGGCGAATGCTTTACTAGCCAAATTGGGTTGGGCGTTGATCAATCGGCCATCCGCTTTATGGGTTTAGGTCCTACGAGCGAAATATCGGCTCACTCTCAATCTGATTCCTGATTATTTACCGACTTCAAGAGCGTCGCATATTTGGCGAGGTATATCTGCTACGTGGGATTACGTACGACAAGGAATGCTGTGGAAAATAGGTAATAGTCAACGGACCGGCTTTTGGATCGATTCATGGCTACCCAATTTACCAAACATCTTTAATAAATAGCTGATGTTATTCGCTGGTCATATTAGTTTATATAATTAGGTATCAGCAAATCACTGATATAATCAGCTATCAACTAATGTAATTAGCGGATTGTCAAACAGGCCCTTAAATACAATCAACTAATATTTGACAGTCAGGTGATTGCATTAGCTGATAGCTGATTCTATTAGCGGTTAGCTAATAGTTTATTATATCAGTTGATTTGACTAGGGTATAACATCAGCTATTTATTAAAGATGTTTGGTAAAATTAGCTGTTTAGTATTAGTTATTTATATATAAATACTTATAAGAGCATGACTTAAAAAAATTATAAGGACGTGAGTATTATATCTTAGTATTTTTAAAAATATTTTTATAAGAATTTAAAATTTAAATATTTATCTTTTAAAAAATAAGCTTATAAATCTAATTAAAAATATAGAACATATAATAATTTAAAATTTGATCAATTTTTAAATTTAATTTAATATTTTTATAATTTATAAATTAGTTAAATAATTTTAATAAATTAGTCCATTAAAATAATTCGTTGAAATCAAAACAAATTATTCTACGTATATAATATACACCGCAGAAAAAAAAATCCAGGACGCTCTGTATGAACCCTTCTATTTTCTTTCTTTTGCTTCAACACGTTCACGCATAAGCGCTCTCTTGAATTTAACCATAAAAGCAAAACCTAATAAAGAAATACAAAAATATTTCTGTATCTTGGTCTTCTTTTCGATTCAGCTTCTTTAAGGTTCTTAGAGAGAGAGTGAGGTGGTTGTGGAGAGGTAGTGAGAGAGAGTTAGTTAATGGAGAGGATTTGCTCTACGGCAATAGAGTATATAATAGAATTTCTCTGGATTTGGCTGGCTCGTAAACTCTCTGCAATGGCCTCAGCTTCACAAAAGACGATGCTTATTAATGGACTTTCTTCACCGTCTTCTTGTTGTGACGACTTCATTTCTACCACGCATAGTCGACGTGACGATCAACTTGGAAAGAACGCCGACGTCGCCGTTCAAGAGACTTCCTCTAATAAAACCACCAAAGGCATAATACTGCGAGACTCTCTCTTTCGCTTTTAATTTCTTTTCTCTCTTTTTTCCTTTTCTTTTTCTCTGGCGTGGAGATATCGTCTTTCCATGTGCCTTTTTTGGTTCTTTCTTTGGAACTCAAACGTGCATGACTCGTTGGTAACTCTCGCTTAACGACAACTAACACGGATGTTACTTATAGAAAAAGTCATACGTGCTTAGCGTAATAGTGAAACTCATCCTTACTAGTATGTTTGGATATATTAGGTATAAAGGTGATGCGTGCTTTATGTTTAAGATTCATTTTATCAGGATGATTCATGAAATTTTAGTTTTTATGAAAAATCAAGTTATTTGGACTGCGAATCTTTAAATTTTTTGTGTGTGAATACTTTGGAAGGTAATTGAGGCATTAAAATAATAAGTCACATTATAAAGTTGTGGGAGAAGGTAATTGAAAAATGAAAAGAGAGAGTTCAGAGAGCAACTTCTATGTCGGCCAACCAATTTAGATTTATACCTAATAGGTCCACGATAGAAGCGATACATCTCTTCCATAGGGTAATGGAATGCTACAGGGAACGAAAACGGAATTTACATATAGTTTTTATTGATTTGGAAAAGGCATATGACAGAGTTTTTAGGGAAATATTATGGAGGTATTTGGAGGCAAATGAGATTTCTATGACATATATACGCGTAATTAAGGATATGTATGAAGGAGCAATGACTAGAGTAAGAATAATAGGAGGCGATATGGAAACGTTTTCTATTGGTATTGGACTACACCAAGGCTCCACCTTAAGCCCTTTTATGTTCGCATTAGTATTAGATGAGCTTACCAAACATATTTAAGAAGAGGTACCTTGGTGTATGTTATTTACTGACGATATTGTCCTCGTGGTTTAATTAGACCAGGGAGGGGGTCAATTTCAAGTTAAGAGTATTGGAGAGAAACATTAGAGTCAAAAGATTTTAAAATGAGCAGGACTAAGACGGAGTATTTAAAATGCAACTTTTCAAGAAGCCAGATGGTCCAAGAGGTAACGGTAGCAATTGGTACCAACGTCATACCACAAAAATTGAGTTTTAAATACATCGAGTCTATCATTCAGAGTGATGGTAATATCGTTGTCAATATAGTCCATCGTATCAGATCTAGGTGGGTCAAATGACGAAGCGCACCAAGGGTCTTATATGATAAAAAGATTCCTTTAAAGCTTAAAGGAAAATTTTAGAGAATGGTGATTCAACCAACCATGTTATATGGGGGGCAGAATGTTGGCCAACCAAACGTAGACATACAAGACAGTTGTTGGTAGCGGAGATGCATATGCTTTGGTGGATATGTGACAATACTAGAAGAGATAAGGTTCAGAATCGTGTGGTGAGAGATAGACTATAGGTGGCTAGTATTGCCGACAAATTGAGAGAGATCAGGCTTAGGTGGTTTGGGCATGTGAGCAGGAGGCACCCTGATGCTCCGATGTGACGCTATGAGAAAATAACCTTTAGTGACTACAAAAGGAGAAAAGGGAGGCCATACTAGAATTGGAGGGAAGTGATCAAGAAAGATATGACAGAGTTGATCCTTACTGAGGAATTGGCCAGAAATAGAAAATTTTGGTGTGCTAGGATACAGGTAAAGGATATCCTTTAAAGTGTACTAAAATAGTCGAGTAAGTTATCGAAAGCCGTTTACTGTAATGCTCGCATGACGTATTTACCGCTTAGGAAGTCCAACCTTAGTGTACAATTTGTCTTTTCTAGTTGCAAGTCATAGACAAGTCTTTCTGTCATACTACTTGGCTTTTTAGCTTAGGTGTATGGGGAAAGGGCTACGGAGCAAGGAACCTAACACAACTAGAGACAGGAAGAGCCATACTTTGTAGCTTATCATGTATTAGCAGATCTGGGCATCATATCAGGTATCTTCTTTGGTTCTATTTTTTATTTATTTATTTTAATTTTATTTACATACTTTTTTAGCATATCAGTTTTACATATCTACTCTTTTAACATGCATCACTTTTTCATTGTCATATTTGCATGTGGGTTACTGGAAACAGCCTCTCTACTTTGTAGGGGTAAGGCTGCGTACTATCAGACCTCCCTAGACTCCACTTTGATGTGGGATTCGGACTGGGTGTGATGATGGTGATCACTTTGGAAACTTGACCTGAGACAAGTGTACAATGCTCATTAGCATGGTAAATAAGTCAGTTCCTGTTCTTTCTCTATAGTGAATAATTATTGTTGAAGAACTTATCTATGATGAATAATGTCCGCCTATGATTTACTTATGAAATTTTCCTTTATATCATCTTTGTGAAATTCGTGGTTGAAATCTAAACTCAATGTCAATAAATGCAATAGGAGAGGGATCAAATTTGACACTTGTAACAATATGAAGAAGTATGACCATATTGCTATGAATTTTATATTATGCGTTTCTCTCACACTATGCGATTCCCCATATGTAACCATATTTATATTTCTTATGTGCTGTCTTTTGGTCTTAGATGCATGTAATATGTGTTGTCTTTTGGTCTTATATGCATTCAATACGTGTTGTCTTTTGTCTTATACACATTTAATATGTGATGTCTTTTTGTCTTATATGCATGTAAATGAAAAAAAACTGTGATTTATATGCATGATCTTCTGAAGTCAAAATATATAGTTTGTGATCACCAAAGTGGCCAAGCCAGAATGATTAAAATATCATGCATAAAATAGTCATTTATTCGCGACACTCATACAATGCCAATTAGGAAAATTGATGAATAAATGACATTCACTGATTATTAGAACTTTAGGATTTGCCCAAAGGAAAATCATTTATTCTATGATCAGTTAGCATGATCGAAGAAATTAAATTTCTTAAGTTAAATATATATTTTTTATCCAGAGATGACATATGTGTTTGGTTAAGAATTTTAATTTCTTGATAATGATGAAAAGTGACCTTTATTTATGATTATGTGTTGTACTATATACCTAAAGGTGTTTTAATGGTTTGAACTTCTTAATGGAATGAACAAGTCAATTTCCACTTAGGTGCGTTAGATCTTGACTTGGCAGTTTTGGAAGAAAACCCCACTACTATTACTGATTTAAGTAGTGAGGAAGAGAAGTCCAATTATAAAGCTTGGTACGGTCCAATAAATTGAGTCTTATGTTTATGTGAATGACTATAGTGAATAATATTAAGAATAATATTCCATAAATAGAAAATGCAAAGGAATACCTAAAATTTGTGGAAAACACTTTCGTTATGAAGATAAGTCACTTGCTGGTACACTAATGGCACAACTAACGACCATAAAGTTTGATGGGTAGTAGAGTATGCAAGCATATACCATTGAGATGACTAATATTGTAGCAAGATTGAAGCCATTAGGTATGGTTGTAGATGACTCCTTTCTGGTTTAGTTTATTCTGAACTCATTGCCTTCTGAATATGGTGCTTTTCAAATTAACTATAACACTATTAAGGAAAAGAGGGATGTTAATAAATTGACTGACAAGCTTATTCAAAAGGAAAATAGACTAAATAACATAGGAAGTCATTCAGTCAACCTCACATTTCAAGGAGCCAATAAAGCATAAAAGGTAAAAGCAAAAGTTTTAAGAAAAAGAAAAGGTCGGCTAAAACACCTCAGGTTGAAAAGAAGGAACAAAATGATGATAGGTGACGGTTATGTAAGAAAGGACACTATCAGAAAGATTGCATTAAACGTAAGACATGGTTCGAAAATAAAGGTATATTTAAGACTTTTGTATGTTTCGAATCTAATTAATGCTCGTCATAATACTTAGCAGTTTGATTCTAGAGCTACTACTAATGTATTTAATACGATGTAGGAATTCCTTACGATCCAAACCACAAGCCAAATTGAGAATTTCCTGTGTATGGTAAATTGTAGCAAGGCTCGAATTGAAGGCATAGGGACTTATCGTTTGGTCTTAGATACTGGTTATTATTTATACCTATTAAAGACTCTTTATGTACCTTTAATTTTTAGGAATAAGCTTTATATGAAAAAGAGACTGTTTCATTTCTCTTATGCTCTAGGTACCATTATAAATGATCACATCACTAGCCTTAATCAGTTAGCTACTTATTTAATGAATTTGGATGTGACATTTGAAGATGAAGATCTGGCCTTGATGTTGTTGGGATCCTTTCCTAAAGAGTTTGAGTTTCTTAAAACTACTATACTTTATGGGAAGGTTGATGTGTCTATTAGTGAAGTTACAACTGCTTTATAAGTCATGAATTGAGAAGGAAGACAAAGGAAGAATGCATAAGTGGAGCAGCAGAAGTTTTGGTAGTCAAAAGTCATTCGCAGAGCCAGATTAAAGGACAAAAAGGGAGATCGAAGTCAAGGCTCAAATTGAGCAAAGATGAATGTGCCTTTTGTCAGGAAAAGGGCACTGAAAAAAGGATTGTCCAAAGCTGAAGAATAAAAACAAACCTGATAAGGGAAAGACTGTTGTAAATTCGAATATTGCTGAATTTGAAGATACAGACTCAGATCTTCATTGGTTGTTACATCCTCAATAAGCCTTTCTAGTCTATGGTTGCTCGATTCAAGCTGTAGTCATTACACGTGTCCCAATCGAGATTGGTTCTTTGATTTTAGAGAGCTAAAAGGTGGAGTTGTTTACACAACAAATGACAATCCCTACACAACAAATAGGATTGGTTCAATTTTCTTAAGGAATCACGATGGAACAACCAGGACTCTGACAGATGTCAGATACATGCTAAGTTTGACGAAAAATCTCATTTTATGGGAGTCCTAGAACTAAAGAGCTACACTGTAAATGCAGCAAATGGAGTAATGAAAAGAATTCAAAGAAATAATAACCTGTATTATTACTAAGGTAATGTAGTTATTGGAACAATAACAATAGCTTCTAATGATGATCAAGAGCTAGAAGCAGCTAAGTTATGGCATATACACGTAGGATACGCAGGTGAAAAATTCTTGATGATATTAGTAAATCAAGAATTGTTGAAAGGAGTTCGGGCCTGCAAATTAGACTTTTGTGAACATTGTGTCAAAGGGAAACAAACAAGAGCAAAATTCAACACTGCAATCTATGATACAAAGGATATTTTGGATTATGTTCATTATGATGTGTGGGGACCATCCAAAACAACTTCTTTAGGAGGAAAACACTATTATATGACCTTTGTTGATGATTTTTCCTGAAGAGTATGGGTGTATACTATGAAGACTAAGGATGAAGTGCTGGGAGTTTTCCTCAAATGGAAGAAGATGGTGGAAACTCAAACAGACAGAAGGATCAAGCGTCTCCATATAGATAACGATGGGGAGTATAGGAGTGATCCATTTTTAAAAGTCTGCGAAGATGAAGGTATTGTTAAACACTTCACAGTCAAGGATACACCACAACAAAATAGGGTGGCAGAACATATGAACCGGACATTGCTAGAGAAAGTTTGATGTATGTTGTCTAATGTTAGGTTGGGCAGAGAATTTTGGGCTGAGATTGTTACATATGCTTGCCATCTTATTAATCGCCTTCCATCAACTACTATTAGTGGTAAAACACCTTTGAAAAAATGGTTTGAAAAACTTGCTACAGATTATGATTCCTTACCTATGTTTGGTTCCATCGCAGACTATCATATTAAAGAGTCAAAGTTGGATCCACGTGTAAGGAAAGCAATTTTCATTGGGATCACCTCTGGTGTGAAAGGATATCGTCTTTGGTGCCCAGAGTCAAAGAAAATAATTTTCAGTAGGGATGTTACCTTGGACGAATCTACCATGTTAAGAAAGGTGACAACTAAAAATGTTAAGTAGATAGAGGTATTCCAAAACCGGTGGAGTTTGAAGGAAGAATTGTTACCCCAGTAAATAATGAAGTAGATGTAGAAACTCCTGTCTTAAAAGAGGAGCCAGATGAAGAAGAGGTTCCAAACCAAGAACCTTCACAGCAACAATTACCAATTGCATTGGGAAAGCAAAAAAGGAATATTCAAGTACTTGCTTATTATGTTAATATGGTGGCTTATGCATCTCTAATTGAAATTGATGATATTCCTACCACTAATAAGGAAGCAGTCTAAATTTTAGAAGAAGATAAGTGGAGGATAGCCATGAATGAAGAAATACATTCCCTTCATAAAAATTAGACATGAAAGCTAGCTAGTCTCCCAAAGAGAAAGAAGGCAATTGGATGCAAATGGGTATATGCAAAGAAAGTTAGATTTCCTGATAAGGATAATGTTCGTCAAAAAGCAAGGCTGGTGGCCAAAGGCATGCTCAGACGGAGGGAATTGATTATAATGAAGTTTTCTATCTAGTTGTAAAACATTCCTCCATTCGAATTTTGTTGGCTTTGGTAGCACAATTTGAAATGAAAATAGTTCAATTGGATGTAAAAACGGCGTTTTCACATGGAGACTTAGAGGAGGAAATCTATATAATTCAGTACGAAGGTTTTCAAGTTGCTGGAAAAGAGAATATGTTGTGTAAGCTTGAAAAATCATTATACGGAATGAAACAATCTCCAAGGCAGTGGTATAAGCTATTTGACAAGTTTATAATGGGGCAAAAATACACAAGAAGCAAATACGATCATTGTGTGTATTTTCACAAGTGCAAGATGGATCCTACATCTATCTTCTCCTATATGTTGATGATATGTTGATAGCTTCAAAGAATTAAAGAGAAATTGAGAGATTGAAGATTCAGTTGAATTAGGAGTTTGAAATGAAAGATCTAGGTGAAGCCAAGAAAATTCTCGCCATGGAGATAAGTGGAGACAGAAAGTTGGGGAGACTGTATTTGACTCAAAAGCAATATTTGAAAAAGGTACTACAATGTTTTGACATGAATGAAAAGTCAAAACTTGTTAGTACTCTGCTCGCTCCTCATATAAAGCTCAGTGCATCCTTATCTCCAAAGAAAGATGCAGAACGAGAGTACATAACTAAAGTACCGTATGTGAATGCAGTTGGTAGCTTAATGTACACTATGGTTTGTACAAGGCCCGACATTTCACAAGCAGTTGGGGTTGTGAGTAGGTATATGCATGATCTAAGCAAGGAGTATTGGCAAGTTGTAAAATGGATACGGTACATTTGAACACCGTAGATGTTGGTTTAGTATTTCAGTGGGATAAGCAAGAGGGTCAATATGTAGTTGGATATTGTGATTCCAACTATGCTGGTGGTTTAGATAAATGTCAATCAACTACTGACTATGTGTTTACTCTTGCAAAGGCACCAGTCAGTTAGAGGTCTACCTTACAGTCAACAGTTGCTTTGTCGACTACAGAGATAAAGTATATGGCAGCTACAAAGGCTATAACGGAGGTAATTTGTATTCAAGGATTGCTTGGTGAGTTAGGGGTTCAATAGAAGCACATCAAAGTGCACTGTGATAGTCAGAGTACTATCTTTTTAACAAAGAACCAAGTTTACCATGTAAGGATGAAGCATATTTATGTTCGTTATCACTTTGTATGAGAGGTTCTGGAAGAAAGTGGAGTAGCAATCCAGAAGATTAAGACCACTGAGAATCCTGCTGATATATTGACAAAGGTGGTGACTGTGGTCAAGTTCCAACATTTTTTTTTGGAATTTTAGACTGAAATATATTACCAAAGATGAAACTTATACACAATCCTTTACAAGGATATCATAAAAAGTTAAACAACAATAACTACACTACTAGAAAAGTACAACTGATACATCTCAAAACATTAAATAGACCATATCAGTCTAAGTTCCTAACTGCTGTTATCTTGCTTCCCTTTGGCTATCATTGTCTCTCTAATCAAATTAACTATTGTCTCGGTAAGTTTATACTTATGTTGCTCCTCTTTCATGTAGATTCTCCTATTCCTCTCCCTCCATATATAATAGATCACCATCTAAAAAGACGCCTTAATAATAAGACTATCTTGCTGGCCTGATTTAGAGTACCGCATGTTATCATTCAAAGCTTCATTCCAATCAACAGAGAAACTTGGTATTCTAATCAGATTCAAAATTCTGCTCCACACCGATTTGGTATAGTCACATTCAAAAAACAAATGATTTTTACTCTCTTTTACATGTTTACACAAAATGCAAAAGGAATCAAAACTTCCGAACCAATGGTCCTTCGTTCTCAACCAATTCTTAATAGTGAACAACAAGAAAATAGCAGATTTTGGACTTAAAGCCTGCTTCCACACTACTTCAGCCCACAGGACTGCTTCTAAAGGTGCCCTCTCTATAATGTGAGCAGATTTGTTCGTGAAAATACCACTATTATGGGAAGCTTATATCGTTTTATCCAACCTAGTACTGATTTGCAACCCAGAAATGTAGTTGTCTAGTGAGTGAAAAAACCTGAAATTATTCATCCTATCCCTCTCCCGAAAGAACCATGAAACCTTAGCCTCCTTAGGAATCCTATTTCGTAAAGCTTGTAAGTCAGTCCGCAACCATAGAGGACTGAAAATGGTCCAGTTATCAAACTAAAAACTATTATTTTCAGCATTCCTTGCCCTATACTTTATAAAAGGGTGATCTTTTCCCTAAGGTTCACCATGCTCTTGAAAATCCAAGAGTAATCACACCTCGGCTGAAGTTGCCAAAAACTTTGGCCATTAAGGTGGTACGTTTGCACCCACTTAACCCACAACGCTTCTTTATCAAAAAATAATCTCCATATCCTCTTTATTAGTAAAACCCTTTGCATTTGCGTAATCGAGATAATTCTTAATACCCTTGTTTTTTTGACAAAATAATTTCATTGCACTTGACCTTAGCCCCCTTGCTATTTTCATATTTTCCATTCCATAAAAAGGATTTTAACAACCTCTCCATTTCTTTGATCACTTTCTTAGGTATTACCAAGTTACCTGCCCAGTAGACATGCATACTGTTCAAAACTGACATAATAAAGGTAACTCTAGTAGCTAGTGAAAAGAATTTGTTCTGCCAAGCATATATTCTAGGTTTCAATTTCTCCAACAAAGGCATAAAATTTGAAAATTTTGGCTTACTCAAAGTAATAGGGACACCCAGATACCGTAAAGGAGTTTCCTGAAGAGAAAACCTACCAAATTGCTTATCCACTCTGGATTCCTAGCATCTGAGGAAACATAGACTCCGCTCTTTTGCACATTCAACTTCATCCTCGACCATCTCGAAAAAGTATTCACCAAATTCATCATCATCTTAATGACATGTGGTTCAGCCTTGTAAAACAGAATCTTATCATCAACGTAAAGCAAATGTGATAGTTTCAGTTCCCTACATTTATAGTGATACTGAAACAAACCATTACTTTCCATAATTTTGGATACTAGTCTAGATAATCCCTCAATAGCTAGAGTGAATAGGTAAGGAGAGATAGGATCCCCTTGCCTAATCCCTCTAGTATTAAGAAACAGTTTTGTAGGAATCCTATTGACTAAAACACTCATCAAATTAGTTTGAATACATCGTAGGATCCACTGGCAGAATCTTGAAGGTAGACCGATGACGTCCAAATAATCTCTCAAAAAACCCCAAGTAATGGTGTCGTAGGCTTTAAATAAATCAATCTTTAATGCGCAGCTCTTAATCTTTTTACCAATGTGGTGTTCGCCCAACAAGTCTTGAAGTATCAATATATTATCCCCAGGGCTTCTTGATGGAAGGAAAGCTCCTTGTGTCATATTTACCACCTCAGACAACGCTGCTTTCAATCTTTCAGCCAATAAATATGCTATAATCTTATAAACAGTAGAGCAATATGACACTGGACTATAATCTGTGATCATATCGGGTCTTTCCTTCTTTGGATTCAGACTAATGAACATGTGGTTGATCTCCTTCAATAATGATTCAGAAAAGAAAAACTCTAGCACTGCATCAATTAATAGAGGTCTCGTTATGTTCCAAGTTTGCTGTAAAAAACCTGCCGAATATCCGTTGGGACTAGGCGATTTAGAACTATGTAGCCGAGATAACACCTCTTTCACTTGCTAAGCAGTGAAAGGGGCATTTAGCATCTTCAGGGTACCTCGACTTGGACAAAAATGAAGCACATTTTTAACCCCAAAATTGTTCAGCTTAACGTCAGAGCTCCTCATTAGCTTGATAAAGTAACTTCGGATATGATCAGAAATCTCCTTTTGACTAGTTATCATATTCCCCTCCTCATCCTTCAATTTCGTAATGGTGTTAATATTTCTCCGAGATAGCAACGACAACCGGAAAAAACTTGAATTTATGCCTCCCTCTTTAAGCCATATCTGTCTCGTTTTTTGTTTGATGATCGAGTTATACATTTTTAGTGCTTCCTGGTAGTTCTTCATCCGTTCTGCTTCAAGAGTTCTTAATATTTCATTGAGAGGATCAATATAACACTATTGTTGAACTTCAGCTAATGTTTTACCCAGTTCTTTCAAATCCCATGTTCTATCTTTACTAAACTCTTTAATAGCAACTTTTGCAAGCTTCAATTCTTGCATAAGTTGAAAAGCCTTATACCCCACTATCTCTGTTTCCCAAACCTTACAAATCATTGCTATAAAACCTTCTATCTGAGTTAAACTGTTAAAGAATCTGAAAGGTGGCCCTGTCTTTGAGCTAACACACATCTGTTGAACTGAAATGGACACATGATCAGAAAAACTAGGTTTGTCAAACACTGTGGAAGTGATAGGGAAAGAGTTGAGCCATCTTTGATTCACCAGAGCTCTATCTAATTTTTTTCCTAATGAACATGTTTCCCTCCTATTTATTTTCCCAAGTGAGCTACCTGCCAAGACCTCGAAGATCCATTAAATCAGTACTTTGAAGTAGCTGATTTAATTATATCCCTGATCCTACATGAAAACCCACACCTCCTTTTACTTTATCTGATTTTGGATAATAATTAAAATCTCCGAGCACTAACCACGGATCTTGCATACCCACATATAAATCCAATATCTCCTCCCACAACTTAGCTCGATGAAAAGCAAAATTTGAGGCATAGATAATTGTAACCTCAAAGTGGAACTTACCTATAACCAGCAGTGTAGATGAATGAATTGCACACCCATCTTTATTATATGACCCTCAACTTTGTTTGTATTGTACCAACACAAAATCCTACCATTATAATGATAGATGTGATTAGAGAAAAAAATCCATTTAGAACCCAAAAAAGCCATCCAATTTTGAACCGACCCAACCTTTATTTTAGTTTCTAGAAGTCCTACCAAAATAGGTTTTTGTCTGCTACTACTTCCTACACCATCAACTTCTTAAGGGGATCATTAAAGCCCCTTGTGTTCCATACTAGTATCGATATCTATTGGAACCCCTAAAAAAGATACTCAGGGGATGTAACCCCTTTATGCTTTTTTTTCTTCCCTTTTTTTCTTACCAATACTCCTTTTAATAGCACCTACTGTAATCTGACAGGGATCACCCACTTCCATATCTGATTCTGCTTCCCTCCCTAGAGTAGTAACTGGTTCTGTACCTTTAGTTTCCACAAACTCTATATTATTATGCACTCCATACGGTTGTTCTGCCTTCCAACCAATTTGTTTTCTAACGCCCATTGCTACCTGATTACTATTAATAGAAAAAGGAGGACGAGAAGGCTCCCTTGGACTAACGCTTCCACTTACACAAACCACCTCCCCACATTTTTTATTGTCTTTCTCCAGTACCCCTAGGCGACATTTATCTATATCATTACCCAACTCCTTTAACTTCTCCAGAGTAGTCCCAGGCTCTAGTAGTCCTCCTACATTTTCCTTACTCACATTAAAGAATTCACTCTATATCACATTTTGTGAATCAACCAAGTTCGTATCATTCCTATTTACCTCAATATTCTGTCCCTGTTTTGTCATCTCACTTGTCCCTCAAACATAAACTCTTTTGTCACTAAATCGTCATGCCATCTAGACTTTGGAAATTTACGAGTAACTACCCATTTCTTGCTAGTAAATAAAGGTCTTTGTGGATAAGAAATGGATATTTCGTCTCTTACTAGCTCACCTGTTTCTCCAAGACGAAGGATAGGCAAGGTTTCTGGTAGAGAAGCACTCTTTGGAATTTCTAAGCATATCTTTGCGTACCCAATTCTTTCCATTGCTGCAGTTTGAGAGTCCATATAGATTGGTTTACCCAAACGACTAGCCAGATGACTCAAACCCTCCACCGTCCAATAATACTCCATCGATAAATCATGAAATTGTTCCCACATAGGAATAACATTGATTGAGCCTCTGTCCAAACCCATACCTGGTTTCTATTATTGTAAAAATAGGGATTAGTCCCCAATCTGTCACAGTTCTTGTTCAATGATCTCAGACAAATTGGAGTTCTCAGAAAACTTAAATAACATCGACCCATCCTCTTTGAGCATTACCTTTTCAAGACCCTTCTTACTCCACCGTACCATTACCCACTCATTAACAGCTAGGAAAGCCATCCTTTTAGACCAAAAAAAGCCAAGCTCCACATTCGACCAAGCTCTGGCTCCAGCTTGTAACAACTCCTTCGGAGGAGAGAAAATTATGTCTTGAAGTACATTCGGGTAGTATTTTAATCTTCCCTTGTTGTGCTAGAAATTGAACTTATTTTTCCAAGCTCTGACAGTTAGTGACATACTCTGGATATTATCTCCGATAACCTTCAACCCATCTGACTTTTCCACCTCTTTACCCTTGAGCTTCTCACAGGATAGAGGTGAGAACAGCTCTATCAACAATGAAGGATCTCCCATATCCAAGAGACCCTCCAAAGAGGCGCAGCCCACCATCGTTCTTTTTACCACTTGAAATTATCACCAGAACCACCTACAGGAACCGAATTGACGTAGTAGGAAGGGGAAAGAAAAAGGGGCATAAAAGTAAAACAACAAAAAGAGCAAGAGCGAAGATGATAGAGAGAAGTCAGAGAGATGTTTGAGTTGTCGAAGACATTTTGGAAAAACTCAAAGGCCTGGGACTTGATCAATTTTGTTAAATTTTGAAGAAGGGAGCTTTGAAGCGCATTTGAAGACATTAACAAAGATGAGTTTTGTGAGAGATTTGAAAAAGATTGAGAAATATGTCAAGGTGGAGAATTGTTGACTTATCACATATCTTGATATCCTATATTGGAAAATTGTGAAGATGAGAGAGTCTTTTTAAGCTATAAAAGGAGGGGTTTTTCATCTTTATCTAACATCCCAAAAATTATCTATCTTTTCTTAAAGCAAAGATTTCTTCTCTCCTTTTTGTAATATTTCACCTGTATTATTTTCTAAAAATAGTGAAATATCAATTTAGTAATATCCAAAGAAGTAAGCGTAATTTGCTGAACCTCGTTAAATTTTGGTGTTCTTTATTTGTTTATTTAATAGCTATTGTCGGGTATAGTTGTGAATTATTGTGCTATTAAATTACATCTGTAAGAAAATTCTATCTAAGAAATTGAGTTTTAAGTAAGACCGTTTGTGACTCTTCCAGTTTTTTATAGAAATTTACCTTGTGTAATTTTTCAGTAAAATCGTTCATACTCTATTCACCTAGGTAATAGTGCTCAAGGTGAATTTGTTATTATTAGTGAAATTAAGCCGAATTTCACAACTTCATCTTGCAGCTTTACTTGTCCCAGGACCCTCTTTCGACGAGAGGCTGTAAAAATTCATTTTGTATATGCAGGTTGGAAAATGAAATGAATCACCATCCCGAACACATTCGAATATAGTGATTGTTTTTACAAGCCTATAAACTTGACGAGTCTGACAGACTTCAAATTTTACTCGATGGAAAGACAACTGCCAAAAGCTAACTAACCTTAATAATAGGACTGATAGAGGTAACATAAAAAAGTCTCTTGAGGTCGGTGAAATTAAAGTTGTGATGTCGTAGTTGCAGTAGTCAGGTCCAAAACGATACGTTTACAGAAGCGAGAAAGGATATGCCACTTCTAGACATTTGTGGAAATGTAGATTAATGTGAATCTTGGAAGTCCTTTTGTTGTGCCTATATTTGGATACTTTGAAGGGAGGCATTGCACAGAATTTTAAGTATCAGGTAACATGTTCATTCTTATTGCTGCAAAGTTACATTGGAAGTAATTCTTTCCACAAGTTGTTCTAACATTTAGTATCAGTCATTATATTGGTTTGTACATTAATCAGTAGGTTACTTGTTCGAGGGTCTTGGAAATAGTTAACAGCAGAAACACTTCATGGGATTCCTTCCTTTCGATCTCCTGTACTTTGCCTTTTCTTTCACCTTAGACTCTTCGTTCCTTCTTTTCTCCTCCAGCTGCCTTCTTGCTCCGTCAGCAATCAGATCAATTCTGGCTAACTTGTTTTTATAATGCTGTAAGTTTCTTTCCCTTCTCAGCTCCAATTCAGTCTAATCTCAGCAGTGATAAAGACTTGTTAGTACCATTCTTTCAATCCAGTAGACAACACCAAAATAAATTACAGACCTTTTTCCGTTCCATATGGAGATTGGCCTGCATCTTCTTTGCATTCTCCCAAGCAAGGATGTTAGATTTTTGCTTTTCATTCCTGCAATTTTGATCTTGCTAAGGAGACAGAAAAAGAGAAGAGAAAGAGAAGGGACAAAGTCCAATTTTTGCCATAACTGAAGAAGATTAGTGATAAAGCTTAAACATTTTTAGTTTATTTTATCTAGTGGAGAACAGAATGTTACTGGACACTCAGCTCAAGTTTGTTGGTACTTACCACTTATTCAGCTTTCGCAGCTGAGCCATTTCCCATGAGTCTGCTCCAGTTTCCACATGTCTTCTTGATGAATTTGCATTATGTCTTGCATCTATTGCATTTCTTGATGAAGAAGAATGGCTAGGCTTTCTGTTTGACAAACCACTTTCTGGCAACCTTTGATCCTGTTGATTTGGTCTTCTAACAGAAACTTCGCCTGGTAAACAGTTCACATCACAGACCTGGTGATAGGTTGTTACAAAAGTCATGTTTTAGCTTCAACCAGTACCTGTATCTTTTACTTGCTTCCAAGAGGCACGTCTAGCCAAATTAGCAGAGCTGGAAACGGTATGTTGTTCTTTTCTCGTTCCCATGTCTAATTTTGACTTCTCGAAATCCTGTCTCATTGTCTTATGATGATCTTCTTGGGAGTGAATGACAAAAGCAGCAGCAGCAACAGCAGCTGCAAACTCGTCGTCTTCGAGATTGTATTTCGGACTGGTCATTCAATAAACCTGTCGTTAGAACTAGCTCCAAACCTTGCTACTTGGACAGCCTTGCAGATGCTTTCTGTTATTATTATTCACTTCTGCAGAACATTGAATTCGGCCCAATGGCCGGTTAGATAATCTCTTTTCATGCACACGCAGAATAGAAATATATTAAGCTTAAGTAGTCTATTATCAGTGACTCTGATCACTGCATATATATATAAATATATAACAATAGACTAGAGTGCCTTTTTCTAACAATAGACTGCTGAAATTGTGTCTTCCATGCATATGCCACTTCTATATTCCTCCTGTCCTGGAACACAAAATCTTCCTGTACCTAGATTGTCAACAATATAGAGGAGAGTTAATATCTCGATCTAGTTAAAGTTATTTTAATTTTAAAAATAAATATTATTTTTATTATTGATTTTTTTAAAAATAATTTATGATAAAATCAAATATCAATTTATGTAAAATGAAATATATGCACAATGTTAAAATTATATATTTAATTTTTATATATTAAAGTTTTTAAAGTACTTTGGTTATTTTAAAATAAGTATACATTAAATGTTAGATAATAAATTTTCTATTTACAAAATCAAAAATCAATTTACACATATGATTAATTATGAACAAATTCGCATTCTCAATATATAAAATTATAGTGTCTTAAATTTCTAGAATTAATCTTTTTTTGTATTTGTTATAAAATTATGAAAATTATTAAAAATATTATAAAATTAGAATTTATTTGTACAGAACATTATATTTATTAATTAAATATAAATTCTTTATAATAATTAACAGTGAATTATTATAGATAAAAGTGGATATATTAAATAGAAATATTTATATTAGTTTAAATAAGTAATCAAATTAACATGTGCGGAATAGCGAACTTAATTCGAAGTACATCTGAAAGAGAGACAAGCAGAGAATGACATACAGGCCGGGTCCTTGACACCGGCTATATGGTTTCCATTTTCTCTTGGCTTCCTGTTTCATACATGAACCACTCCATTTTGGTATTACTTCGCCACAACAGATTCTAAAGCATGCTTTTGCAGAGGAAATTTGCTATCAGACTCAAAAATAATGCAAAATCTAATCCCCTGTAAAGACTTAAGATATTGCTTTCGCAGATAAACAAAAGAAGAAATGACAATTTTCTTATGTACCTCTTATGTTTGAAACTCTCTGTGCTCCAAAACCTATGCAAATATGGACCGAGCTGTATCTGAACTCGGCTTTATTGTTTATTTCTTGCTCCGCTGTTCCTGGGAAGTACTTGATTTTGGAGCAGACTCTAGAATAAGAGCCTAGTATGAAAGCATTTGTGGTGATTCCATCAACTTTAGCTAATGCACAAGAGAATGGTGCAAGCAAAGTGAGACTTGCTTTCCATGTGGAATATCTAATCTTATGAAAGGAGCAAAGGATCTCTAACCTTCCCTCTCCTGTTTTTTAATGTTGTTGTCAGCTTTTAATTGTTCATTTCTCTCGGTCTGGCAGCAAATATGTCATCTTGGGATGTAAGTTATAGGTATTGTCACTGAAGATTACTCAAAGTTTGACAAGAAACTGCCAAAACTCATTACATTCATCTGTAGTTTGTTCCGAATCCGACGTGTTTAGGCCAGGTTATTATGTTACGCATCACCAACAATATTCCTTCAGATGGTGGCAATGGTATCGAATACCCATTTTGACAGGCAATAGAGCTCGTGGTTTTGGATTCCTTGCCTGTTGTGATCGCCCTCTTGAGCTGGCTTCAATGTTGGGTTAACACCATCCTTTAGCTGTTACATGGCAACCAAATAAAATAAAACATGAGGGATGTTTAAGTTTGGGAGAAGTGTCTCCGAGGGGTGGTTGAGTTGGTGTGGTCGGAGACTTAGCTCTAATTTTATTATTCATTCTTTGATTCATCAATCTTACATTCCTTGGATAATTTATTTAGAATAAATGAATTATAAAAGATCTTGAAATTAAGGAGAGTGCTTGGTTGATGGGTTTAGGAAGAAGGTAATGAGTAAAGAATAAAAAGTGAATGGTTGGTTGTTGATTATCATTACAGGAGCAATAGTTTGACATCCAACTTTTAGGGAATCTTTCGTACCTTCCATTTACTAGAGGAATAAAAATCATTCCTTAGTAGTGGCCTTTTTTTAAAATATTTTTAATACTAATGAATTAAATACAATTAATTAATTAATTAAAATATAATTAATTAAAATAATATTATTAATTAATTACATTATAATTAAGTAAAAAATAATTAATCGAGATATAATTCATTCATTAATTAAAATATTGTAATTAATTAATTAATTACAATATAATTAATTGAAATAATATAATAACAAATTTATTATATTATTTCAATTAATTAATTACTATAAATATAATTCATTAATTAAAATATAGTAATTAATTAATTAAAATATAAATAATTAAATATAATTATTCATTAATTAAAATATTGTAATGAATGAATTAATTACAATATAATTAATTAAAATATTGTAATTAATTAATTAATTAAAATATAATAAAATTTTATTTCTTAATACTTTTTACAAACTAACTATTGTCAATGGTAATGATAATCATTTCTTCCTCTTAACCAACTATTATAATTATAATGATAATATCCATTCTCATTTTAATTATTATTTCCCCATGCAAATTAATCGCTTTTCACATACCTGGATTTGAGGAAGAAGATATGATGTTTGATCTTGATAACAATTACTTTTTGTGCATAGAAAAATTGGTTTTTCTCCCCTTCTCCTTTTCTTTTGTATACACGTTCTTTTTTTATGGCTGTGTAAGTTTTTTTTAAACGTGTAATTTAGGGTAAAGAGAAGACTAATTTTATGTGTGCCTTTCTTTTAATATGATATGCCCATCAAGTATCAATATTTAATTAATTAACAGATGAGAATTTTCTATATTAATAATTTCCCTGATAATATCATATTTGAGTAGTTATATTTGGACTTCTTTTCCCCACTGTAATGTAACATACCATTCTAATAGAGCATATTCCCAAACATACTAAAGGATATTCGAGAAAATACTCTACGGAAATGATACATTAGGAAAATTTAAAAAAAACTTACTCTTAGACATCAAACATATCGTAAGCTTTCAAAAGATTTATTTAACACAGTTTATTCTAAAATTTCCATCTATATTGACATTTCACCCGTGAAAAATATAGTTCAGGGTGGTCTATACATCATTTCTTCTCATTTCTTTCATACGCATAAAAGGTCACATATGTCATTATAAATTAGAATCCAACATATACATTGCACATCAGTTTAAAGTTTAATCTTAGTACAAAAATGTGTATCATGATATGGGATGCTAATGTAAAAGACTCTAACTAGACTCCTTAGATTCAGCTGATTCGACCTTTGAGTCATTTTCGTTCCCAAAATATAAGTACTAAACTTCTATTATACCATTTTGGTAGCTAGAACTCCACCAAATCTAAAAAATAACGTTGTAATTTTGATGAGTTTGCGAACTCTGTGAGTGAACCATCGTCGATGCACTCACACAAGTCATATCATAAAGATAAGTTATATCACAATTTATCACACTTCAACAAATATATCACATAAGTCAGTGTTGCATATCACATCACATTCTCCATTGACTTCATATGTATTTCACTATTTCAAATCAATTCAATTAATCATTTCAATTCAATCTTATTATGTCTGTAGGGATGCAAATGTAAATGCACATGCGTTTTCATTCTCATTTTGTTTTGTTATGATCAAGTGCCTATCAACACAATCTGTTGTCCCGTACAAATTGTAGGTATCAAGTCCATGACTGGCTCGCACCCCTTGTGGATACCGAGTCTATGCTATCAGAGCCTGAGGCTCTTTTTCATAATTTTGAGTTCAAGGCTCTTTCCTGCACATCAGTCACTCTGATCACAACTCCTTTATCTGATCATGCATTTCAATATGGTAAGATGCATAATTTCATATACTATGATTTCATTACTTTTCATTTCTATGTGCTCATGCCATTTAATTAACTCCTCGGACCTAAGTCCAGCATTTATCAATCAATTGTGCACACATTTTATATAAAACGTATAATTCATACAAAAGCACATATATGCGAGTTTGCATCTAACAGTACTCTCCAGAAATGCTATTACCTCGATGTTCCGGCAACATCTAGATGTTGACGATCACCTTGCGTGTCTACGTCATGCAATGCATACACATATAGGTCACAAATCAC
>JANZXP010000007.1:24479513-24492923 GCA_027576715.1 Erythroxylum flavicans | reverse complement strand
CATGTCCGTCGGTAAAGGGCGACGGAATAAATTCCGTCGATAATATTCCGACGCAAATTGTGAATTTTCTTGTAGTGGCAGTGCATGCCGCTTCGCATGTGCCTGGCGATAAATTTGTACTCCCAAAGCATTATGCTACTGCATTTTCACTTTTGAGACTTCTTATTCGCATTTCAAGTTTCACCAATTCAGTTTTCAAATGCTTCCTGTCATTTTGTGCTCTACTTGTTAAAATTTGACTTCTTTTTAACCATATGTAACTAATTTGGGAAGCAGTACATATTTGCATGACTTAAAACGCTTTACGTTAAATTAAATTTTACTTGTACGGGTTTCTTTATCGTCCCTAATCATGGAGTAGGATTTTTGATCACAAAGACATTTTTGTCATTCCTAATCATAGATTAGGATTTTTAATAACAAAGTCAGGTCCACCAAACAATTTACCCAAATGTCATATAATGATAGTGACTTGATGTTAAATTTGGGGAAAAAAAGTATTTTACTGTGACGAAAATAAAAATAGGGGTTTGGGCCTAGGAATTGTGGTATAAACCTTAACTTGAACAAGTTCCGGATAAATCTCGATCAAATCAAAATAAGCCTAAAATTTAAAATTTTTTAAAAAATTATAGTTTATAATAACAAAACATCATTTCAAAAAATAAATAACCAAAATAGTCAAATTTTAAGTTAAGTCAAATTGTTAAATTCGAACTCAAACTTTCTTTAAAGTCTGACTAATTAGAATCGATTCTATTCACTTTAAATCATGTCGGATTTAGAATAAATTAGCAACACTGGAAAGTTATGAAAGATCTCCGACTAGAAGTGAATGAAATAATGTAGGATTTTTCTAATGTTCTACTGGTTTATGAACGTGAGAGAGACAAGTGACATTAATAACCTTAGTGCTTCCTTTATCGTTCATTGCTTGCCTCCATGTTAGTGATCATCATGAAATCCATATTGTTCCCACTTAATTAGCAACCAACGCTGGTGGCTTTGCGGATGTAATAGGTTCTTTGAAATTGATGGAGTTCCCCGAGTTGGTAGCAATTAATTTGATTTAGTACGTCTGAAATTGGGCCCACCCTTGCGTTTAGAGTAAGGTTAATGGAACTATATTAACACACCCCATGAAAAAATAACAGGTTATTCCCCCTTCTTAGTAAGACCTTAAGGTCACATGCCGACTTTGAAAACCAGAAAAGGAGGAGTGGATCGCGATATTATTGGTTAATTCTTTCTTATTCAGTAAATTATATTTCTACCTAAAAACAAATAATAATCAATCCGATTCCGTCAAAGGTCAAGGATCTAGCATACTATGCAGAGCCTTACCTCGTAAATTCTCTTTACTTATTATGCATTCGTATTACTACATACATTGTATAAGTTAAAGTAGTTAAAAGTTTTATAATGATGCGACAATTATCAAAATTTTTATTGTGAATTTTATGTCCCTTAACGTCCTGTTTGTATATACAAAAGATTCTTGTAAATTTCATTAATTTGTTTAATGACCATTTAGTAGTGCTACTTCTAAACAAAAGGATTCTGACTTATAATATATTAAATTCTAAGTCGTATGAATATTTATACATTTTACAATGTATACAAACGGGTGGATTTATTCGTCAACATGCGAGGAATAAGCAACACTTGACTTCCTTTCTCGGATCAATTGGTAACAACAAAAATTCAATAAACAAAAAACAATTTGAATTGTCACAACTGACTTTGGAGATGGTTGATTAACAAATGTGGCATCATTTAATCACCATCCGCTCTCGTAACTTTTTAGAGGATACTCAGAATGGCACACCTTCAATGGCTGAACCAAAACTCAAATTTTTTTCTTTTTTCTCGCATCAGTTTTACCAGCAATGACGCTGAAATTTGTATTGAAGGATGGGTTTAGAACCAAGCCCTCCAACATCACCAATCATGGGCAATCTCCACCAGCTTGGAGACTTGCCTCACATATCTCTCTACCGCCTGGCACAGAAGTATGGTCCAATAATGTTCTTACATCTTGGTGAAATCCCAACTTTGGTGGTGTCTTCCCCTAGATTGGCAAAGGAAATACTGAACACCCATGATATTGCTTTCTCTAGCCGTCCCCATCTTGTCGCTGCCCAAGCCCTATTATATGGCTGCAAAGATATGGCTTTTGCTCCTTATGGTGCTTACTGGAGAACCATAAGGAAAATTTGCGTACTTGAGCTACTTAGTGCCAAGAGAGTTCAATCGTTCACCTTTGTCAGAGAAAAAGAAGTAGCACTTTTGGTGAATCGAGTTGCACAGCCCTATCCTGGAATTGTGAATCTGAGCAAGTTGCTTGGGCTATATACAAATGACGTCATCTGCAAAGCCGTACTTGGCAAGAATTTCTCAGAAGCTGGAGAATATGATGGGCATGAATTCCATGACGTGCTTTACAGTTTCCGAACGTTGATTGGAGGCTTCGGTCTTGGAGACTACTTTCCTTCTATAGGATTTGTTCAAAACTTAACAAGCATGAAATTAAAACCACCGAGAACATCCAGGAAATTTGACCAATTCTTTGATGAAGTAACAATTGCGGCTGGTAGGCCTACCATGCCTACAATTTGTGTCAAAAATTGTGGTTGCCCACAATTGTTGTAAGGAACTCCTGACTGTAAAAAGGCTAGAGTAGCATAAGGATGTGGGTAGAGTATAATAGAGAGACCTGGGGTGAGAGAAAAACAAGAGAGAGATATAAAAATATTCTGTGTATTTTTGTGAGTATAGTTTTCTCTTTGTAAATCTTTCCGTTGGCGACCCCGCCAACCTCCTTGCCCTCTCGAGGTTTCCTCCATCACATTACTTCTCGTGACTTTCCCTTTTCCTCCTTTATTGGCGAAAAGGGCTTTGTCTTCTTCTTTAATAAAAGCTTTAGACATTTGTTTATCTAAAGCTTCTTGATTGGCTAAGATATTTTCTAACTCTGTCAAGGTTGGTTCCTTTGCCCAACCTCAAGTAACCATAACAATACCAAGAAATTATGGGCGTAACCCATGTACAATAATCCTTCTCATTCTTATTTCAGTTATAGCATTAGGAGGATCTAACTTAGAAATTTCTTGGCATAAAGATTTAACTTTAGTAAAATATTCACTTACAGTCATGTTGTGCTGCGAGATCAACAATAACTCGTTCTCTAAGTGATGAAGCCTGGCGTCGTTGGTGCGTGCATACAACTGGGCGAGAGTGTCCCAAGCATCCTTCGGTGTCTTTGCATCCTTTACTTGCTGAAGTATGTCGTCTTCTACCCTCACCGATAATACGTACATGGCTTTACCTACTCTAATTTTCCATTTCTTTAACTCTTCTTCTAATGTTGGAGGTTGAGTCTTGTTTCCTCCAATAATACTCTATAAATCTTGTCCTAGCAGAGAAAACTGTATACGATTGCTCCATGTATTATAATTGTTATTATTTAATTTTTCTATACCACTAACAGTGGTGCTCATGTCTGCCATAATTACTCGATCCCTGATCGAATAATTTTACAATCCCAGATTGTGACTAAATTTTGGCAGAATTTCGGTTAAGACATGATCCCTTATCGTAAAAATTTGAACAATGAAGCAACAACTCTAGACGACATAACCTGGCTCTGATACCACCTGTTAAAAAAATACCGAAGGATTTAAACAAAACAGAAGACAGAAGAATGAAACTTAGACACACACTACACTTAGGATTTACTTCTCTATCTTTATTTGTGGTGGTACAACAAAATGGTGCTAAGCTTGCCTATTTATAGGCATGCTACACCGACTTACATGCAACTTGTTATAAGTTGCTTGAAACTTCTGGAATGCCCAAGTTACCAACTTGGGCGATGTTTCCAGAATTTTTTTAAATTACAAATCTAGAATTTTCTATAAAAATTAGTTAGTGATTCCTAACATTCTTGAGGAAAGATAACTGTTTGACGGCCATTAGTGAACAGCCAGCTGGAGTCACAAACACAAAGTGGAATGAGATGGACGGGAATGTTATTGCAAATATTCATCTGACACTAGCAAATGGAGTCTTGTTACGCATAAAGTAGAAGAAGATGGCAAAAGAAATTTGGGTTCATCTCACAAAATTGTACGAGGCCCAATCACTCCACAACAAAATTTTCTAAAAAGGAAACTATACAATTTACATATGGCGGAATCCACTTCGGTGACGGAGCACTTAAATAGTTTAAATGCTCTATTTTCCCAACGCACATCATTGAGACACACAATAGAGATAAGTGAATTTGCGAAACTTCTACTCTAAAGTCTACCAGATTTGTATGATTAACTCGTCATTAATTTAACAAACAACACAGACACACTAGTCTTTGACAATATTGTAGCTGCTATTCTGGAAGAAGAGAGTCGGCGAAAAAGTAAGAAAGACAGACTGAAAAATTCACAACAAACGGATGCCTTGGTAGTGACGAGAAGAAGATCAATAGAACGTGGCCCAAGTGGGAGTCATAGTCATAGTAAATCAAAATCCAGGAGTAAGAAGAATTTCAAGTGCTACAATTGTGGCAAGAAAGGGCATCTAAAGAAGGATTGTTGGAATCTGAATAAGAAAAATTCTATTCCTCGAGAAAATGCGGCAACTAATTCAGATGATGAAGGTGCAATAGTTTGTGAAGCGGCAATGACTATTAGAGGTAAGAGAAGATTTGTTAATGTATGGCTTCTTGATTCAGTAGCTACTTCTCATATGACCTCTTAAAGAGATTGTTTCCATCAGTATGAATCTATCTCTGAGAGATTTGTGTATAGCTGTAATGATCAAGCTCTGAAGATCGTTGGTATCGACACCATCAAGCTAAAGATGTACGATGGGACAACTCAGACTATTAAAAGTGCAAAATGTGGAGGGCCTAAAGAAAAATTTGTTGTCTGTAGAACAACTAGATGATCTCAGTTTTAGATTTACGATTCAAAACAAGATCATGAAAGTGATTAAAAGAGTGTTGATATTTATGAAAGTAGAGAAGATTGATGGAAATCTGTGTATGCTGAAGGGAATAACTTTGTAAGAAGGAGAGGCATTCATTGCTGTGACTAGTCTAGATGACAAATCAGCAACGACGTGGCATAAAAAGTTTAGACATATGTCAGAACAAGGAATGAAGATACTTATAGAGAAGAATCTACTTCCAAGTTTCACAAAGGTATCACTACCCTTCTGTGAGCATTGTATTGTGGGTAAGCAGCATCGACTGAAGTTCAACACATCAAAGTTCAGAAGTAAAGAAATTCTAGAATTGATTCACTCTGATGTATGACAAGCACCAGTTATATTCCTAGGAGGAGCAAATTTCTTTTGTATCATTCATTGATGATTATTCGAAGAGATGTTGGGTGTTTCTTATCCAAAGGAAGACATATGTGTTTCTAACTTTTAAATTTTACAAAGCGCGGGTGGAACTCGAATCTAATAAGAAGATCAAGTGTTTGCGGTCAGATAATGGAGGAGAATTTACTAATAAAGAATTTGATAAATTTTACAAGCAAGAAGGCATTAAAAGGCAGTTCATGATGGCATACACTCCTCAAAAAAATGGAGTAGCAGAGCAGATGTATAGAACTCTGTTGGAAACAACAAGAGCAATGTTAAGAACTGTACGCTTAGATAATAAATTCTGGGCAAAGCAGTCAATATCGCCTGTTATGTGGTGAACCAAGTTCCATAAACTGCAATTGAGTTGAAGACATCGATGGAGATGTGACTAGTAAACCAGTGGATTATTTAAACCTCCATATATTTAGAAGTCCTGCTTATGTGATGTTCAATGCCCAAGAAACTACGAAGTTGGATCTAAAATCCAGAAGATGTATTTTCTTGGGATATGCTGAAGGAGTAATGTTAGCCCCGGTCCTCGTACGGATGTGTCACCATTTCATATTTATTTGTAATAATGCTAAGGCAAAAATTCAAATTCCATGCTTATTCCATAACTATCATGCTTAGTTCGACAAAATATTTCGGGGGCCAACAAGTAAAGGAGTATCGTCTGTGGGATCCTACTGCCTACAAGATTGTTATCACCAGGGATGCTATTTTTGTGGAAGATAAGAATCAAGAGCAAGCAGAAAATGTTGGTACTGTATAAGAGAATCAAGAGACTACAACAGTACAGGTGGAAAGAGAATTTGATCAAAATGTTTCTTCTGAAGCTGTACCAAAGCATGAGGAGCAAGAACTAGTCGAATATGATGTTTTAGATACTCGAAGAATAACTCGCACAAGAAGAGCACTGAGTTGGCACTCAGATTATATTATGGAGAGCTTGCATACTGTCTTTAACTGAGGACGGAGATCCATCGACTCTTCAAGAAGCAATGAATAGTTTAAATGCATCTCAGTGGATGGCAGTAATGTAGGAAGAAATTGAAGCTCTGCATAAGAATAAGACATGGGAGCTGGTATCACTACCACAAGGAAAAAAGCCTATTAGAAATAAATGGGTTTACCAGATCAAGCGGAGTGGTGACGATCAAGTGGAGCGATATCGTGCTAGATTTGTGGTAAAAGGATATGCTTAGAAAGAAGGCATTGATTTTAATGAAATATTTTCTCCTGTGGTTAGACTCACTACAATTCGAGTAATCCTGGCGATGTGTGCTACATTTGAATTGCATCTTGAGCAATTAGATGTAAAAACTACATTTTTTCATGGGGATCTTGAAGAAGAAATTTATATGCTCCAGCTATAAGGTTTTAAAGAAAAAGGGAGAGAGAACTTGGTTTATAGGTTGAACAAATCTCTATATGGTTTAAAGCAGGCGCCAAGATGTTGATATAAAAGATTTGATTCCTTCATTATGGGCCTTGGATATAGTCGACTGAATGCAGACCCTTGTGCATATTTCAAGAGGTTTGAGAAAGATGATTTTATAGTTTTGCTGTTGTATGTAGACAACATGTTGGTAGTAGGTCCCAACAATGAACGTATCAAAGAATTGAAGGCATAGTTGGCTAGGGAATTTGAAATGAAGGACTTGGGACCAGCAAACAAGATTCTAGGGATGCAAATTTACCGAGACAAAAATAATAGGAAGATTTGGCTTTCTTAGAAGAATTATTTGAAGAAGACCTTACGGTGATTTAACATGCAAGATTATAAGTCATTTTATACCCCTCTTCCTGTTAATTTCAAGTTATCCTCAAGTATAAGTCCTAGCAATGAAGAAGAGAGGATGAAGATGTCTCGAGTACCTTATGCATCAGCGGTGGAAAGCTTAATGTGTGCTATAATTTGTACAAGACCAAACATTGCACATGCAGTGAGAGTAGTTAGTCGATAATGGCGAATCCTGGTCGAGAGCATTGGAATACTGTTAAAAGGATTCTCAAATATATTAAAGGAACCTCAGATGTTGCATTATGTTATGGAGGATCAGATTTTACTGTCAAAGGATATGTTGATGCTAATTATGCAGGTGATCTTGATAAAAGTAAATCCACTATAGGATATGAGTTTACGCTAGCCAGAGAATCTGTGAGCTGGATTTCAAAACGGCAGTCAGTTATAGCTATGTCAACAACAGAAGCAAAATATTTAGCAGCTACACAAGCCAGTAAAGAAGCAGTGTGGTTGAAGATGTTGTTAGAAGAACTTGGGTATATACAAGAGATTATTACTCTGTTTTGTGATAACCAAAGTGCTTTGCATCTTGTAATGAATCCAGCATTTCATTCAAAAACAAATCATATTCGAATTCAATACTACTTCGATCGTGAGAAAATGAAAGAAGGAATGGTGGATATTCAGAAAATTCATACCATGAACAAAAGCAATCAACGTTGATAAGTTTATGCGATGTCGATCCTCGTGTGGCCTGACAGAGACGCAAGTAACATGAAGCGACAAGGTAGAAAGAATAGTGTGAAGATGTGATTGACTCCTAATCAAATCTTTAAGTGAGAGAATTATCAAAAAATAGTAGGCACTATTTTCGGTGCCTACCAAAGTTGAATTTTTAAAAATGGTAGACACTATTTTCTGTGCCTACCTACTTCTCTTTATGAAGAGTAGTAAAAAAAAATCTCATAAGCAAGAAAAGAGAGACGAGAGGTGAGAGAGAGAGAAAAATATTGTGTATTTTTGCGAGTTTAATTTTTTTCTTTGTAATTCTCTAATTTTCTTAATAATAATATTCTTCTATTCGTGCCTGTAATTTTTATCCTAACTTAAGGATTTTCTACGTAGAATCTATGTGACTGTTCTTTTTTTTTTAGTCCTATTTAATTAAAATCTGCTCTAATTTGGTCGAATTTTATAACAACTTTTTCAACTGCTCTCGGGCTGTTGACGTCCCGCCTAGTGCCTCTGAACTGGATACCAAGGACAAGGACAACGAACTCAAAAGACTATCGTTGCTGCTAAGTCCCTTCAAAATGGCTTGGCTGCAAAGCTCTGAACATTACTGTCACAACTCAACGCAGTTTAGCTTTCTCAAGCAGTCAGGAACTCGGACACTGTGGTTCCATCATGCAACCTAATCCTAACGCACCATGTCAACTAAATTCCGTGTGGAATGATCAAACAGTGTTTGGACTAGACTTTGTTATTCCCTAAGTCTCAGTCCCTATTTTTTGAGTAGGCATTAAATAAATTGTGCATTATATATAATAACTAGAAAATTACATAACATATAAAAGTTCAATAAAAATTTCATTTTATTTTCAATAATATTATCATATTAATATATAATATAATTTATTGACATCCAAAAGTATTAGGTAAGCAAAAACGATTTATTATTTTCATAAAATAATAAATAGAAATAACATTGAAGTTGCAGTCTTGGTCAACTAGTGGGCCCAACTCAAGGAAACGTGTAGCTGGATCCCATCAACATCAGTGTGTGTGTTAAACACGGAATAACTTTGACCAAAGAAGAAAGAACATAGAAGGTGCATTGTATTTAAATATACATACATTCGGATAGGAACAAGTTAGTTAGGTAATATTGGAGGCTCGGGTACGCGTATTTAAAAGTTAATGTAACCTTCTCATCACAATTTCTCAATTCCTGTTTATTGATTTTTTTAAATTATCTCTCAGCATCTTCTTCCAGTCTTCTTGATTGTTCAAATCATTTAAACGACATAAGTTTGCGTCTAACTTCTAAGCTAAGTCCACTCTTGACTCTTCTCCTCCAAGAACAAGCCCTTGTATTCTCAACAAGCTCATCAGAACAACACCACACCATCCTCAAAAATGAAAATGAAAACCAAGGCAAAAGCAACATTCGCCGCCGTCGCTAACACTCCGATCTCTCCGGGAAGAGTAGCCGTCTCGCCCCGAGAAGAAGAGAAAACCCTCCAAGACGAACTCTCTCCTCCAATTCTACTCGCCGACCAAGTCATCAAGTACGCAAACGGTGTCGGCCCCTCCAAACAAGAGCTCTTCTCCGACCTCGTCAACCAAGTCGACCGCCTCTCTCACATGCTTCGTGCCGCCGTCCGTCTGGCCAACGCCACTCCCTCCCTCTACGACCGCCCTCTCCGCCGTATAGTCGCTGACAGCACCAAAAACCTCGAGCGAACCCTGACCCTCGTACGGAAATGCAAACACACCGGCGTTCTCCGACAAATGTTCTCGATCACCACCAGCAACGATTTCCGGAAGGTTTCCAACCTTCTGGAGTCATCCACTGCGGACATGAAGTGGCTGTTATCGATTTTTGAGTCCGACGGAGGTACTTCTCTCTCTCTCCCGCCAATTGCTAGCAATGATCCGATTTTGGCTTGGGTTTGGTCTTATATGTCGACTATGCACCTGGGTCAGCTTAAGGATCGTGTTGATGCAGCTAATGAGCTTGCTTCCTTAGCTAGGGATAATGATAGGAACAAGAAGATGATTGTTGAGGAAGGTGGTGTTTTGCCATTGTTGAAGTTGCTTAAAGAGGGTGCTTCTCCGGACGCACAAATTGCGGCTGCAACTGCACTTTATATCATTGGTAATGACCAGGAGAGAGTTAGGTTGATTGTGGATGCTCATGGGGTTCCAATGATTGTTGGGGTTTTGGGGGATTCTCCTGTGAAAGTGCAAGTTAAGGTGGCTAAATTAGTGTCAAGAATGGCTGAATTGGATCCGATTGCGCAGGAGGAGTTTGCGAGGGAGAATGTTACTAGGCCATTGGTGTCATCGTTATGTGCTGATTTAGTTTTTGATGTTGGCAATAATCATTCTGGTAAAACAAGTATTCATTCGATTGTTGAGTTGAATAAAGAGTTAGCTTATAAGAATTATGGAAGCAACAATAGTCATTCTGATAGTAGTAGTCATGGGAGCTCACATTATAGGAAAGAGAGGGAGATGGAGACTCCTGAGGAGCGCCACAAGCTTAATGTTTGTTGTTCGGAGGCATTATGGAAGTTGTCAAAAGGTAATTTGTTGAATAGCCGGAAGATTACCGAGACAAGAGGGTTGCTTTGTTTGGCTAAGATAATTGAGAAGGATAAGGGGGATTTGCAGTTTAATTGTTTAATGGCTGTTATGGAGATTACCTTGGTGGCAGAGGATAATGTAGATCTTAGACGTGCTGCGTTTAAGACTAATTTACCCGCTGCAAAGGCAGTTCTGGATCAACTTTTGCGGCTGGTTCAAGAAGAAAGTCATCCTGAGTTGCAGATTCCTTCTATAGTATCTATTGGATGCTTGGCTCGAACTTTTCCTGCTAGGGAAACTCGGATAATTCTGCCTTTGGTTTCCCAACTTGGTAACAGGAATGTGGATGTGGCAACAGAAGCTGCCATTGCCTTGGGGAAATTTGTCTGTCCAGAGAATTTCAATTGTTCAGAGCATTCGAAAGCGGTTATTGAGTTTGGTGGAGTAAAACATTTGATGAGATTACTTCGAGCTGGTGATCGTTCTCAAATGCAAGGACTGGTTTTGCTCTGTTACCTTGCCCTGAATGCTGGCAACAGTAAGGCTCTTGAGCAAGCACGGGCTTTGAATGCGCTGGAGGGGGCAGCTCGTCATGTGGTAACTCAACATCCGGAGTTGAAGGATTTGTTCATGAATGCCATACACCATCTCACTCTTTACCAGGCTGGAGCTCATCCTCATAGACAGACATTTTGACCATGGTGAAAGTTCAGCATCTTGACTGGTACATAATTTAGTCGATAGTGAATCCACTTGTAACATATGTACGATTTGATATAATGGAATTCTTTGCTGATAATGAGATGGTTTCAGCCGCAGACATGTGATACACCTTTGAGTGTTCTTGCTATTGGTTTTAACTGGTTTTGTTCTGCTGACTGATCTGAACCTGGTGGTCGCATGGACAAAACCTTTCGGCATTTATGGACTTTGTATAATACCAATAAATGAGCCTATACAGAGTAGAATGTTGGTCCTTTTATGTGCTAGAATCAGTAGGATGTTTTGTTCTTGTTATGTTCTGTCGTACAAGCATTAAAAAAGAAAGGATAGGAGTTCAATCCCTATCCTAGCACATGTGGGCAGCCTAGCAAGATCCGGACGAGACCATACTTGAAAAGCGTGAGAATGAGGCCCACCAAACAGCTTGTGGTTGTGCTATCATCACAGTCCACTTCATTTCAGATCAGATCAAATTTGGTGCATTTCATATCCTCAAGTTCCGTAATATAAAAGACAATTCTCATCAACTATTGTACCAGACATGATCAGACGGCTCAACCAGATGAATAAGAATCACAAAGATGTGATCAGTAGGAAGGCTTGTATACTGATTTTTCTGTATATGCATATGAATTTCGCAACTTTTCTGGGAAACTTTACGGCAGAATCTTAAAATACACACACACACACTATGAACCACGATACATAACTCAATAATCACAATAACAGAAGAAAAGTATGGTCTTTTAACACCCCCTTTAGGTTAAAATTAGAGTTAAATATACCAAATATTTTGAATATCGTTAGCTTAAAAACAAATAAAATTTAATTGATTAAAACATACTTAAAGGAACTAATCAAGATTTTGTATAACATTCATCATTAAATGTATGCATTGTTGTAAAAGAAAAATAAACAAATTGAAATGACAAATCTTAAATTAAATACCAATAGAGGTCAATCAAAGCCTGGTACACATGAAACCAGTTGACTAAGCTTAAAATAGATAAGCCCATGAAACAGGTGGCCTGATTAGGCTCGTCGTCGTTATTGTAAGAAAGGTCATTAATTCAAATACTATCATTAAATTTTATATAAATAAGAAAATTATTTTAAAATATTAACTTATAAAATTTAAGATATTAAAATTAATTTGAATTTTTATAAATTTTTTAAAGATAAGTTCGTACTTTTAACTTATTAATATTTTCTTAAACAGTAATAATCAATATTATTATTCACCTTCTAATCGAACTTTTGTTGTCTGTATGAATTGAAGCTTCCATCAATTGTCATCTAATGTGTTTCAATTGCAAGACGTTGACTAACAATACCACTAGCGTATATAACATACAAATTCTTGTTTCACCTAACTTCATCGATCTAAGCATAGTAAAGGAGGAATCCCAAGAAAGCCTGAAAGTGATTTCCTGAAGCTGTATGTGGAAGAAACAATCATGAATCATGGAATTAGAAGTTTCTTTCTCATCCAGAATTGCAAACCAGACAACCGTAGAGGCAGGAGAACACCTAGCTTAGACCCTTATATTCGTTACTAATTACTTGTCTTTGATGAGAAGCTAAAAGAAAGCTTTGAACTTAAGGAACAAGTTTAGTGTAGGGTTGTTAGCTCTTTCATGCTTAAGGTCATTGCCGCGTTTTGGAACTCCTGCTTCTCATATTGAGACATAAGAGTAAAGTCATACATGAAAAGAGAGTTTTAGCAGCCAAAGGCGTGAGATTGTCGTCAATCAAAAGAATACAATTTTGATCAAACTGAAAATCGAAGATGGTAATTATTGCTGATAAGCCTAACAGCAAGTTTCTGATGGAAAATCTATGATTAATTGTAGGCTGGCCTCGGTAGCATTTCCTTTTAAGATATATAGTTTAGATACATCAGCAAGCCTTCTAGTTAAAAACTATAATTAGTAGCTAACTTCTTCAATACCCTCTCCCCTTGTACAGTAGTTTTTTGTAACTCCATTAATCAATTATTTCATATTTCAACCCGCAAGGTTTAGAGTATTGAAACGCATACTTTTGATTCGTTTTCACGTCACAGAAAAGGACAACAAGCACAGATACTTGTCTAAGACAATAATTCTTGTCCAAGCAAACTCCCGGAAGGTGTAACCTTACTGTCTGTTTGGTTGCTGTCTTCAAGATGCAGAGATAGAACGGAACAAAAATTTAGAGACAGAACAGAACAAAAATTGGAGACAGTAAGCTGTTTGGTTATGAAGGACAGAACA
>JANZXP010000007.1:24457357-24469967 GCA_027576715.1 Erythroxylum flavicans | reverse complement strand
TTCCATAATAAACTCCTAGGACGGTATATAAGCTGGAAACTCCTGATGCAGCTCCTATGAGGCTTATCAGTGAAAAATTCCACGAGCTTAGGAGTCACAGTGAGAACTTGTTTTCTTGATTCACAGGTGTAAACAATGCCACGTACCATAGTTGTGAAATCAATTGTAGGTGATTAATTCAATTAGTTAATACATTTCATAGACAAGACAATCTGTTCGATAATAAACCCCTAGGACAGCATATAGGCTGGAAACTTGTGATGCAGCTCTCGTGAGGCTTATTGGTGAAAAATGTCACGAGCCTAGGAGTCACAACGAGAACTTGTTTTCTTGATTCACAGGTGTAAACAATGCCATGTACCATAGTTTTGAAATCAATTGTAGGTAATTAATTCAATTGGTTAATACGTTTTATAGACAAGATAATTCATTCCATAATAAACCCCTAGGATGGTATATAGGCTGGAAATCTGTGATGCAGCCCCTGTGAGGCTTATCAGTGAAAAATTCCATGAGCTTAGGAGTCACAACAAGAAATTGTTTTCTTGATTCATAGGTGTAAACAATGCCACGTACCATAGTTTTGAAATGAATAAAGTAAAGTGTGATATTTAAGTGTGACTGGTAAGTAATCCAACTCCAAATGTTAGTACAAAAGTGCATAGTTGATACAATCTAGTTGAAATCAACAAGCTAAGAAGATTTCAACATTTTGAACCTTTCATATTGGCAATACAAGCGATCCAGGTGTATTATGTCCCTTTTCATAGCTTATGACAAGAAAAGTCAGATTGGTTGGCTGTTTGCAAAGTTAAATCTAGAGGTGTTTTTGAATCACGTGAAAAAGGAGAATAGAGATTTGAAAGTGAAGCGTTTCAGGAAGATGCTTATGAAAAAAATGCATCTGTTTTATATGAGGATAATGAACCTTTGAGCGATCCATGTAATGAATATGTTGAAATTTTATCTGAAGAGGATGAGGAGAATGATCCATGTAATATTTCTACAAAATTCAATCAAATATTAATTTCACATTTAAATATGCCAAAGAGAAGACAGGATATGATGCGACCAAGATTCAGACCACAATTCGGAGTTATTTACTGTACAGGTGAAGCATCTCATGGTGTAGCAACTGGAGCTGAATCACCTCTTCCCCCTCCAACTATTACACTTGCAGATGAGGCATCGTCTTCTATACCTGCTACTACACCATCCATCAACCCTACATCATTCACTACCCATATACTGACAAAGATATCAGGGGCAAACAATGTGAATGAAGGAGAATGCCACCAGCCTAGGGTTGAGGGACCCGATGGAAGAACTTATATCACAATTGTCAATACTATGTAAGTGAAAATACATGAAACATTATATGTTTACAATTAAGTTATAGGTTTAAATTTTAAAAATGGTATAAATTTATTTGTATTTATATTAGGCTTTTTCCATCTAGATCGTGCTCACGAAACATAACATCGAAATTCAAGGAGAAGGTTAATCCTGAGGGTTATGTATGGAAGAATATCTCTCAGGCAACAAAAGAATTTTACTATTACGAGTTTGAGGTACAAAAAAATCATTATTTTCTTTTTTAATTAACAATTTTATACATTAATTAGATAAATATTATTAAATTATAACTATTTATCACATTTTTTTCCTTTTGTTTCAGAAAGAATTTTTTTGGGATTCTCAATTTGATGCGATCATCTATAGAGTATGGGAGAGACGAGCACGTACACATTATCAAGACTTTGTTGTTGTGATACACAAGGCTGGTATATGATCGCCTTACATTTCTAAAGAAATATGAAGTCGTTGGCAACAGTATTAGATATCACCTGAGGCAATGTCGATTTCAAAGCGTAATTCGGCTAATAAACATGGAGGACTAGGGGGAGAGAGTCTTCCCGTACATACAGGAGGATCTATTACCCACCATGAACATACAGAGAGACTTGTAAGTATCTATACTTTACATTTATATTCTCATTTCTTTTCTTTGTTGTATTTCAATTGAATTTGATGTGTGAATTTTGGAATAAAAATATGTGTTTCTTGTTGCGAATGATAATGTTATAAATGTCTGGTATCATATATGACTGTGTTCTTGGGTTATTTTCTTTGTTCAACAGGGGGTAGATATCATAAAAATAGAGGAAACTTCGCTAAAATTTTTATAAATTCTAGTATACTTATAACATTTTATTCTTATGCAGGAAAAGTCTATGGGCATGAGGCCTACACCCCGTCAACTCTTTTTGCACACTCACACTAAGAAGTATGACGGTGTAACATTCGTCAACAGCCGTTGTAGAGAATTAAATGTAAGTGAAATTTATAGTTTAATATTAATGCTTTATAATTATCACTTACTAATATAAACATTACTTTCTGATAGGATCAAATACAAGAAAGCATTCAACGACAGTCTCAACAGTCTGAAGATGTTGATGAGACTGAAACTTATCTTCATACAATGGGTGGTAGGGACCGTCGTGGGAGGATATTCAGCTTCGGTTCATTTGCGAATACATGTTATTCGCAATCCTCCACGTCTAGTACAGCAGCATCTAGTAGGCGCCCTACAACAAATGAAGTGCAAGAGCTTCAGAGCACAGTGCAGATATTGGCAACTCAGTTGTAACAATCGATGAAGTACATAGCTCAGCTCCGCAATGAGGTGGATCAGTTGAAGGGTAGGAGTAGCACCTCATCAGATGAATAGTATACTTTTGGTCATTTAATGTGAATTACAAATACTTATTATGTACAATGTAATGTTTCTATTATCAATTAAGATATTTTTAACTTTATATCATCAATCAAATTTCTTTCTAAACAAATTAAATTTATATTATTAAATTCATAACTGTTTAAATTATGCATCAACCATAATATCATCAAATAAAAATATTGACGTAATTTTTTTTAAAAAAATTCTGGTTGATTTATCGACGAAAGATCGTTGTTTCGTCGGTAAAAATAATTGTATTTACCAACGATACACGACTAATCGTCGGTAATTGCAAACGGAATAATCAGTTCTATCGCTAAATTCACTAATGGTAGTCTAGTCTTCAATCGGCAATATTACCAACGGAACGTAACTGTCGGTAAAGTTTTAACAAACTTACCGACAGAATGGAGCAAACCGTCTGTAAATTTGTTGATGAATAACATTGTCCGTCGGTAAATTTATCAACGGTTAAAATAAATCATCTGTATATTTACAGACAGTTAATTAGACAATCTTATTCCGTCAGCAATTATTAGCTATGGCCATGTCTATGAAGCCTTTGTCTGTCGGTAAAGTCCGTCGCTAAATTTATTTATCGACAAAATTCCATCGGTAAGTTCCGTCGCAAGACGACATTTTTCTTGTAATGATAAACGTCTCTCACGTGGGACAGTCCAAAGGCAAGTTAACTAAATGACCACGCACAACAGCAACATTTAAACCAAGATGACGACGTACATGATGAATTAAACAAGGATGTTGAAACATTTAGGATATAACGACCTCCATCTTTCGGGAGACCTTGAGAAGTTTCTCAAAATGGGAGGGAGGAGGCAATAGCAAAGCTCTGATGATTTAGACGATTGGTTTTGTCTCCCGGTAGTTTTACTACATTTTATGTTGTAGCAAGTCTCTCAAGCACAGGTAAACATACTCATTTTCTTGATAACGATGTCTTTTGAGATTAGGGCAAACTTTTTCCATCCCTACAGGCTCTGTTATGACAATCCTTTCTGTGTTGGGGTTCAGTGGGAACGATCCTCTCTGTGTCAGTTCCTTTCTGTATTGATGATCATCGGGAATGATTGCTACTCAGGTAATTTAACGACAGAGTATATTCTCCTCCTTTTAAGATGGGTCTTCACAAACAACCCTCCTTTTGTTTGATAACAGGGACACAACAACTATCCATCAAGCTTAGATCAGCTTGTACAAAATGATCCTGAGAAACCCCCTTCCTTGCAACCAAGTAAGTACAGAAAGCTAGTACTTCAATATTTTCTGTGTATGTGTATTTTTGAACTGCTAGAGAATCTAAAATGTTCTATTCTGTGCTAATCTGGACTGAATCTGAATCCATGGATGTATGAAGTAGTTTAATTACTAGGGATTAGAAAATCAGCAAGGACTGGACTCTCCATGTGAGAGCCATTCCTCTACTATAGTGTAGGTTCAGTTGATGTATAGGTAGTTGTTCCCTTATGCTAGCCTTAGTGAGGTCAGTAAGAGAGGAAGGAGAATTTGATTTCTTTATGAACCTTCTGTTGTTCCTCTCATTCCATATTATTTGGGCACATATAGCTACTGAGATTAGGATGATATCCTTGTCATGTTTAGAAGTGCTCAGAAGAGAAAGGTTCAGTAGTATTTCAGAGAGTCTGCAATAAGAAGTCCCAGGTATACAAAGTGTAGAGATTCTAGACCAAATCTCTTTTGAGAAAGCACACTCAAAAAAGAGATGGTCTTTAGTTTCATCCTCAAGATAACAGAGGGTGCACATTTTAGAGGAGGGTAGGAACTTCATCCTATCGAAAGTGCTGAGCCTATTCAACATAGCTAGCCAAAGAAGAAAATTGGCATTAGGTCTAAGAACTTTGTTCCATATCAGGGGATACCATACTACCCTATTAGCAAACCCATCCCTAATCTTTTGTGCTTCCTTTAGAGTTATATCTGAAACTGGGATCCCATTCCATAGGTAAATATCTCTCTCCCCGTGGCTTGTATAATGTGGAATGGATAAGTTTCTAATCTCATCCAATGTTAGCATCCAAACTCCATCTCTAACTATTTCTTTAAGCTTTGTTTTCTTAGGGAACCTCTCCAATAGAGTTCTTGCCATTTGGTTATGAATTAAAGCTCCATGCCCTGTCCAGTTGTCATACCATAAGGAAATACTGTCTCTAGTCCCTATTTGACAAGTGATGTGCTGATTGACTTCATCCCTAATTTTTAGAATTTGGTTAAAGAACCAAGTGAAGCTGACTTTGATTTTTAGGGCCCAAATGCTCTCACCTTTCAATATATAGAGATGGATCCATTTGATCCATATAGATTATTTTTCACCTAGGATTCTCCAAATCCTCTTGGTCATTAAGAGTCTGTTTTTCTTACTAATTGATTCCAAACCCAAACCTCCTTCTTCTTTCAGTTGACAAATAATCCTCCAACTAACTTTTGCCATTCCTTTCTCACCATTTCTCTTTCCCCATAGAAACTACTTCATCAACTTTTCAATTGATTTAATAAGCCCCTTAGAGAGAAATAGATAGGAGCACCAGTAGGTTTGCATTGACATTATAACCGACTTCAAAAGCTGAAGTTTCCCTTAATAAGATAGAGCTCTATTAGTCCATGATCCTAACCGTTTTTGAATTTTTTCTATTAAAGGGATACATTCACAAAACTGTAGTCTCCTGGATGAAATAGGAATACCCAGATATAGAAGAGGAGGCTCTTTGCTTTCCATTCCAGTAGCTAGTGACAAGGCATTAGAAAGATGAGAAGCACTTTTAGAGAGGATGAGGTAACTCTTCTGAATATTAATACATAGACCTGATACCTCCTTAAAGGAATTGAGGGTACTCATCAGTATAGAGACTGAATGGACATTAGCCTTACTTAGAAGGATAAGATCATCTGCAAAACATAAGCTAGTGAGGGAGAGTTTCTTACACTTAGAATGAAATCTGAATCTGGAATCTGTAGAGGTATCATGCTTCAACATTTGAGTAAGGACCTCCATGCAGATTAGGAATAGATAAGGGGACAGAGGATCCCCTTGCCTAAGCCCTTTTCTTCCTTTGAACAACTCAGTAGGACTCCCATTTATTAATAAACTATAGGAAGCAGTAGTAATGCATTCTGGAATCCATCTTTTGAATTTCAAGGGAAAATTCATAACCTCTATGGTTTCTAGCCGAAAATTTTAGTCCATACAATCAAATGCTTTCTGTAATTCCACTTTAATAAAACAGTTTTGAGGGCTTTTCTTGTAATTATAGCCTTTCAAAAGCTCATGCACTAAAAGAATATTATCCCCAATATCCCTGCCTCTCATAAAAGCTCCTTACTTTTTATAGAAATGTCTTGTTGATCTCCTTAAGCAATGCTCCTTTTTGAAAAATTTCATACACAACCTCCTTAACTAATCCCCCCACATCACTCCAGGATTTTTGATAGAAAAATCCATTCAGACCATCAGGTCCCAGCACCTTAAACCCATTCATATAAAAAACAACCTCTCTATTTCCTAATCTGAAACTGCTCTAATTAACAAAAAAGCCTCATATGTAGGAACTTTTGCTTGAATATACTGCCTTATATCAGTTCCAAAACCAGGAGGGGCACTATTTAAACCTAGGAGATTTCTATAAAAATTCATTGCATCTTTTGCAATACCATCTTGTCTATAAACAATAACTCCAGATTCAGATGTGATGGAAGTGATTATGTTCACATTCTTCCTAGCTAACCCTAAATTAAAAAAGAATTTAGTACATCTATCCCCTTCCTTTATCCAATTGATTCTGGCTCTTTGCTTGAATAAGGAGCATTGATTGTCCACCAATTGCAAGTAGTTCTTTAGGGCTTCCGTTTTAGCTATAGCTAGTGGTACATCTGTAGGGTTTTTTGCCAACATTTTCTATATAACTGAAAGTTTATCGGTAGCAGTTTCTATCTCCTTAGAGATATTTTGACCTCTCTTTGAATTTAGGCTCTTCAATTCCTTTTTAATAGATTTGAACTTTTGGAGGCATATATACTATTTTGTGCCATAAAACTCACACTCCAATCCCTTCCTTATAGCTTCTTGAAAACCCTCCATATTGACCAGAAAGTTGTTGAACCAAAAAGGATGATGGGTTTTAGTAGTAGTGAACAAATTATCAATCCTCATAGGAGTATGGTCAGAAATTCCAGGGTCTAGAAATTTTACTGAGCTTCCTGAGAATGTATTGAGCCAATCCACATTAACCATTACCCTGTACAATTTTTTCTAATGTGCCAAGTAGAGCTTTGTTTGTTAGATCAAGTGAATCTGTGGCCTTCAAATTTTAGATCCAAAAGTTCCATATCCTACATACAATCAAACATATTGGAAGAATAATTGAGTAAATTACAATTTCCTTCTATTTTTGATCTGAAAAGAGTGGTGTTAAGACACTAACCAGCCATGGAGCATTTATCGAAGCCTTAATTCGTTGTAGAGAATTCCAGAGTTCAGTTCTTTGAAATACAGTATTAAAGCCATAGATAAAAGTAGCTAGAGCACAGCAATTTTCTATTTTGAAATAAAGCTCAGTATGAAGAAACTACTGACTAGATTCCAGGGCTTTTACCTCCACCAATTCTCCATCATAAGCAATAATGATCCTCCCATAGGCATCACTTTGGTGATTTGTAAGAAACTGCCATTTACTACCCAAACTACATAGTTTTTTCAGATTTACTTCTCTAATTTTGGTTTCCAATAGACAAAGAACCAGAGACTTTTCCTTGCTAACAAAATCCCTCAACGTATTAAGCTTGGAGGGATTATTTATTTCACAGACATTTCATGCAATTAGAGTCATAAGAGGTTGCTTTTAAATTTGGAGCCTTTCCTACTGCTCCTATTACTTTTCCTAGAGATTACTTGCTCAAAATGCTCGTCTTGAGAATCTCCATTCTGCAGGTCTGTCTTCTGTGAACTTTTTTCACTCTGTATAGGATCTAGTTCACTTCCACTAGGAGTAATCCCATTAGTATCCAGACCTGTACCTTGCTCAGCAATGAATTATGTTGGTTATTGGAAGGCTTCTGAGGTGTTCCTTCGTGCAGGACTAAATTAGGATTCTGCTCCTCTTGGGTGTTCTCCCTATTTATAAGGGAAATTTTCTCAACCTAAACTATGTCATGGTTGTCTGATACCTATTCTGCCTCTCACAGTCTTTGTTGTCCTCTGAAAAGTTCTTTTATATTCCCATCACCTCCTAATAATCACCTCTAATAAACACTTTCCCTGTAGGTTTCCATTCTTTGCCTTGAGCCTTAAGAGATGGTTTCCTTTGATAAGTAACCATAACTTTATCCTCTTTCAAAGAGTGTTCATTTGCCAACCTTAGGATATGGATATTGTCTTTCATTTCCTTAGAGATGTCCATACTCAAACATAAACGAGCAACGCCTATCCTTTTCCTCAACACAGTGTTTTCATCCATACATATTGGTTTCCCCAAGTAGTTAGCTAGCATACTCAATCCCTTGATAGTCCAATATTCTAAAGGAATATTGTGAATGTTCACCCATAGAAGAATATTCTTCATTATGATTTTTTCTAATTCCAATCTCGGTTGCTAATTTTGAAGAAATAAAGGGAGTTGAGAGATGTGTTAAGGGCCTTCCTCAATTACCTTTTGAGCTTTCGATTTTAAGGAGAAAGAGAATATTAAGTTGTCCTCCTCAGTGAGCATTACCTCCATAAGACCTCTTCCTTTCTAATTTCTTTGTGCCCATGATTGTGTCACTGGAAAAGCAGGTCTTTGTTCCTTAAAAAATCCAACTAGGGTAGCTTCCCATGACCTAGCTCCTTCTTGTAGAATATATAAACTAGGAGCCACAATTAGCTTCTCATCAATCTCCACTGGTGGACTGAAAATCAAAGAGGAGCTAGATTTATCCCCCACGACTTGCTTCCAAGTTTTTCTAGGTCCACTAACAATGTCACCTACAGTAGGGTTTGAAAGTTTGGGTGCAATGGCAGAGGTAGAGGGCGGCTTAGTTGAAGAGTGGGTAGGGGAAAGGGAAGAAGAATAGGCTGCAGAAAATTTAGGAGAAGAGAAGGGATTAGGTTGGGGGTCGGGGAAAGGGTTGTTTTAAGGGTAGCTGATGGTGGTGGAAAGTTTGTGTCCGTTTTAGGTTCAGGACATAAGGCTGAGGTTAGGAATGAGATGGACGGATGGTTGAAAGGGATGGTTTCAGATCTAAGGTGAAGGTACGAGATGGTCGAAAGGAGGAATGGGATGGTATCAGATCTAAAGTTAGGGTTAAGTGAGCGAGGGAGAAAGATTAGAGAGAAGCTAGAGTTTCTCTCTCATCATGCTTAATTGGTTAGGTTTTTTTAAGGAGTTTACTATAATAAAAAATATAAACACCAGCATTTATACGTGATATGGTATAGAAATAACAATACTTAAGTTTTGATATTGTATTCAATGATTGGAAGGCATTTATAGGCGTCACGACCGACAATTTGACAATTTAATGTGGACTAGGCTAGTATTCTCCAAATAATACATAGCCCCAGCCATGCACTCTCTCACAATTCATGGCCTCACTATTCACTTCTCTGTCTACGAGTCTATCCTTTTATCGTTTCCAACGATTCTTAAGAAAAATAAAATTAATGTGAAAAGAAAATTATCATACTATAATTAATGTGATGACTCTTAAAAACAAACATCATTAATTGTATATTAGTGACGACTAGCACAATGCTAATCAACTTCAGTTGCATGTGTGATTGGTTATGATGAATAGATTGATCAATAATATGAACCACTTTGAAGTATGATAACATAATAATAAATTTATAAAAGATCTTATTAAAATATTTATTAAATTTTCTATTTTATTAATTATCAAAAGAAGCAGTCCCGCGTTTTATTCAAACTCAATGGATGATGCTTAGAGCAATGACGGGACACGAGGTCTTGATGTAATTTGTCATACTTTAGAATGTTGAATTTGATGTTAGATAAGTTAAGAGCTTCTTTGTTTTTATTACAATTTTAAGTTTTTATTTTAAATTTAATTTTATTTAGTTGAGTTTGTGGTTTTTATTCTGATTTTTCAAAAATTTTAAATTTTTATAAAAATCATAAAATTAGTAATTATTTTATGTTCTCGTCTACTTTCATAATCTTATTTACCATTAACTTAATATAAACTATTTAATTATTTACATTAATTACTTAATAATTATGACAAAATAATTATAAATAACTAATTAAATAAAGGTTAAGAAGCAATTAATGAAATCAATTTAACGAGTATTAATAGACATAACATATTTTTATCCTTAACTAATCATATATTAACAATTACATTTACAATTATCCAAAAAAAAACAATTACATTTACAAAGTATTTTAATTAAGACCAAAGTTAAGTAACGAATTCAATCTAACCCCATTTGCCAAATATATCAAAATGGATATTTTCACCCTAGTCAATCACAATTACAAAATATATTAATTGTGTCAATGTTGTACCGTACTACTTGTTTTCTTATAATTGGATTTCTATTTTTTTTTTTGGGAAAGATCCAAATTTTACTTAGAGTATCTAAATTTGGATCAATACCAACAAAAAAATTTTTTAATAAGGTTCGAGCTTTGAAGAAGAAAAGCATAACAAACGAAAGCGTATCCAAAAGCAAATCAATCCTTTAGACTGCTACAGAAAATACTATTGAATTTTAAAGTAGCACAATTTAATTCAAACATTTTATCCAATTGAGTTCGTTTAGTGTATTTTTTCAAAATAACATGTTCACTATAACTAACTCCGTATAGTTCACTATTTAGTGTATTTTTTCAAAATAACATGTTCACTATAACTAACTCCGTATAGTTCACTATCATAGAATTCAACAATAACAGTACACTTCGATTTTGGTCTTGAAAATTCTGTCTCCATCTACTAAAACAGCCGAAAATGTTTCAAAAAATGTATGCACACGACAAACAAGAAGTTCACGCCCTCGTGGGCGTCATGTTTATATCATTACAGCCCGAAATTAGTAAAGAGACTAATGCCAATTCCCTGTTTTTTATGGCCAAACATTGAGTTTTGTTGAGATGAGAAATTCCATGGCATTTTCAGTTCTTTTATTAGACGTTACGCAAACACACTTTCTATTTTCAATTGGTCCTTACTCCTTACTGTCTTTTCAAGACTTTTGTCACGGTATAATAGTCAAAAAGTAATGAAAAGGAGACTAGACAACACCAAACCATTTTTTGTTTTTCTTTTCAACTTGATTAGTGACTTTCAAACCAACCAAATGCATCTTAACACAAAAGATTAGCAAGTTTAAGTTATGGTTTCACACTTTAAACATAACAACCGTAAGAAACATTCAACCATTTTCCTTAGGAAACAAGAGTTTGATTATTTAATTCATTTTTCTTAATTTAAGTTGCAAAGTAAAATAGAACAAATCGGTCACCTTTTTCACCTGGACTTCATTTCCATTCCCTGAATTTCAGTTTACATTACATACATGGCATTCATAAACAATAAAGGACAGTTCGTGTTTAAGAAATTGAAAAATGAGCTTGACCATGGCAGCATTTACGTTATCATATGATTAAATAATTCTTTCGTAATATATATGGACATAAATTTGTCTGGAGTCGGGACTTGTAATGATTTATTATACTTACTTATCTTATTTTTGATATGTTTCTTCAGACAGCAAATTAAACCCATATTTGCTATGTTGGGAATATGGTGCGAATGCAATAGCATGTGGACGAAAATCTGACGTCGAATGACGCTTAATGGGAGGGATTTTATATTAAGTTTCAGTATCAGTCGAAATCAAAAAGACTAGAAGTAAGCGAAAGATCGTACTTGGAACGTCAAGTTGACGATATTAGACTTGGCAATTTCTGATTCAACAACACGACGACCTACGACAGGGATGGGTAATGTTGGCCACGTATTTGTTTCTCCACGTGTGATGTGCTGATTTTATCCGACAGATCATATCACATCTTTTCTACGTATATATCTCACTCACGGAGAGGGTAGTAACACGAATGTCCTTTTACTGGAGGAACCAATGGGTAGTGTACTCCATTGAAACCAATGTGTATAAGGGTGACCTTCATCTTGAGTTTACTCATGTCGGTAGAGGTATAGTTGAATTGCCATTAAATTGGGTGGTTAGTGTGAGAAGTACAGTGATGATGGAATGGCCTCTTAAGTCGTATCCGCAGAACTAGGCTGTTGTTGGGTAATCAAGAAACATATCTAATCCATCATTATATCCATAAATGTCCAACGTCTGCTTTAATGAGAGTAACATGTATACGCCACTGCGTGCACTTTGATTCGTGTCAATTGGTTAATGCTAAAAGTCAAACTCTTCACATTAAAAATAATTAAGCCTTAAAATCCAATTAATCTGTGTTTATATCATGCAATTTATGTTAAATTAAGGGGGCGCTTGATTTATAGAAGGTAATGAGAATGAGAATGAGAATGAGAATGAATATAGGGAGAAATAAGAATAGATATAATCATTATAATTATGATAGTTGGTTAAAATGAAGTAATGATTATCGTTATCATTAATAGTGGTTGGTTTGTAAAAAATATTGTAATTAATTAATTACAAAATGAATTATATTTTAATTAATAAATTAATTATATTTTAATTAATTACAATATTTTAATTAATGAATTAATTATATTTTAATTAATTATATTGCAATTAATTAATTAATAATAATAATTTAATTAATGAATAGTTATATTTTAATTAATAATAATATTTTGATTAAATATAATGTAATTAAATAAATAATAATA
>JANZXP010000007.1:24422011-24449042 GCA_027576715.1 Erythroxylum flavicans | reverse complement strand
ATTGTGCTATGTTTAATGTGTTGTATGAATTGAGTGAACCATCGATGATGGTTACCTCACTGAGTTCGCAAAACTCATCAAAATTGCAACGTTGTCTTTTCAGGACCGAGAGTAGACTCCTAGCTTCAGGGGGACTTTTCCAGCCGTGTAGATTGTTTTGGTGAGAGAAGTCATGGCTCACAGGTCGGTCAGCTGGGACTTTTGGATGACTTAGATAGATTTGCTACTTTTTTCTCTTTTCCATAGTATTTTGTACTAGGGTATTGGATTGATGTACAGACAGTACAGGATGATAGATGTATAAACTTTGATTTTGATGGAATGAAATGAGGAAGAAGTTGATTTTAAAAATATTATGGTTTATATTACTGCTTTATTGGAAAATTTGATATGATGCCATGTGGAATGAATGTAGTGATCGCACGTAGCTCACCTTTATCAAAGGATATGTACCGGAATGACCTGCGGGAGTCTCGGTGCGTACCCAACGGTAAGGGGGTGCTACATTAACAAGCTCTCGATCCAAGAAAAAGATGAGCTGATATGACCAGTCGCCAAAGAGGAAATAAAGGATGCCATTTTTTCTCACAATGCTGACAAATCTCCAGGGCCTGGTGGCTATAATGCCAAGTTCTTCTAGAAAAATTGGGATATCCTGGGTGAAGTGATAATTGCAGTAGTGCAAGAATTTTTCCAACATAGGTCCTTTCTCATGGAATGGAACAAAACATATGTGTTCCCTGTCCCCAAACATACCAAAGCAACTAAGTTGGAGTAGTTTAGGCCAATTGCTTGTTACAACATTCTTACAAAACTATCACCAAGATTCTAGCTAACCGTATCAAGAGGAGTTTAGGGAAGATAACTAGTCCCAAACAAAATGTTTTCCTCAATGGAAGATCAATGGCTACAAACATTATGCTTTGTCAGGATCTATTGGAAGGATACCAATCTAAACGAAAAGTTAAGAACTTCACTATCAAAATGGACCTAGCCAAGACATTTGATTCCATCAATTGGAGCTTCCTCTTCCAAATACTTAAAGATGTAGGATATCTGGAGAAATTTAAAGGATGGATAACTGATTGTGTTACAACAACTTTATTAGCAATTCTGGTTAATGGGGAACCCACCAAACTCATCAAAGCTAAGAGGGGCCTAAGGTAGGGGGATCCATTATCCCCTATCTCTTTGTTCTATGTATGGAGGCTTTGTCCACTCTTTTTGTCAGGAATGTTAGGACCCACCCAGAGTTCTAGTTTCACCACCAATGTCAGGGTCTAAAACTAACCCATCTAGTTTTTGTTGACGATTTGTTGCTCTTTTGTTGGGCTGAAAGGCTTTCTATAAATCTACTTTGGAAAATAATCGAGGAGTTTCAGAAGGCCTTAGGATTGAGATGTATTCCTTAGAAAAGTTATTTTTACTTATCAACCAATTCCAACAATGGAGTGGCAACTAAGGTTATCGAGATGGGGCTTAAGCTAGGGGTCTTGCCATTTAAATATCTCGGAGTACCAATATCTCAGAGGAACCTCTTAGTTGTTGAATGCCAACCTTTGATGGAATCATTGAATGCAAGAATCCATCAGTGGGCCAATTGGTACTTAAGCTATAGTATGCAGCTTCAACTCATCCAATCGATTCTAATCAACTTATCTACTTATTGGATCAACCATCTCTTTTTACCTAAGAGCATCCTTAAGGAAATAGATCGCAAGCTCTGTCTATTCTTATGGAATGGATTAAACCTTGATCGTAGCAAAGCTAAAATAAGCTGGACCAAAATCTACAAACAAAAGTGCCAAGGTGGGCTAGAATTGAGTTCCTTGAGACTATTAAGCAAAGTAAGTATGGCAAAAAATTTGTGCTGGTTGTGTAGCAAACAAGATGATTTATGGGTGAAGTGGATTCAAAGTACCTTTATAAAACATAGTAGCATTTGGTTACTAAAGCAGAAGCAAGGCATGTCAAGTACACTTAAGGACATTATAAAAACAAGAATTTTAATGTATAATCTGGTTGTCTATGAGATAGGGAATGGTGAAAACACTATTTTATGGTATGATAATTGGCACAGCAGAGGTCCCTTTTATCAAATGGAAGAACTTTAATGCTTACAGCAGTTGGTGAGTGCAAAAAATAAGGTCAATTGTTTCATAAGAAATAACCAATGTTTTTGGCCTTTCCACAACAACAAATACTTTAGCTTCATCCTTGATCACATGCCAAACTACCAACAAAACTGAGATGATCAAATCCAATGGGTAGCTAATAGTTCAGGTCACTTTAGCACCAAGAAATGCAAAGCGCTACTACAGGTAGATCTAAACACGAGAGTTGAATGGAACACACTGATTTGGGACATTGATATTAAACCTGCCCACTCTTTCATATGCTTGTTGTACATGAAAGGGAAATTGCTGACTAAAGACATGCTAAAGTTTCGCATTAATAATCTCACCTGTAAACTTTGCAATACTGAGATGGAGAATCTGAACCATTTAATGAATGAATACCTCTACACTAAGGAGATATGGAGCAGAATCCAAGCCAAAATGAGCATACAATCTTAGGTACATACTTAGAAGCACACTGTTATTTAGTTATGTAATCTCAAAACTATAAACAAAGCGGATTACAAGGCCTTGAAGATAACCTGGGCCATTATGGTATACTATATTTGGAAGGAGCGAAATAGCCAAATATTCAAACAAGCAAGCAGTTGCTTGGAGACACTATATCTAGAAATCATCCACCAATGTAAGATGGGCTTGATCGCTAGAGGTATCCACACCAACATGTCAACATGTCTACGACAATAATGGAATCTTAGTTAAACAACTTTATCTCCCATATCACTAGGAACTTTACTCGTCACAATAGATTTGTTGGTTGTATTTCTTTAGTTTTGAGCATCATAGGCTGTACATAAACTCTACTTACAAATGAAAGTTATTATCTTTAAAAAAAATACATATAGCAAAGAACCCGATATTCCATGAACCAATGAGACATATTGAAATGGACTTCTACTTTTATGCATGATGAGATACCAAAATGCAACATTCGTCCAACATATATTCCTTGTCATACTCAACTAGTTGACATCTTCATAAAAGACTTGACCAAACATTGGTTTAAATATTTTTCTCTATTTGAACTAGGTATATAATCATAGTAGTATGTATTTTTCATATATTTTATATTATTATTTATGAGTTATTTTAAAGAGGTAGGAGTTTTTTTAGGTGGGTGGTACATATCGTACCGATTGGTAAACGGTACAAAAATTACTGTTTTAGTATCAGACAGTACCGAAATTTTAAAAATTCAGGGGTATTTTTGCCAAATTTTTTTATTAAACCCTCATCTTGTTCTTCTTTTTTTTTTCCTCTTTCATTTTCTCTCTCACTCTCTCTTTTATTTAAAAAATCACACTCTCTCACTCACCCCCTCTCTCCCACACCACACCCGACGTTCTCCTTTATTTAAAAAATCACACTCTCTCACTCACCCCCTCCCTCCCACACCACACCCGACGTTCTCCTTCTTCTTCCTCTCATTAGTTTCTCTCTCACACTCTCACTCACTCTTTTTCACCGTCGCCGCCACTCACCACCACTCCCTCTTTGACCATCCGACGACCACCACCTCACCCCCAGCAACTGCCCGATGCCACCCACTAGCCCACCACTACCTTCCCAATGTCAGATCTAAAAACTGAAATATATTTTTGATCTTTGGGTGTGCTTTTTACTCTCAAATTTGAAAAAAATCATTGTATTTGGTTATTTATGTATGTTTTGTGATGAAAATTGTTGGAAATTATTGGAATAAAAATTGTTGGAAATTATTAGAAATGAAAATTGTTTATATATGTTTTTGTAATTGTTGAATTGAAATTGTTGGAAATGAATTTGTGATGGTTGAAATTATTGGTTGTTGGAAATGGAATTGTTAGTTGTTGGAAAGAAAATTGTTGGAAATTTGGAAATAGAAATTGTTTATATGTGTTTTGTGATGTTTGAAATTTTGAATTAAAATTGTTGGAAATTATTGGGAATAGAAAATGTTGTAAATGGAAATTGTTTATGTATGTTTTGTAATGGTATAATTGAAATTGTTGGAAAATATTATAAATAAAATTGTTGGAAATTGTTGAAATTAAGAAATGAAAATTATTAGAATTTGTTGACAATTGAAATTGTTTATGTATATTTCATTATTTTGTGAATTGAGAATTTGTAATGGTTGAAATTGTTGGTTTTTGGAAATGAAATTGTTGTTTATTAGAAATGAAATTGTTGGAAATTTGGAAATAGAAATTGTTTATGTATGTTTTGTGATGTTTGAAATTTTGAATTGAAAATTTTTCAAATTTGTTGGAAATTGAATTATTGAAAATTATTGGGAATGAAAATTGTTGGAAATGGAAATTGTTTATGTATGTTTTGTAATTATTGAATTGAAATCGTTGGAAAATGTTATAAATGAAATTGTTGGAAATTGCTGAAATTAAGAAATGAAAATTGTTAAAAATTGAAATTATATATGTATATTTCATTATTTTGTGAATTGTGAATTTGTGATGATTGAAGTTGTTGGTTATTGGAAATAAAATTGTTGGTTGTTAGAAATAAAGTTGTTGGAAATTCGGAAATGAAAATTATTTATGTATACTTTATGATGTTTGAAACTTTAAATTGAAATAGTTCAATATTGTTAGAAATGGAATTGTTGAAAATTATTGGGAATGGAAATTGTTGGAAATGGAAATTGTTTATGTATGTTTTGTAATGGTTGAATTGAAATTGTTAGAAATTATTTATGTATGTTTGTGATTGTTGGAAATGGAAATTATTTATGTATGTTTTATGTAATTATGTTTGTTGAATAATTGAATTGTTAGTTTTTTAATTATGATGAATTGTGTTCGTTGAAATTGAATTATGTATGATGTATGAGTTATATTATATAAGATGGACATGCGTATTTGTGTAATGAAATTATGTGTTCTTTATTTTGATATATGCATTCATTTATTTTTACAGATAAATGGAAGGAAGCTCAAGCACTCCTGATCAAACCACTTTAGGAAGATACAGTGATCTAACTTGGGCTCATGCTGCATTGGTTCCCGGTATGAGCAATCATATTATTTGCTTGTTTTGTAATAAGCATTTGAGAGGTGGAGGAATAACACGATTAAAGAAGCGTTTAGTTAGGGTTAAAGGAGATGTGAAACCATGTAAAAAAGTAAGCCATGATGTAAAGTGATAGATGAAAACTTTGCTTGAAGAATATCAGTGTGAGAAAGATAGAAGGAAAATGTTGAATTTTGAAATTGGTAGTGGAGCTTTATTTGCTAGTTTTGTGATGATTATGGAAATGTTAAAAGTGGTAGTGTTCCATCCCAGGCCCAGCAAGAAGATAATGTTACACTACACTTAATGCTAGGAAATAAGAAAGCATGTGACTAGTTTTTTTGCACCACGAACAACTCTTGGAGCCCAATCTTCAATTCATAGTGCAATGCAATCAAGAGAAGCGGCTCATGATGTCGATATGGTAGTAGCTAGATGGTGGTATGATACAGATTCATCATTCAATGCTTCACAGTCTTACTATTATCAACCTATGTTGGATGCAATAGCCTTTTACGGTTCGGGATACAAAGCTCATTCGATTGATGACTTAAAAGGTAAAATTTTAAGTTACTTAGTTTTTGAAATTAAAAGTTATTTGGCTAAAAGAAGAGTGAATTGGGCTACTTTTGGGTGTTCAATCATGTGTAATGGTTGGACAAATAGGAGACAAGAGCCTATTATTAATTTTTTAGTTTATTTTGCAAATGACTCAATGTTTTTGAAGCCTATAGATGCATCTGGCCTTATTAGAAATAATGATATTTTATTTGGGCTATTTGATAAAGTTGTGAATGAAGTGAGGTCAGAAAACATTGTTCAGTTCATTACTGACAATGATTTCACTTCTAAAGCGGCAAGAAGAAGGTTATAGAATATGTATAATTCTTTTTTTGGACTCCTTATGCTGCACATTACATTGGCCTAATGCTAGAGAATATAGCAGATCCTAGGTATTTCCTTATTATTGACGAGACTATACAAAAAGCAAAAATGGTGACCAAGTTTATCTATAATCGTGCATGAGTTTTGAATTTAATCAGAAAGGAATTTACCAATGGTAGGAATTTGTGACATCCTGGTGTGACAAGATTTGCAAAAAATTTCTTATTACTTCAGTCTTTTGTTTCAATAAAGAAAGAGTAAGAAAAATATTTATAAGTGATAAGTGAGTTGCATCTCAGCATGTCAGGTCTAAGGCTGGATTGGAGGTTTCCAACATTATACCGGAAGATAGAAAATTTTCATCTCAATGTCAATTTGTTATCTGAGTTTGTGAGCCTTTAGTAAGGGTGCTTTGATTGGCTGATAGTGAAGAAAAGCTAATAATGAGTTATTTTTTGGATGCCATAGAAAGAGCAAAGGAAGCAATCAAGGCCAATCTGAAACATAGACTTTTTTTGTATATACCGTATCTTTCAATCATCAATGAGCGATGAGAAAGACAACTTTCTTCTTATTTGTTTATAGTTGGGACATTTTTGAATCCTAGTGTATATTTTAGACCAGATTTTACAAAGAAAGCTGAAGTCAGTAAAGGAATGCTATTCACTATTACAATAATTGTTAGCCATGAAATGATACAAGATCTTTTAAGCTCACAAATAAAGCTTTATAAGTTGTCTTCTGGAGATTTTAGATTGCCGATTGCTATTCGACAAAGAACAAAACTTTCTCCAGGTATTAGCTGTTTCTTTTTTCTTATTTGTTGGAAATTAATTATCACTTTATTTTGTTTGTAATAGTACTTTTATTATCTTACGATTTACAATCTCGTAGTGAGATCAATTCGGAAGTGGTGTTCCAGAATTGTAAAGGTTTGCAATTTAGATTTTAATTCAATGTGTGAGTGCAACAGGCTGTGAACGGAACTGGATCACATTTGAATTCATATATTCCAAGAAAAGGAATAGATTGGAGCATAAGAGATTGAATGACCAGGTATTCGTTCGTTACAATTTAAAGCTTCTGGAAAAGTATGTTATTATTATTACTAATTTCGATAAAATTTCTTATAATTTTCTAATAATTAAATTTTATTGTTTACTAGGAATCTTAATAGCACAAGTAGTTCAATAGATCCAATATCTATTGATAATATCGATCTTCTTGCTGATTGGGTTTTTGAAGAATCAGATTTGATAGATGTGAATAACTTGGAAGATAATTTTAGTTAGGAAAACATTGACATGTTATTTGGTGCATTAAATTTGAATGATAATAGTGATGAGGCTCCTTTTAATGATAAGTTTGTACCAAATGATAACTGAGCTCAGTATAATTATAGTAAATATCTTTTCGTAGACGATTGAATTAAGTTCTAGGTTTTTATTTTTCCTCTTCTTTTAATTTTACTTATAGTTGATGTATATGTTAAATTATATATATATAATATAATTGTAAATGTCTTTGTTACAAGTTTCACTTTTATTTAGTTAATTCTTCATCACGAACTCTTGTAGTAAATTGTAATAGTTTGAAGGTTAAGAATATTTATTATTATTATTATTGGATGTTTTGAACTTTTGATGTAATTATTATTTATTATATGATGAAATTGTAATATTTTAACTATTTGATATTATTCTTAATTTTCTATTTGTATGATGATAATTGTCTTGTTTAACATTAATTGTGGTTATTATTTATATGTGAAATATTTAAAAATTATTGTTATTTCATATTAAATTTGCTTATTATTTATTATTATGATTTTTGGAAACATGGTTGATGTAAACTTATAAAGTATAAAATACAACTGTATAATATGACAATGGACTATTTTACATTTTTAAAAAAAATTTAGGGACTATTTCATAAATTTAAAAATTACTCGAAATGGTATCCAGTATTGATCAGTTCTGGTACAATATCAGAAATCAATCCGATACTAAGTTCGGTACGATATTCGCAACATTGGCACACACACACACATATATACAAAAATTGGATTGGTTCTTTTAACAATGAAAGAATGTTGGAAAAAAATTCAAGTCAAAATACCTAGTACACAAGGTTCCCTGCTTTGTGGGAGTCTAAGAAGGGTAATAATGTACGCAGCCTTCTCTTTATATTTTTACAAAGAATCTGTTTTCGTAACTAGAGCCTGTGACCTTACGATCACAAAGAAACAACTTGTAAAGCTGCTCCAAGGCTCACCCTCAAAATATTGAAATAATTGAAATAAAAATAAAATAATTTAAATAAAAATTGATATGAAAAATAAGAGTTGAAAATATAATTTCCCCCGACCATGCATCTTCAAACTTATCAAGAAATTCAACTTTTACAATTTCAGATCAATTTAATACCTAGCAAAATGCAACGAAAAACATTACGATATGTAAATAACAAAAGATGCAATAAACATTTTTGATGAATTTTTAAAGATAAGTTCTTCCCACTTTAATTAATTTCACCACTTTAATTAATTTCAATTTTAGATATAATAAAAATATTAATTAAAGTTTAGGTGTAACAAAAAATTTCACATTTGATTAAACCCGAAATTAATATTTCAATTTAATAATTTAAATTTGAATTAATAAAAAATTAAGTATTAATAATAATAAAAAATCGAGTACCATTAAATTATATTTATTTAAAATTAGAATTGAATTTAATTTTTAGTGTAATCTCAAATTTTAAGAAACTTGAATCTAACCCAACAGTTGAGAATTCTACTCAAAGTTACAACGTGATGTACAAAAGATCCAAAAGTCCAAACATGAGAAAGCACATGAAACTTAAAAGCATCAATGGATGATGATTGAATGATCTTTTCCTCTGGTTGCAGATACTTTTGGTAGTGCTCATCTAATCACATAATTGCCTTACTTAACTTAAAACTTGGGCTATTAACTTGTTGTCAACTGTTTCATCGAGAGAGAGTTTTGACATTCCTTCCTCCCCTGTGAACACTAGCTTTTTCAAGTCAAAAGTGCAGATAAACTCAATAAGAGTGCCTTGAGGAAAAAATAAAAAGAAAAAGCCTTCCATGTCTAATCACAAAGCTAAGAGATGACCCAGATTACGTATTTCACGACCTTAGCTGATTTCAAATCTTTTCTTGATTTGACACCAATAAGTATCTTTTTTTTTTAAACTCAGGTTTAAAACTTCGCGGAATTAATCTTAAAATTTACGAGCTATCCATTCAAATTTATCTATAGGTAAATTCGAGTTTAATCTTAGATAATAATAGGAGTATTTGTTCTAAAAAATGAGCCACCGTTAGAAGGATTATATCACCTTAAATAGAGGTTACTCCTTCTCAGATTTGAACCCATAACTTTTACACAATCCTCTCCTCCTTTCTACCACTAGACTATCTAGTGAGGGAGAAAACAAAGTAATATCAACCAATAAGTATCTTTCATTGTTAAGTTTAGTCCAAATTGCTCCTGCTCTACAATGCAATTCCCCTCTCAAGAGGGAATGGCTGAGACAATGATATGACATGTACATCAGTGGACAGAGGTAAAAGTCTTTTCTGTAATAAATGGTTACAGTATTTTTATTATATTTTATTAAATTTTATTCATACGTAAATCTTACATAAATATATAAATGAGATTTAATAAAACATGATTAAAATAGAATAATTGAAACAGAAAATTTGATATGTAATAAAGGGATCAATATCTTATTTTAATTATGATATTTCTATCATGTTTTATTAAATCTTATCAATACATTTATATAAACCCTACATAAATATATAAATAAAATTTAATGAAACAAAATTAAAAAAGAGTAACTGAACTAGAGATTGTAAGGTTTCTCCTTTCTTCTTTTTTTAGATTTGATTGAAAATTTAACGTTGTGGGTCAACGTAAGACATGATGCCTTATGTATGACTTCCGTGATTTTTGTTATACCTTATATTTTCAATTTGATTTAATTTTATAATATTTATAAAAATTACAAATACCATTTAAATATTGAATACTTTAACATTTCTTTGATAAATACAACTAGTTTTTAAATTTTAAAGTTAATATAGTTCATCGTATAAATTGAGTCTATCAATTTCCCATAATTCCTAAAATTTTAATAAATAAAATATTTAATAAACAAAAAATTTAAATTATGCAATTAGTTAGTTATGACAATGACAAAAGAGAGGTTAATTATTTTATTTTTAATTAAATATATATTAATTAATTTATTAAAAATTTTGTGCATAAATTGACAAACATGAGTTCAATTTTTGTAATATTTTGATATCTTCCAAACTTTTAGTAAGATTTCTGAATAATATTATAAAGTTAAATAAAATTTTATATTTAAAATATAATTTCACTTTTTCATTAAAGGGTGACATATAAAAACTTTATTTTAATACTCTTGTTTAGAAAAGGGTGTTAAATTTCTCTAATACTATGTAATCTATAGACAAGTGTGTAACATTAAATGTAATTAAAGAATAAATACCTTCAGCTTGGACAAAATTTTCTATTCCTAACTTTAATTGATTTGGTCAATGATGTAAAAACGTGGCTGAAAGTTAAAATAGTAAGACAAGATATTTAAAGTTTAAAAGGTTTAACTGATATTAGACCGTCATAAAACTAATTAAAGATTGAATAAAATTAAATAACTTGAAATATGATTGAAAGAGATTGTACTTGTCCATTGGATAATTTGATGTTTAATTGAAAAAAGAAAATTTTAAATAAAAATTAATCGATTTATTTAGTTTATAAGAATTTATTAATTAATAAAAATTGACAAATTAATTAATTAATAAATTGATCAATTTTTAATAACAAGAGTTATTAAAATAATTTGAATCAGAAAGTTAAAAACTGAACTAAAAAATTAGACATTTTAAAATTTTTATGATTGAATCAATCAAATTAATTAAAATTTTTAATCATTAAATTTGATGGACTCTTTTTAAATGGAAAAAAAAGAACCCAACCTCTCATTATATTTGGGCTCAAGCCCTCGAATCTACTTTGGGCTTAGAAAAAACCTCTTGTCATGAGAGGTTCTATTAAGAGCCTTTGTACAGTTTGGAGGCCCTTTTCTCTTAAGACTTTAAATATTCAGGCCCCTGTTGGTTACTATTAAAGGGTCTAAAACTGTGATTTAGCCATTCTCAGAGCTCAAGTTCTGACTTACCGTTCGCTTACTTCGATTTTTGAGAAAAGGAGAGACATGGGCGACTCGCACGAAGGCGCGTCTCTCCCGTCGACGGGAACAGACGCTACCAGGCGACGAGTCACTTACTTCTACGAACCGTCGATCGGCGACTACTACTATGGACAAGGCCATCCAATGAAGCCCCACCGAATCCGTATGGCCCACAACTTGATCGTCCACTACGGCCTCCACCGTCGGATGGAGATCAACCGGCCCTTCCCTGCCGACGCCACAGACATCCGCAGGTTTCACTCCGAGGACTACGTTCAGTTCCTGTCCTCTGTCACTCCTACCTCTGTCTTGGACCCGTCCTTCAATAGGAATCTAAGAAAGTTCAACGTCGGAGAGGATTGTCCGGTTTTTGATGGACTTTTTGGGTTTTGTCAGGCCTCTGCTGGTGGCTCTATTGGTGCTGCCGTTAAACTCAATCTGGGTTATGCTGATATTGCTTTGAACTGGGCTGGTGGATTGCACCATGCTAAGAAGAGCGAGGCTTCTGGGTTTTGTTATGTTAATGATATTGTTCTTGGCATTTTGGAGTTGCTCAAGGTTCACAAGGTAATGCCGTTTTAACTAATTTTTCCTTATATTGGTGCTTATTGAAGCTAGTGTTTCGCATGATTGGCATTTACTTTATTCTTGTTGGGTAGAGAGTACTGTATGTAGACATTGATGTTCACCATGGAGATGGGGTTGAAGAGGCTTTCTACACAACTGACAGAGTTATGACCGTGTCTTTTCATAAGTATGGAGAATTCTTTCCAGGGTCAGGCCACATTAAAGACATTGGGGCTGGTCCTGGGAAGAACTATGCTTTGAATATCCCGTTGAATGATGGACTGGATGATGAAACTTTCCGTGGTCTATTTCGACCAATCATCCAAAAAGTGATGGAGGTCTACCAACCTGATGCAGTAGTTCTTCAATGTGGGGCAGATTCGTTGTCTGGTGATAGGTTAGGGTGCTTCAACTTGTCTGTGAAGGGCCATGCAGACTGTCTTCGTTTTCTAAGATCTTTCAATGTTCCTTTGATGGTCTTGGGTGGTGGTGGCTATACCATCCGGAATGTTGCGCGTTGTTGGTGCTACGAGGTCTCTTTCTTCCTTCTCATTGTATATTGTCAACCTAACCTCTCTTATAGCTGGTGACGAGTACTTATGTTACTGTGTCACAGACAGCAGTTGCAGTTGGAGTAGAACCTGATAATAAACTGCCTTACAATGAGTACTATGAGTACTTTGGTCCCGATTACACTCTTCATGTTGACCCAGGCTACATGGAGAACCTAAATGCACAAAAGGATATGGAGAAAATTAGGTGATTTTCAATATTCTGTTTCTTATGTATAGCTGAAGTTGATGTTCCTGCAAGATTAGTAATTGTTGAGTTCCATATGAAGACTCAAAATTTTGAATGGAGATCTATTAAAGAAAAGTCTTATGAAGTAAATATGATTGCTATAGAGAGAAAGTTCGCATGTTTTAACTGCTCATTGATTGCTAGTTTGTCAATCTAATTTCTATGGAAATTAGAATACAATTTATGCATGCGTATAGCTGGCTACTTGGAAACTTTCACAGGTATTGATCATATTTAAAGCAGCCATGTGAGTTTGAGGAACTAGGTCATGTATTTGCTACATTACAGTCCCCTTAATGTGTGTGAAACTCAGATAAATCTATTATTCATATTTTCTATAGGTTGAAAATACATGTTTATATAGTTGATGTCTAACCCTAGAATAGGAAATACAATCAATAGTAGTAAACACCTTCCTATTTTATCACTATACAACTATATACAACTCAACACTACCCCTCAAGCTGGAGCATATAAATCATATGCATCAAGCTTGTTACATATAAATTCAATACGAGAACCTCTGAGAGATTTGGTCAAGATATATGCTAGTTGATTGGTTGAACTGACATGACTAGTAGTGATATAACCAAACAAAACTTTCTCTAGGATAAAGTGATAATCAACTGCTATGTTTTTGGTCACTGGGTTAAAAGCAATATGGAGAGCAACTTGATTATCACACAATAACTTCATTTGTGATACTTTTGCAAATTTTAACTCTTGAACTGATTACTTCAACCAAATAAGCTCACAAGTTGCTAGAGCCATTGCACGATATTCTGCTTCTGCACTCGACCTGGCAACAACATCTTGCTTCTTACTTTTCCAAGATACAAGATAGCCTCCAACAAGGACACACAAGCCTGAAGTAGAACACCATTCAGATGGAGAACCTGCCCAATCATCATTAGAGTATCCAATAATTTGTGAACGACCCCGGTTTTCATATAATAATCCTTTTCTTGGTGCACCCTTAATATGCCTCAAAATTCGAATAACTGTCTCCTAGTGACTATCACATTGAGCTTGTAGGAATTGACTAACAACATTAACCTAGAAAGAAATATCAGGTTGTGTGATGTAAGATAATTAAGTTTTCCTACCAATCTCCGATAGTAGCTAGGATCAGCAAGTGGCTTCCCTTGATCAAGTAAAAGCCTTGAATTAGGATCCATAGGAGAGTCTATTGGTCTACAGTCTGACATCCCTGTTTCCTCTAGAATATCCAATGCATACTTTCTTTGAGAGAGTACAATACCATATTTGGACTGAGCAACTTCTGTGCCAAGAAAATATCAGAATAAACCCAAATCTTTTGTCGGAAAATGATAAAACAGATGTGTCTTCAATTGTTCAATCCCACCTTGATCACTTCCAGTAATGACAATATCATCCACATAGACAATCAGATAGATGCATTGTTCTGATGATGTATATTTATAGAAGACAGAGTGATCAGACTCACATCGAATCATACCAAACTCTTGAACAACATGACTAAACCGTCCAAACCAAGCATGAGGAGATTGTTTCAAACCATATAAAGAGCGGCGAAGCTTACACACTAAGGTAGACCCCCCCTGAGCAACAAATCCAGGTGGTTGCTCCATATAAATCTATTCCTGGAGCTCACCATGTAGAAAGGCATTTTTAATGTCCAATTGATAGAGAGGCCATTGGCGAATGGCAACCATGGATAAAAACAAGCGAACAGAAGACATCTTGGCCATAGGAGAGAAAGTTTCATGATAATCCAACCCATAAGTTTATGTATACCCTTTAGCCACCAAACATGCCTTTAGTTGATCAACTTGACCATTCGGACCAAATTTGACGGTATATATCCAATGACAAACAACAGTGGAATGGCTTGGGGGCAACGAAACTAACTCCCAAGTATCATTAGCATGTAGAGCAGTCATTTCTTCATCCATTGCTTGTTGCCACCGGGGATCATTAAGTGCCTTCTGAACATTAGAAGGAATAGAGACAGAAGAGAGGGTTGACACAAAATGGTGATAAACAATGATAACTAAGAAAATTATAAATAGGATGAGTGTTGCGAGTGGACCATGTACCTTTGCTGATGGCAATGGGAAACTGATCTTCAAGAGGCGCAGCAGGTGAGGAATCCAGAGCAGGAACTGAATCAACAGGAGCCTCTATAGGGGTCTCATCATCAGGATTAAGATCATTGGTATGATGTGGAAGAGTAGCATTCTTAGGAGAAAAGGATTCAGTAAGAGGTGAATATTGTACAGACTTTAAAAGAGGATTAGAAAGAGGGTCAACATAAGGAATATGTGTGACGGAAGGAGATGGAAGGACCTCACTGAGAAATGTGATATTTGCTGGAGATGATGAGTAAAATGGAGAAGATTTAAAGAATTTAACATCAGTAGAAACAAAACATCGATTTGTTGATGGAGAATAACACTTATACCCTTTTTAAAGACGTGAGTAACCTAGAAAAATACATTTGGTGGATTTAGCTGACAGTTTATCTTGACTAGGGGGAAGAGATATGGACGAAACATGCGCAGCCAAAGACTCGTGGTGGAAGGGAGAATAATGGTTGATCAGGAAATAGGATGGAATGGAGTACCTGCTTCTGTAGACTAGACGAAGGCGTGCGATTAATCAAGAAGCATGCAGTTAAGACAAAATTTGCCTAGTATTGTGATGGAACCCAATTGTGTAAAAGCAAGGTACGAGCAATTTTAATTGTGTAAAAGCAAGGTACGAGCAATTTTAATGAGATGTCTATTCTTACGTTCAGCAATCCCATTTTGTTGTAGAGTATAAGCACATGAGGTTTGATGAAGAATTCCTTGGGAAGATATGAATTGGGTGAAGAATGGACAAATATTCGCGAGCATTGTCACTTCTCAACATACGAATATTAGTGTCAAATTGTACCTTGATTTTTGCACAGAAAGATTTAAAATTGGAAAATAATTCTAAACGAGCTTTCATTAAAAATAACCAGGTGCAACGAGAATAATCGTCAATAAATGTAACAAAATATTGAAATTCCACAATAGAAGAGACACGAAAAGGACCCCAAATGCTGAATGAACTAACTCAAAAGGGGTTGTAGCCCGTTTATTGACACATTTTGGAAATGAACTTCGAGAGTGTTTTCCAAGCTGACAAGATTCACAATCTAAGGAAGATAAGGTAGGTAAACTAGGCACCATCTTTTGGAGCTTCAACAATCTAAGATGACCCGAACGATTATGAATTAGAAGTGGGGATTCTGAAGTAGTGCACACGATAGGTGAAGGAGGTAGATTTAAAAGATAAAGGCCTTGCGACTCATGTCCTGTGCCAATCATCTGTTCCGTACTACGATCCTGTATAACAACAGATTTTTTATTAAAAGCATTAGAACAATTTAAAGATCACGTAAGTTTACTGAAGGATACATGATTAAAGGGGCAATTAGGAATACAAAGGACATATTCTAAATGCAAGGACGGAAGTGGTTGAGCAAAACCTACAACTTTAACAACTGTTTGAGTCCCATTAGCTAAAGTAACAGGAGTAAAAGATGTAGTGTTAGTAAAGTGTGAGAGCAAATGTGGGTTACTAGAGATATGATCAGAAGCACCAGAATCAATTATCCAAGGGAAAGACTTAGTGAGGCATGCTACAGAATTACCCGAATGAGCTATTGAAGCAACGGAGGAGGAAGACTGCTTAGCTGCCTGATACTTAAGATACTCTCCATAATCAGCACCAGTCAAGAGTCACCGATGGCTGAGTAGAGGACTCAGAATAAAGGTCAGACTGATCAGTATGAAAAACATTAGCAGCTTGAGGTTGACCATGCAATTTATAACATTTATCTTTAGTATGTCCCCATTGACGACAATAACGACATCTGGTTCAACCACTACGATCCCCTTGCTTTGCTCTATTAGTACTTTGAGATTGAGAGGCCAAAGCGGAAGAATTAACTAAGGGAGATCCTATCATGATGCTAGGTGACGAAACATGCAATAAGTGAGCAAATACTTCATCCAGATAAGGTACTGTAGGACTTGCCAAAATATGATCTTGTACTGAAGTAAGTTCAAGACTGATAGCAATAAGAGTAAGAACGATAAAAAATTTCTCTCTCTGTGCAATATCTTCTGTTGCAAACTTACCAATAGGTAGTGATAGGTTGAATTTTGTTTTCAGGGAGGCCATTCTACTAAGAAATTCAGACATGTTCATGTCTTGTTGTTTGAAATTAACCAAGTTTAAGACTACAGAACACAATCTCAAAATCGTTAGTATAAAGTAATTTCACTTGCTCCATATCTCAACACAAGTTCTATATGCCTTATAAATAGTGTGGAGTTGAGGATCAATTGTTTGCCATAATATACTACATAATAATGCATCAATTTGAGCCCAAGCAGATTTATTTGTTTCAATATCCTCAATCCTAGTAGTTAAGTGATCGGCTAAGCCTTGACCTATACACCAAAATTCAACAAAGGCAGCCTATGAGGTATAATTAGAACTATCTATTAGTTTCTCCGTCATAATTGAGGGAAGAGAAATAAAGAGAAAAGCACCTTATTGAGACCTGAAATCTATAGGAGCCATGAACAGAAAAACCTCTAAAAATTTTTCTGGTGACTGTCCGGCTAATTTTCCGGTGATGTGACGATTAACAGAGGGAAAATTCAAGGAAATCAACTCACCGGTGATTGCTGAGTAGTTGGCGCCGGCGGTGACAAGTCACGCTTGCCGAAGAGAGAGATCGGTAAGGGGCCGCTTCCTATCAACTTTTGGCGTCGAAATCAATCGTGGGCTATGGGAAACGATTGGTCAGAGTTGTCTGAACAGGTGAGTGGTGACGGTGAGATGAGACGCATGCCAGAGAGGGAGATCAAAAAACCAACCATAGAGGCGATGAGCGGTGCGTGACGGCGTATGGAGCAGCTACCTACGGCGCAATTCTAGGGTTCTGCCGGCGAGTGAGAGAGGAACAAACTGGTGGTGTTAGATCTTTGATCTAACAGTAGATTAATGAAGTGTGAACTTCGCCGGAGATTGATCGGAAAGCAATTGGAAAATCCTAGCTCTGATACCATGTGAAACTCAGAGAAATCTATCTAACACCAGTTAGTGAAGTGTGAACTTCGCCGGAGATTGATCGGATAGCAATTGGAAAATCCTAAAATCCTAGCTCTGATACCATGTGAAACTTAGAGAAATCTATTATTCATATTTTCTATACGTTGAAAATACATGTATATATAGTTGATGTCTGACCCTAGAATAGGAAATTCTATCAATAGTAGTAAGCACCTTCCTATTTTATCACTATATAGCTATATACAACTCAACAATGTGTAATATTTTCTGTAAAAAAAGTTGCTCTTGAGAATTTGGAGTGTGAAGTGGGTTGAAATGAAAAGCAGGAAATTACACACTTGATTGTTCATGTAACATGACTAGAACATCCAGTTGGAGTTTTTATTCTCGTAAGGCCATAAAGAGCCTTAATAATTCAGAGTCAAAGCAGTTTGTCTTTATGTGAATTAATGATCAGTTGGAAGATTGAAATATAGTTGAGATCAAGAACTGGAGCCTTTAGCTTCATGTTTGGTTTAGAAATCTGATTAGCAATGCCATGGACTGCTGCCATCGTGGCACAACCTCTTATCTTATTAACGAATCTGCAATGTCGCCTTGATATGCAATACCTTGATGACCCTACTTTTGGCTTACTCACTTGCAGTTCCCGACTATCCCCCATGCATAATTTATAATCTTGTATTCATTTCTTAGTTGCTTGTTGCATTCCACTTATTTTTCGTTACTATGATCAGGGGATTAACTTTTCCATATTCAAATGGTTATTGATTTATTTCAAATATTAGGAGGAAGTGTTATTTGCGTTTGTTATGAATCTCTCTATCTCTCCGGGGGATAGAAATTTGCTGCAAAATGCAAGTGCACTTGTGAATTACTCCCCAATGTGCTGTCCATTATATTCAATGCCTTTCAAATTGTTTACATTCATATTTTCTCGTATCCTTTTCAACGACAATATTCTTAAATAAAACTTGTTCAGGAACATACTGCTAGAGCAACTTTCTAGACTACCTCATGCACCCAGTGTACCTTTTCAACAGACACCACCCACTGTTGAAGTTCCTGAAGAGGTTGGTGAAAATTTTTACTTTCTTTAAACTAAATCATGTCATTTCCATTTCTAAACTTTTTAAATAAACTCAATATAGGCTGAAGAGGACATGGAGCGGAAACCAAAACGTCGAATATGGAATGGTGATTATGACTCAGATGGCGAGAAGGAAGAAAGGTCCAACGGTAGATCTTTGATTAATGATTCTCATCTTGTGGCAAAAGATGAGATGAGGTAAAATTAATCTGTTTCTTAAATTTCTCAAATGATTACACCTTAGGAGGATGATTTTGCTGTGCTGCCCATTATATGCCTGGATCCTACCTTGCAAGGACATTGAAGTTCATCTTTAGTTCTTCTATGCAAGCTTCTCGTTCCTTCTCACCGCAGTTGGTTGTAGTACTACTGCTTGGTGACTGCAAACTTGATAGGAAATTTGATAATTAACATCCTCTGTTTCTTTTTAATTTAGTTGTGCATGTACTATTTAGTTGTGAATCAAATGCATATACCAAAACCTCAAGATCAACTCGGCCATATCATACTCTAAACCTTCATCTAATTTAACATTACTGACTTTGATCCAGGGAAGATGCTGATTGATGTCAAAGTTAAAGACTGAAGATCACCTATATACCTGATAGACAGGTCTAGGTATCTTGAAGTAAGTTCCTTTGTATATCATGGCCTTTAACATGACGGCTCAGGCGTTGGACTATACAATTGCAAAGGCAATTCGACCACTGTTGCGGAAGCATTGAAATAGTACCTCAAGATTGCACAATCTTTCTTTGCCGCCAGTTATTAGAAAGTTTTGAGTTGTAATAGAATCACCATATTTGTGATGTTTAAACAGAAGCAAATACAAGAGAACGAACAATTTTGTGCATAAGAACTTCAGTTTGCTCCAAATTTAACTTGTTTCATTTCTGTTGTTCATTGCATAGACTTTATCCGTTAGTAAGTCTATTTGATATATGAGCAAAATTAACACAGCAGTCGAAATTCGTCTGAGTTACGCATCAGTATTCGGTAACTCGCAGAGGGTCGTCCGTATCTAGACAAATTGGCAAAACAACATCGTATGTTTTACGATGATGCTTGTCAGGAAACTACCAAAGCCACTTTGAGACTATTCCATAATATTATATCCATGAAATAACAAATATGCTCCTCGGATTCTCCAAGTTTTGAAGAGAAGCTGAGAAAGAGATTCCAATGCCATTGCTACATCATCTCTCTTCTCTCCGAATCCAATCTTTTGCACCTTATCCTTCCCGGATTCCACAAAGAACCTGCATAAGAACCGTCAAATTTTCTACCATAATTTTACTAAACCCTCCCTGGAATCATCCAGTTATCGTCAAATGCCAACAAGCCAACCCCTCCAATGCCAAACCCAAGACTCACGAAGATGGCATTCCGGTAGAAGACGTCAAGATCCTCTCCAAGTTCAAATCTCGCCACAATTACATTCGCGTCCTTGAGGTCTCTCGCAAAGCCGACCACCCTTTTGCCGGTTCTAGACTCCTCCTCCTTGATGGACCTGGAAACATCCACAGCATTTCTTTTCTCTTCAAGTCCCTGACCCATACTTACTTCGACGTTTTCGCAACTTTGCCTCCAATTTTACCCCCGGGACCCGTTGCCATTCTCGGATTCGGAGCGGGTTCAACTGCTCGGTTGATCCTCGAGTTGTACCCAGATGTTGTGGTTCATGGTTGGGAGCTTGACCCATCGGTGATCGCCGTTGGGAGAGAGTTTTTCGGGCTTGAAAAGCTGGAAAAGCAATACCCAGATAGGCTTTTTATCTACATTGGCAACGCCTTGACAGCCAGTATCGAAGGTGGGTTCTCGGGAATCATAGTCGATTTGTTTTGTAGAGGAAGTTTGACACCTGAGCTTCAAGATCCCAACACTTGGGATATGCTCACAAAGTGTTTGAAAAAAGGCGGCAGGATTATAGTTAATGTTGGGGGCAGTTGTGTGGAGTCTGAAAACAAGAGAAGAGATGGCAAAGTGGTTATGGAGGATACTTTGAAGGCTATGCATCGTGTTTTCCGTGACAAGCTTTTTGTTTTAAATCTTGGTAACCGGAAAGATGATAGCACGGTTGCTCTTACCGGTAAAACCCCCGATCTGGAAGCTTGGAAATCGAAGCTTCGACGACCTTTGAGGTCTTATGTTGATATGTGGGAACCTTGTAGCTTTTAAGGAGCGGGACTGTCAATGTTGGTAACGGAGGCTGTATCGATGTTGCTCTTCTGTTTGTTATTATTCCTCTGTGAGTAAACAGTTTGATATGTTCTTGATCATGAAACTCCATTCCTTCTGTTTCTTCATTTAGCTATGAAGACTTTCTGTTACTGTTCTAATCAAGCAAGTTTGTTCATAAAAGATTGGCATATATAGTAGTTGTCTTGCAGTGCCAATAGAATGAAGGCTCTTGGACTAGCTTGAGAGCTTGAGACAGACAATGTTGGACACTAATTCCCTGGTTTCTGTCTTAACTTTTGGGCTCTTTATTTGGTCCAAGGTAATCTTTGCTAGGAATCAAAACATTGCGACATGTATCCTGTCACAAAGGTCTACTTTGGACTCGAACTTTCACCACAAGTCGCGCCCACCTTCGTGCGGCAATCCTGCTTCGGTCCGCTTAAGCAAAGATTCAGTCTTCTCACGTGAATATCGCCGAACAATTCTATTAGCCCTCGAATACCTCACGCGCACACAGGTGTTTAAGTGTTTCCCTCACACACGAAAAGAACACAAGTATAATAGAGTAAAAAAAGCAATAAGAGATTTTGAAATGTAGCCGAAGCTACCTCTTTCATTAACTCTCACCAAAATGTTAACAAAAGACACGAGTACCTCCTACTCGAAGCACTCAAGGAACTCCCTACTCGAAGCCCTTACAATGAGAACTCTCCCCCAAAAGCTCTCAACTCTCAAAGCTCTCAACTATGATCTTCTCTCATTGAACTCTCTCAATGATCGAAATCCTCCCTCACTTTCAACTCTAAGGAGCTATTTATAGGCTCCACTAGATGACTCAGATAGAATTCTAATAGAACTCTACTAACTAAGGTCACAATCTTATCCTATCTTATCCTTAATAGGATTAAGTTACATCACATTTAAAAGATTACCCTATCTAGGAATGGTTATCCTTATCCGTGAAGATCTCCTCTATCTTCAGATGATCTTTCCAGATGATCTTTATCTCTTAAAATTGATGTTCATCTACTGCAATCTTATCCTTGACATCATCATGTGCCACACCATCTATAGTTGCCCCATCACTGCTGGTGTGCTCACCAAGGCCTATCCGCACATAGGTCTGTTAATGCATGTCCATAGACAAGTCCATCTTCCATGATCTAGCTCACTTCATGGTGCAGTCTCATCCCTCCATAACTAAGTACAAGTCATAAACCGAGTTACTATAAAACATCACACATTTTACATACCTCCGACCTGCCTCGCTGAAGTCAAGTGCCTTCGAGTACCCTCGGATCTCGCATAACTTAGTTTGTCAACTCGTAAGACTTCACCTTGTTCTCTCGTCAACACGCCTTCCTCGTGCCGACTTACGTGTGAAGCATTGGCCAAGGCTCGCCAACATTCATACGAACCCATATTCTAGACTTAGGGGTCTAACAGTATGCCGCTAATCCCAAAGTTGCCATGATAAAGGATGTGTTACTGTTAGCTGATCCACAAGTTTGCACATGGGCATTGGTTTGACATTGATGCAAGGTGTGTAGTGGAATTTATGTAGATGGCTGATGAACTTCCAGGAAAGCCAAACATGGGAGTTTCACCATAATTTTTTTCAGCAAGGTTATTTTTGACATGTGCCGAAGTGAAAGGCTTGGAATTGGTTTATTCTGAGTGGGTATGCTTTTATAGTGGAGCATGATGCTGTGAAGCATGATAATTCTCTACATTGAGAGTTATGTTATTTTCAGGAGATCTTCATTAAGGTGGAGTGTGGTTGTGGGATCAGCCAAAGTCGCCAAGGTGGAGATTGTTGAGTTTGACTCCTTTGTTTATCCCATATTGGTTGGGGAAAACAATTGGGGCAAGACTCTTGCCCATATAAGGAGAGTGCTACCTCCTTAATTAGTGCACTAATCCAAAATCAAAGATTTGTATGACAAATTTGACTCTAGTTAAATTCCTCTTTTGAGGTGAGAGTTGTAGGATTTGTTTTGGGTATTTCTTTGTGGGTGTATTGGTGTATTGGGATATTGGGTGAGAGAAAAATTGTGTGAATGTAAGAATTTTCATATAGTGGATTTTCTTCTCGGTGCCCGTGGTTTTTTCTTCGGTTTGGGAGTTTCCACGTAAATTTCTTGTGTTGTTATTATTTCTCTATTTTTTGTTATTTTTTTGACTATAAAATATCCTTGGGTGTGGGTTTGGAAGGTCTAAATTCCCAACACTTTTGATAAGGATTATCATCTTCTAGTATTTGACAATTTAAGGATGCCCAAAAGAAAGACTAAGATCAAGCATGACAAGAGCTCCAATTTCTATTTAGTACAAAAACCACAATATGGAGTTTGCTGCGTTGATAAATATTAGCATATATCTGGATAATCTACAGGAATGGAGGCAGGATGACCCATGGGCGTGGATATTCAGGTCTTCCATCCTTTCCATCAAAAAGCTGAGAAGGGAAGGACTTGGTTAGGGGAAAAACGAAAATTGAGGGGAAAAAGGAGTAGGCAATGAAAACCTTTGATGACTTTTTCGCACCAGTGAGAAAAGTAAAAATCAAAACATTCAAAGATATGTAAAGAAGTATGAAAAATTATAGACATATATTTTAAAGATGTTCATATTTTAACTATGTCCCATCAAGAATGGATGGATCGATTTCGTTCCTTTGATGCTCTTATTGACTCCAAATTTTTTGACTTAGTAGCAGAAGAGAAATATTATGATTAAGATAGGAAAGGGAGATAAGAAACACAAATGACAAATATTCTGCCTTAGTGAACAGGACATAACCTAATGATATTGGAAGACATCTCAATTCAACAAGGATCAAATAGTAAAGCAATGTAGATCATTATGGTTTTGTGAGCAAAGCATGAATTACAATCCTAATAGGCTTCCTTTACATATTCAATGCCCAACAGAAATTATCTTTCCATACCATATAGCTAAAAGAAAATTGTTATAGACTGACGAAACTCAAGTATATATGACGATGGCCTTTCGTTACGTACAATTCATATTTCTAAACTTCAATACTGCAAAACGTGAGAAACTAGGGTCTAGGTAAATATAGAGCACAAGACTGTTCCTTATTCAGGCATCGATGCTTCGCAAGGGCCCGATTGGTCATGATGCCAGCTGCAATGTAACTTGCAGCTATCTGTGTTGCAATATTAAAACCAAGCCATTGATAAATCTCTGTGGTGTAATTTGCACATGTCACAATATTGAAGAGAAATCCATGAGGGATTTGATACCCTCCATTTCCATCTGGACTGCGAAGATTCTTCAGAATCAAATGGCAGTAGAAGTTTGAAACTTGGAAAAGTAAACCAAGACCAAAACCAATCTTCATCTGAAGGTCACTAACAGGTTTGTAGAGGGGATGGTTCACAAGTATGCAATATAGGAGCCAAAGGTCCCATAATAAGCACAGTTCCGAAACACATTGGAAAGAGGTAAAGTTGCATGGCTGAATCGATGAACAAAAAATGTCTCTATGATACGCTTGAAGTAGTGGAAACACCAGTAGTATAAAGCATATGTCTGAACAGGATGGATTACCCACTCCTCCTTGTAGGCAAAATATTTGTACACTGGGAAGTAGTAAAAGACAGGGTAGAGGACCAAAAGACCCAGATACTCACAAAAGAAAAGTGTCCGATAGGAAACTTGTGGACCTAGGTCCTTGAAAACTATAGTTAAGTTATCTGAATTACCGTCAGAGTAATCCTTCTGACTCTTCTTGTAGTTGAGGACAGTCTTTCCTTTGATACAGGGGGAACTGGAAGGGTCAGTCGCTGTCTTAAAGGGTAGAACATTTTTGGCTATTTATGTGATATAGAAGTAAGGTTGCTGAATCCAATACAATAGTGTTAAAGAGTCTGGCCCAATCACACTTACACCTAAGATAAATGATGACGTTTTTCCCTCATCTTTACATTTTATTCCTTCTCTACTATATAGTTTTCTAGATGATTCGTTGGTTACAACAAATCGTCCTTAGCTGTCTTTCTTTTATAGAAATTCTAGAAGATAAGTACAATAGCCAATAGTCTTTCATTGTTTTTAGTATAAAAGTTCTCACATCTGTACACATTCAACATGATGAAATAAAGTTTTCCTCATTAGTATAAACATTCTTTACATGGTATCAGAGTCAAAGGTCTGATACACCTTACCTTATCTACCAAATATGGCAGACGACAGTGAAACTAGTAACCCTAACCCAGACCTAGAAAAATACTTTGTCACAAACACAGAAAATCCTGGAGCTATTCTTGTTACTACCCCTTTCAATGGTAACAACTACTTAACCTGGAGCAAATCAATGATGATAGCTCTTTGTACTAAAGACAAGCTTTCCTTCATCGACGGGACATGTACAACACCAACAGGTGACACAGTTCTTCTCACCAGATGGAAAAGAGCAGATTCTATGGTCAAGTCATGGATTCTCAACTCCACGAACAAGGAGTTGGGTGATGCTTTCCTGTCATTCACCACAGCCAAGGAACTATGGGAAGAACTAAGAGAAAGGTTTGGAGAAGCCAATGGACCACTGATATATCAAATAGAAAGAGAAATTAGTTCCCTAAAACAAGGTGACCTCAGCATTTCTGCATACTACACAAAACTAAAAAACTCTGGGATGATTTAGCTAGTCTAAGTCCTATATCTACGTGTATTTGTGATGCTGCTAAAGCTATTACTATCAAGGAAAATACTCACAGACTTGTGTAGTTTTTGATGGGATTAAATAAAGATTTTGAGTATGTAGTTAACCAGGTAATATTGATGGAATCCTTGCCTATGGTTGATAGAGCATTTGCCATGATGTAAATAGTGGAAAGGCAGAAAGTAGTAAATGCTAGTCATGATAATACTTTAAACGTAGCTATGATGGTGAGGCAAAGCAATATCAGTGCTAAGAAAGGTGGTAGAAACAAAAAAAAATCATTCCTCAAGAACGAAGAAAAATACTATGAAAAGTGTGAGAAAATGGGACATACCATAGAGACTTGCTTTAAGATTCACGACATACCTGATTGGTACAAGGAGTTAACTGGGCAGAAGAACAAAGTAAACCTAGCAGTGATAAGCTACACTCTTGTAGACACACAACAAGAACCAAATGAGCACATTGAAAGAAATGGTCAAATCCCACATGGTTTAGCCACCTTCATTCAACAGGAGATATCCAAAGCAACTAAAGGGAAGGCCATGAGTGAGGTAAAATTTGGTGGGCTTGCAAACTTTGTAGGTAATGACATTATTCATAATAATGTTCAAAGCACAGAAAATGAATGCATATGGTTGGTTGACTCAGGTGCGTCATCACACGTGGTAACAAATTTAGATTTCTGCCATACAATACAACAAACAACATGTATGAACCTGTAATCCTTCCGGATGGCTCAAAGCAATAAGTAAAGCACACATGTCAAGCTACAATTGGTGACAGAATCACTCTTGACAAAATTCTGCATATCCCCAAAAATCTATGAACAAACTCACAACACAGAATAATATTGATGATGTATTCGTATTTAATGATCTCTTTCTGCAGGACCTACAGACTAATGATGTTTTAGCAGTTATCAAGGCCAGAAGTGGACTGTATGAGCTGACACCTAACATCCTATTACCTCCAGAACTTTGAAAGGTCCTCTCTTAGATTTCTACAAAACCAAAATTGCTGCGTTTAATGCTTCTGTTGATTTAAATACTTGACATAGTATATTAGGCATATGTCTATGGGAAAATTGAGACATATCATTGAAATCAAAATTTTGCTCACAACTTATCCGATTGTTAAATCTATCCTATGGCTAAACAACACCGAAAGCCTTTCCCTAAACACAAAATTCAAACCACTAAGCCTTTTGAAATTCTACACATGGACCTATAGGGACTGTACAGAGTACAAACCTTAGATGGATCACAATTCATCCTCACTATTGCAGATGACTTTTCTCGAGACACATGGACT
>JANZXP010000007.1:24405652-24421911 GCA_027576715.1 Erythroxylum flavicans | reverse complement strand
TGACATCCCCATCTAATTAGGATTAAGCTACATCACATTAACAAGATAAACCCTATCTTGGAATGATTATCCCTATCTGCGAATATCTCCTCTATCTTCAGATGATCCTTCCAGATACTCTTTATCTCTTAAGGCTGATGCTCATCTACTATGATCTTATCCTCCACGTCATCATATGCCACATCATCCACAGTTGCCACGTCACTGCTGATGTGTTCACTAAGGCCTATCCGTACATAAGTCCGTTAATGCACGTGCATGGAAAAGTCCATCTTTCATGATCCAGCTCACTTTATGGTGCAGTCTCGTTGCTCTATAACTAAGTACAAGTCACAAACCGAGTTAATATAAAATCTCGCACGTTTTACATACCTCCGACCTGCCTCGCCGAAGACAAGTGCCTTCGCGCACTCTCGGTTCTTGTATGACTTCGCCTTGTTCCCTCGTCAACACGTCTTCCTTGTGTCGACCTGCGTGCCAAGCATTAGCCAAGGCTCGCCAACACTCGCACAAGCCTACATTCTGGACTTAGGGGTCTAACATATCCCTACCAGCGTCATTTTTGCAAGATGTTAAACTTGTCTTGTAGGAGACGAACAATGTCTGCCTGGAGGTAACGTAAAAGATTTCGGTCTATCATTTTAGAAACAATCAACAATTTAAGGTTAGGTTTTGTCTGATCATGGATTTGGGTAGGATTAACAATAAGGTGGGGCTTAAGGCCCAAGTTTAAGCCTTAAAAAAGTTATCAAAGTTTGAACTTAAGCAAGTTAGAATATTTGACTACAAGGTCGATCTTAAGTTGAACTTACTTCACCCATTGATATGATTTATCAATGTTTTAAAAATCAGGCAAAAATTAAACTAGCAAGATACGAGATTTATAGATTAAAGGTTTAATTGATATTAGTTGGTAGTAAATTGGTAAATAGTAAATGAGAAATAAAAATTATAAAATAAGTAAAAATATAATAAGAATGAAATATTTTATTAAAATACCAATTTTTGTTAATGTATAGTTAATTAATAATAATTCTAACAATTTAATCTAAAATTGAATTAATAGAATATTACAAGGAAAGAAAACAAGACCTGCACATGGTTTTCATTGACTTTAAAAAAAGCTTATAACAGAGTACTTAGAGAAATCATGTGAAGATGTTTAGAAATTAAGAGAATTCATATAACCTATATTCGAGTTATTATAGATATATATGAAGGTGTTAAGATTAGAGTAAGAATGACAGCCGGAGATACAAAACATTTCTTTATCAATATCGGGCTATAGCAAGGCTCCTCGTTGAGTCATTTCCTATTGCAGGAGTGATGGATGAGCTCATCAAAAATATCTAAGAGGATATGCTTTAGTGTATGTTGTTTGTTGATGATAATATTTTAGTGAATGAGATAAAAGAGGATGTCAATGTTAAGTTAGAATTTGGAGGGATATGTTAGATAAAAAGAACTTTAAATTGAGTAGGATTAAGATTAAGTACGTAAAGTATAATTTTTTGGGACAAAAGGTGGCATCTGATATAGAGATAAGATTGATTTAAAACTTATTTCATATAAAGAGTGTTTTAGGTACTTGAGATCCATCATCCAAAGCAATGACAAGATCAATGAAGACATAGTTTACGGTATCAAATTAGAGTGACTTAAATAAGGGTGTATCACAAGTTTTATGTGACAAGAAGATACCACTCAAGCTAAAAAATAAATTCTACTATTTAACAATTAGGCCAATTATGCTTTATAAGGTGGAATGTTTGTCCATCAAACAGGTGCATAGTCAGAAGTTAACAATGACGGAGATGAAGATGCTCCATTAGATGTGTAACTTTAATAGAAGAGGTAAGGTCAGAAATATAATGGTAACTGGCAAATTAAAGGTGACTAATGTTGATGAAAAATTAAGGAAGAAAAGACTTAAGTGTTTCAAACATGTTAAGAAGAGATATCATAATGCTCCAGTGAGAAGATTCAAGAAGATTGTACTTAAAGACTGTAAAAGGAAAGAAGAAGACCTAACAAGAAATGGGAGAAAATAATCAGGAATGATATGATTTTGCTAGAGCATATTAAGGAGTTGTCCTCAATGAAAAGGTTTGGTGAACTATATGAGTAAAGGATCTCACGTAAAGAGTCTTTCTCTGTCTCATAGGTCAGTTAAACCTTTTACTTCGAGTTTTTGTCTTGTATTTGGCCTAGACATTTTAGTTTTAGTGCTTTCTCCCTAATTATTTAGCTTAAACTCTTCCTTGGTTAGCTTAAACATTTTTTTCTTTTTTTCTTCCTTTACAATTTCTTGTTTGTTTATTTATTTGTTTTATCTTTTATTTTTATTCTTCATTGTATTATTATATTACTTATTTTATATTTACATTTATTTTAATGTATTTATATTTATTTTTATTATTATCATTTCCATTTATTTATTATTTATTAAATTGTATTTTTCTTTCTTTATCTTTAATTTTTATTTTGAATTCTTTATTCTTATTTTTTATATTTATTTGATATTTTTGTTTTTTATTACAAACAATTACGAAAACCTTTTTATTTTTATTTTTCTTTCTTTTTTCTCTTTCTGTGAGTTTATCGAAAGCGGTCTCTATATTAATTAGTGATTAGATTGCATATTTCTGGGCCTTTTCAGACCCGCATCTCAATAAGACTTCTACAAAGATATTATTGTTGTTGTTATTTTTGATGTAAAATTGAATACTATTTTTAAAAATAATTCTTGTGTTTTAACCAACGACTGAAATTTCGCATCGTACGAGCCAAAAAATAGTACAAAATGTGTTGTATTGTACTCATTTGAGGTACCAGCTAATACCAATCATTTTAGATAGTATTAATGAAATTGCAGGATCAAACTTCAAAATTGTAAAAATTGAGGACTTAATTAAAAAATCCTAAATTTCTAGCCCCATCTCGACTCTTTTAGGCTCTACTCACTCTCACTCTCACGCTCTCTCTCTTCTTTCCTCACTCTATACTCTCCCTCTTTTTTGCTCTGCCCAACTTTGCTTTCCTCGTCGCTGGCCTGCTATCACCATCTGCTCTCTATCATAATCTCGCATCTGCTTTAGAATGTTGCTTGGCTATCACAAATCTACTCCTTTGGTTCTTGGTTCTTGTTGTTGCCCAAATAAGCTCTAAACATACTTAGGCTATCTTACTCACAAATATATGAGGTAGTTGTAGTGATTAACGTTTCCTACGGTGGTGAAATTGGTTCACTTAAATTAACCTTGAACAAAAGCAAAAATAAAAACATATGCAATCCTAAACAATCTATTCAATTTGTTGAGTGAAGACTTTAAAGAAAATCATAAAATAAATTAAAAAGTAAACATAATCAACTGGAAGTAAAGACGAATAGTTAATCGAAATGGAAGACTCTTGAGGATTAATTTTACTAATTTAATCTCCTATGCATGACTAAGGGGAAATGATTGAGTTGTCATCTTACTAAAATTAACAGTTAGGTTCTAATATCAACTTGAATAATAAACTAGGTCTAACTTTCGTATTCAACAAGTTATCATCCAAATTAATTATGAAAACCTGACTATTAATTACCACTTAAGTTAATATATTTCTAATTCTTAACCTTAGCGTCCATAGTTTCTCCTTCCATATTAAACTTCTTCTCTCGATCCTTCGTTTAATGCCAAAATGATGTAAAGTTTGATCATGATGTTACATCCATTCAGTTTAGAACTATAGCAACATCAGACAATAACACAATCCCTCAATCATGCATAATTGACTAAAATAACTACATTAATCCTCAAGAAAAAGAGATAAGCCCATCACGTAAATAACATGATTCATCATATTCAAATACTTCAATCCTATCTTTATCAGTATAAGAGAAGTATTTAAGTAGTAAACCAAGTAAATAACCGATTGAACTATGAAAAGATAACAAATAACAGTCAGCTAAGCTATGAAAGTAACCAGTTCAGTAACAATAAGAAACAAAGCAACAGATGAACAAAATAAGCGAACAAGGATCGCGTGAGTGTGAAGGTGGTGGTCTCCTGCCCCTTTCAAGATTTCCGCATTAGCTCTCGCCTTCTGCTTCAGCTTGTTCTCACCCAGATGCTCGCACTGCCTTCCCCTCTCTACTAGGTTTCTCTCTTCTCCCCTCAGTCGACTGATTTCTACTTCCTTTCTCTCTTCTCCGACTTCTTTTTCTTCATTTTCCTCGGGTGTCTGTTGAGTGAAGAATGAAGAATGGAATGAAAGATGTCGTCGCCACCCTTCTATCCTTTCTATTTGTAGCCTCGTCTAGGTTTAGGTTTTTGTGTTGTCTCTCCTGCACATGACACGTAACAAGTTGATAAATTAAAGAAAAATGGATCACAAGAGTGCATAAGATGGTTATGGGTGTGACCACCTTTGTCATGACCATGGTTGCACACCCGTGACTTGCATAGTCATGGATGTGAACATGGCTACACACCCGTGACTTACATGGTCACGGGTGTGACCTTAATTTGTGACATGCAATTAATTTGTCACACTCATTTTCATGCAAAATTCCTCTGATTTCTAACGCAACATTTAGAATATAATCCAATTAACATCCAAGCAATATTCACGCGATTCTCACTCAATTTAGCACAAATTTGGATTAAAAACTAACTAAAATCAAGGTATGAATGCAAGCAAAATTCAACAAAAATTAGACACAATAATTCCCCCATACTTAAATTATGCTTGTATTCAAGCAAAATAAAGAACATTGGACTATACAATTACAAACAATGGAAAGAACAATTTTCCCAAATAATAGTCAAAGATATCAACGATCATTTCAATAAACACAACCTAAGAACTTGAAAATCATAATACTCCATGAACAAGCTATTCTTTGCATATTTAGCCAAAATCAACAAGTACTTCAATTCAAAGAACCATCAACAAGTGTGACAGACACTCACTCCACTCTCCATACTCTCAAGCATTCAAAGGTAGGATAATATATTCACTCATCGCTCATTTCATGTAAGGCTTCTACTATAAGCTTGCTTACCAATCTAATCTCTACCACTCATATCAAATACAAACATCAATCCAAATGTCTTTATTTCGATCGTAATTAGGCCAAACTAAGGGTAAAGAAAAAGGAATATCATAGTTAAACCTAAAAAAAATTGAGCATTTAAAGTAATATAAACAATGAAGTATAAAACACTCAATTCTTTTCTTTCAAGTTAACAAAAATAGCACTCCCCTTTTTATATCTCTCCTCTTTCCTTTCATTTTTTAATCTTCTCTTCCTTCCTTCCTTTTCTTTTCTATTTCTTTTTCTTTTATTTTTTTGTCTTTTCTTTTTTTATTTCTACTTTTTTATTTATTTGTTTAAAACAAAGAAATCAAAAGAAGAAAAATATAAAGGAGAGATAATTATTACAACCATACTCATTCCTAATGCAATAGTTAACTATATCCTATAATTCCCCTACACTTATTCAAACAATAATTCCCTAAACCCAATCATACACATTCAAATGCTCGACTTGCATTATGGTAGGTAAAATGAAGAGGATAAATAATTAAGGTTAAGGCTTATATTTTAGGTTAAAACAAAGAAAATGTTTCATGTTAAGCTTAAAAGGGGGTTCACTAAAGGTAACATCATGGTGGCTTTTTAGGCAAAAGGGGTAAATCTTAATTGCCTTCATCATTTCAATGTTTGCATAAGATTATGTGATCACAACTAGTATTTGCAAGCAACTTCTAGAGTTCCTCAATCATGAAAAAAGACTTTAAAAAAAGAATACTTGAATTTGGTATTTAATGGTTCAAAAAGGCTCAAATTCTTACCAAATGAAAAGTGTCATTCATCTATCATAACAAGCTAATGTCTTTTTTACCGAAATCTAAGTCAATTAGTCTAAGCATGCAAGTATACTTATTCACTCATATTATGCATTTCTAATACCGATCGAGTTTATGTCATGACCATACATCTTTAACTCTTAAATGGGAAAACAAACACACAATACACAAATAGTATATATATATAAATATAAAACTAATCCTCTTCCCCACTCTTAAACATCATATTGTTACTAATGTGATACAAAAAGTAAAAGAGGGATCTAAGACACAAAATAACATGAACAAGGACAAGCATTAAAACTCAAAGACATTAAACTAATAAGCATTAAAAATAATAAAAGAACAAGGATAGAAATACGATACGAAAGTGTGGGTGGTGGTTGCATCGATGTGGTGTGAAGCATGACATACTACATCGAGGAGTGGAGAACAATTGCAAGGAAGACAAATAGAAAAGATTGAAAAGTAGGCCTGTGCACACAAAACAAACAGATTAGGTTGAATTTCACTAAAAAGAAATAATAAACAACTAATTGAAAAATAAAACAGAAATTATATGGGTTGCCTCCCATTTAACACTTTTTTAATGTCTTTTAACTGGACACCTTAACCGTTATGCTTAAGGTAGATTGTTCAAAGTGATTGAGTCCATTGTTTTCTTCTCTTCATTGGGATTTTTCTCGAAGAATTTCCTAACCTCTCCCTCAGTTGCATTGACTAGCAATTGGCTGCATTCATCCCTCTCTTTAACCATGTCCAGCTTATTTTCTTCTTCTTCCTGCAAGGCAAAATCAAAATCGACAACATTAACTTGATCAACAAAGAACAGTCTTTAGAAATAGTAGTAGTAGGAGTGAGTTCAACATTAAAGATTGAAAATTCTACTGTTTCTCCCAAAACAATCATGCTCAGTTTTTCGTTCTTCACATCAATCAAGATATTGGTAGTGTCCATAAAAGGCCTCCCTAGGAGTATGGTGTGCTTCTTCCCTTGTTTTCTAACCTCCCCTGTGTCTAAGACAACAAAGTCTATGAGAATAATCAATCCTCCAACTTTTACTAACACGTCTTCCATTATTCCTTTCGGATAACGGATTGAACTATCAGCTAATTGCAAGCACATATTTGTAGGTCTTAACTGTCCTAGATTTAATTTCTCATAAATAGAGTGAAGTATAAGGTTTATGCGTAAGATCAAGCATACCTTTAACGTCATCACCATTACCCATTGATACTTTCACGATAAACGTCCTGGGGTCTTTCAGTTTAGGGGGTAAATGTTGCTGTAAAATTACACTTGCTAGTTTTGAAACCAGCACCTTTTCGTTAGGCTCAAACTTTTGTTTCTTGGAGCTTAGTTCCTTGAAGAACTTGACACAAGCTGGAATATTCCTAATCACTTCTAACAATGGCAAATTAACATTGACCTTAGAAAGCATGTCATATAAATAGGAAATTTGTTCATCTTGTTTCAATTCCTTAAGGGGACTTGGTTATAGAATTGGTGGTCAATAAGGATCCGTTGCCTTGGGCAGTTTTTGTCCTTCATTGTCCTTGGTGTCATGCTTAAGTTATTCACCCTTTTGAATGTGACTTGAAGAGTTTCTCCCATTGCTTTTCTCGTTTGGCTCATGTTCTTCTTAGGTGAGGCTTTCCTTCTCTTGATTATCAACATCAGATAGCTCAGAAGGAAACTCAACATGATTGTCAATCATTTTATCACTTCTCAAAATAGTGATTATTTGAGCTTGCTCGGGTTGACTGGGCAACCTTCCGTTTTGATTGTTATGCATTTGAGTTGCAAGTTTCCCTACCTGAATCACAATCCTTTTGACAGATGCTTCTAAGGAGTCGAATCTCTTATTGTTCGTTTCTTGATTATGAGTTGTAACTTGAATGAATGCATTCAGCTTTTCCTCCAAAGAAAAGTTTTTCGGTAGGTTTTCATTTAAGGATTGCCCTTTGAAAAAGTTTGACCTCTGAAAATTCTGATATTGTGGTTGGGATTGCATCAGTAAATTGTTGGTCTTCCAAGAGAAACTAGGGTGGTTTCTCTAACCAAGGTTATAGGTGTTCGAGTATGGATCATTTCGGTCCTTTAGTTAAACATTGTTAAGTGAGTTGACTTGTTCTTCACCATCGAAAGGTTCGTAAGAATACATACAAACATTCGCTCTATGACCACAAGTTCCACATATACCACACATTTCTTGATTTGGAACGTTTTGGGGTAGTCTCATAGTAGCATCTTTACATGTCTCGTTAACTCAGCTAACTGCTCTTTTGTTGAGAATTAGCCCCTAACATTTTGAAGATTTCATACTTTTCTTCGATCGTCCTTTCTCTTATAGCTCCTCCTGTTGTATTGTCCACCGTGTACTGGCACTGCTATGTCAACCCATCATAAAAGAATTGGTTTAGCATATGAAGCAGAAAATGATGGTATGGACATTGTATCAACAAGAGCTTAAAGCGTTCCCACACCTCGTGGAATAACTCTCCCTCCATTTGAGTGAAGGTAGCTATCTTGGTGCACAACTCAGATGTCTTTTGATGGGAATATAATTTTGCCATGAATTTATTGTGCACCTCTTACCATGTAGTCAATGAATTAGGTGGAAGGGTCATTAGCCGTGCCTTGGCCCGATCCTTCAATGTGTATGGGAAGTACCTCATCCTGAGTTGATCCTCATTTAGGCCATCCAAAGGGAATGTTTTGAGAGTGTTACAGAATTTTCAAATGAAATTTAAAGGGTCTTCATTGGGAATCCCATAGAAAGATGGCAGCATGTTATAATGGATGCTTTTCAATTTGTAATTTCTAGCTATCTCTCCCAAATGTATACACAACATCGCAGTACCAATCACTACTCTAGCGTACTCCTTCATTACTAACTGCCTTTCACCCATCTTGTGGTTATTCACTTGATTTTCATGCTTGGATTCCTCATAATCGTCTTACGAGTCCCCTTGAGGTCTTCGGCTTCAGTATATGTTATCAATAAAAGGGATGAGTTCACTATCTAAAGATCTCCTTCCTAGCATAAACTAAATGAATTCACTACCTAAAGTTATCCTATCTAGCACAAACTAACTACGGAAAGCACTAAATTAATAATGAAAATTACAAAACATGTTAACAAAATAACACAATAAAACATACATACATGAACAAACACAAACAATTAAAATCACTTAAGCAAATAAAAACAATCAAAATTAATTCAAGTTCAAAACACTAAACATCTCCCCGGCAATGGCATCAAAAACTTGTTGTTGCCCAAACAAGTTCTAAAAATACCTAGGCTATCCTATTTGCAAGTATACCAGGTAGCTGTAGTGATTACCTAAGGTCGTCTCCCACGGAGGTGAAATTGGTCCAGTTAAATTAACCTTAAACAAAAGCAAAAATAAAAACAAATGCTATCCTAAACATTCTATCCCATTTTATTGAGTGAAGACTTTAAAGAAAATCACAAAATATATTGAAAAGTAAATGGAATCAACTGGAAGCAAAGATGAATAGATTAATCAAAATGGAAGACTCTTAAGAATTAATTTAATTAACTTAATCTCCTATGCATGACTAAGGGGAAATGATTGGGTTGTCTCCTTACTAAAACTAACGGTTGGGTTCTAAGATCAACTCGAATAATAAACTAAGTCTAACTTTCATATTCAACAAGTTATCATCTGAATTAATTACCACTTAAGTTAATATAAATCTAATTCTTAACCTAAGCGTCTATAGTTTCTCGTTCCATATTAAACTTCTTCTCTCGATCCTTCGTTTAATGCCAAAATGATACAAAGTTTGATCATACTGTTACATCCATTCAGTTCAGAAACTATAGCAACATCAGACAACAACACAATCCCTCAATCATAGATATTTTGTTAGAGTAGTGCTCTAAAGGAAATCACCTTTAGCACTTTTGTACAAACTTTATTTTGATTAATAAAGTGAAAGGCAATTTTCATTAATTTGATGTTCATTTATTTACGAATTGATTTCATTCTTAAATTGAATTAATGAAGTTCATGATACGAAACATAGCATGAAGGAAATCATGATGAAATCATAATAATGAGATTCTTATCATGTGCAATTATATTAGTATCTTAATTATCCCCAGTCATAGGATTAATGAGATAGGACATGGTTAATCCGAATAGACTAACACATGTTATACTCCTTGATTTGATCTAGCTGTGAATCTCATAAACTATAAGCATGAGATGTTTAGAGTTAACATGTGGATGTTTACTAAGAGTAGTAAGTACATTATGAGATTATCATATGGATGATCTATCAAACGTCAGTGATTAAGTTCATCATAGCAATGATGCAAATATCCTTATATTTAAGGTATTTAAGAATATCTTGGATACTAATCATGTGCTTTGACACCATTCCTTGTTGCTTCAAGATGACATCGCTCATAGGGTGGTGATTGGGTACAGCTACTGGTATTAGAAGGTAATTGGGTAATCAATAAAGGATTCACCACTCCTAATAGAAGGAGATGATACCCATGACCTCTTGTCGGGGTCATTATTTGGGAGTCTCTAACTAGAGCAGTTATTTCTCATGAAAAGAGTCTTCAATGACACATAGAGTAATGAGATCCCCAGGATAAGAACTAACATCATTTGGACTAGATGTAACGTAGTAAGTCTAGTGGGAGTTGACAAATAGCCCATACTCTGAACCAAATGGGGCATAGCATGGTGAAGGGATGAATTGTACAGTAATTGTCTATGGAAAGGTTCATAAGTCGGATAACTAACTATCGAAGAGCTCATTTGTTAATTCACTTACGTTCCAATAAAATGGCATCATGAAATGTTTCATGATCTGCTTAGATTAAGAGTTAATTCAAGTGGCATAAAACTATTCATGATATGCTCAGATTAAGAGTTAATTCAAATAATTAAAATAATCGAGAATCTAAGGGTCACACGTATAAAAGATCAGATGAAAAACAAAGAGTGCATGACTGTCATTTTAAGTAAGTCACGATCATGACCCACTTTATGACAGGTGGTACACTTCACTTAGGTACACACGAAATTCAGCTAAAAAAAACAATCAATTGAGAGGCAAAGGGTCCAGAAGAGTTTTGGAAGTTAGGAGGAGTGATCTTGAGGTTTGTTCATGCAATTTTATGCAATTGTTGCATGAGTTTAATTGCATGTAACTTGTTTATGATTTAACTCTCAATTGAGCATATACTTGAATTCATCTTGTTTAGTGCTCTAACCACCCTTACACACTGATATTTCTTCATCTTTGCATGTTTTTGGCTGACTGTTGAAGGTTTTTGGTGTTTGCTACAACCCAAACAAGTAGAAGATTCAAGAAAGGAGGAGCATTTGCAAGGTACATATGTTGTAATTTCATGTTCTTACATTATGTTTATACATACACATGGATTCTAGAATTTTTGTAGATGTCGTGGTGTTGGAATTTTGATTCCCATGCTTCCATTGCATAGCCATGTATGAGATGCATGGACCCATGGCTCCCCAACAGTGGTATCAGAGCCACTTATGCATGTATTAGATGATCCATTTAACAAGTACAAATTGTTTGCTGGGTTGTGACTGCCAGCATGTTGATTTAGAAAAATTCGTATAAATTATAGAAAATATTTTTCGATTTTCTTTCACAGAAATGTGTATAAGATGTTATATTATGTTTCTATCAAAGGAATTTTCAATTGAATGTCATTTACTATTTATTGCAAATTAATTTCTAGTATGTTCATATGTTGGTTTCTGGGAATTTCTGGAAAATAGAATGCATATACTAATCTTGAAAACTTCTTAATACTTCTAGAAAAATTGTTTTTCTAATTTTCTTTCATATAAATGTTTACAAGGTGTTATATTATGTTATTTCAAAGGAAATTGCAATTGAACATCATTTTCTATTTTATTACGATTTTATTTTCAGCTTGATGCATGTACGAAGTTTTGGGAAATTCTAAAAATTTGATGAACATGCATGCTTGTAAATTCCAGAATAATTTTATAAAATTTTTTTTTATGAATTTCCTTTATGAACATACACATATGATGTTGTCATGTGTATGAGATGCATGACACTTGTTTTTGAAGTGATTGATTATTTATTCTTAATTTTACATGCATGTTGGTGGTGTATGACAAGTGTTAGTGGACATATGATGTGCTGGCTAATTTCACTTAGTTTATGAAGAATTCCTAGGAATTAGATTCTGAAATTTTTTATTAGGCACATTTAGAATGTGTATACAACTCTAGAATTTTTCCAGAGTTAATTGAACTTGATTCAATTAATAGATCAAGCCAAAGTCAACACTAGTCAGCTTTCAGAAAGCTAATGGGGCTTACTTGTTTGATAACTTATGTGTATGTGATTCAGTTATAAGACCTTTAAATTTTTTTAATGAGATAAGAAATGTATTATTTTGATGCTAGTAGCATGCTAAGTGCATATGCTTGAAATTAGAGTTCCAGAAAATTTTCAGACATCAAATCGGTCTCTTTAATGTCTAGTAGGTAAACTCATTTATCTTGATAATTTTGGCCATCAAGATATTTTTTGACTTGTGCCGAAATTGTCTTGATAAATTTGAGATGACATAAGGATGTTTTAGACGACTAATTGATGTTCGAGAATTTTAGAAACCTTAGGGATTAATTTAGAATTAATCCAAGTAGCGCATTGTATTTCTAGTGTGACTAGAAAAGGCATGTTTGTTAAAACTAATGAGTTTAATTTAGGCATCAAAATAATTAAATTTTAGGGTTCCTAATCAAATCACATCCATAATTTGAATTAGTTGAGACTAACACTAGCACTCGGTTCGGTTCAAGATTTGAATCAAAGCACGAACTTTTGATGTATATTCAAGTCACAACCTAAATTAAACCTCCTTTGTGTGTTACATACATTATATGCATTTAAGGGTTGGTTAAATTGGCATGATAGGGGACATAGGCTCAATTTAATTGAAGCATCCATAATCATGTCATACAGTTATAGTAACTATCTGAATATATATATGAGATATATATAAGTCCATCTAAGTATTGATGAGACCTAAGAACAAATCCCTCAAACAAAAAATTAGGACTTATGTCTTCCATTGATATGGCAAGAACCAGAGTTCTTTTAGTATTGGGTTGTTGGGAAAACCCAAGCATGCTCTACACGAATATGTTCAAACTATGAAAATTAGATTTCTGGAATAATGGGTTGATCTTAACTGGAAGCGTTGATTTGTTTGTCAAACCCAAAATCAATGTAAATAGAGGCAAAGTTGGGTAGTATACATGGGATGTATATGTATCAAGAGTTGATAACCCAATGAGTGTGCTAAATCAACAGTTGATGGCATAAGTCAATAGTTACATAACTGAATGCAATTGGTATGAATGACACCTACCAATTGACCTAAGGTGGCTTGTTGGGCAAACCCAAGGTCATTCTTAGTGGTGTTGGATATCGACCCAATAGGAAAACTATATGTTTTCTCGGATTCATAGTGAGGGATATAGATTTAGATAAAATAGTGGGACCTATAATGCATGTGATTAAAGTACTTATCGATATGCATTTATGTACATTATAATGCTCTCTCTTACTCTTCTAGGTTATTGAATCACCACGATGATTTCGTCTAGTATGAACTTACGCTCTCTACTAGACTCCAACAAACTCACGGGACCAAACTTCTTAGATTGGCTACAAAATTTGAGAATTGTTCTTAAATCCTAAAAACTAGGATATGTCCTAAATGAGCCACTTCTCGATCCCTCTACTGCCGATGCCTCTGATGAGGATCAAAAAGCTTATAAGAAGCTACTAGATGATAGTAAGCTGACTAGCTGTATTATACTGGCCTCTATGTCACCAAAATTGCAAAAGTAGCATGAGGCTATAGATGCTCATACCATAGTCTACCATTTAAAGGAACTATTTGATGAGCAAGCTTAGTCTGAAAGGTTCGAGACCTCGAGATTGCTCTTCTGCTCTAAGAGGATTAAGGGATCATCTCTAGTGCAGTATGCGCTGAAGATGAATGGATTCATTGAGAGGTTAGCCAGTTTAGGTTTCATTTTGGATTATGAATTAAGTATAAACTTAATTCTGACTGGTTTGACCGATAGTTTTTCACAGTTTGTGCTTAACTATCGAATGAACCAAATATCTACCTAAATACCTGAGCTAATTAATCTATTCAAAATAGCTCTGCAAACTGTCAGGAAGGATAGTAAGGTTATGATACTGGTGGACTCTACTTCTGATTCTCACAAGAGGAACCAAAAGAAGATTAAGAAGTCCAAGAAGCCAGTGAGAGGTGTAGCCAAGAAGAAGGCAAAGGAGAATATACCAAAGAGAATATGCTTCCATTGCAACAAGGAAAGCCGTTGGAAGAGGAACTATAAAGCCTATCTGGAGTCTCTGAAGCAAAAAAAAGTTTTAGATGCTCCACCTTCTACTTTAAGTATGTTATTTGTCATTGAGGTTAATACTATTTCTGATCATAATAATTGGGTATTAGATATCGGATGTGACTCACACATATGTGTTGATAGGCAAGGCCTCAGGGATAGTAGATCACTCAAGAAGGGAGAGATGAACTTACGTGAGGGAAATTGAACAAGAGTTGATACATTAGCTATAGGAAACTATGTTTTGTATCTTCCTAATGAGCTAGAGTTAATTTTGGATAATTGTTATTATGTACCTGTTGTGACAAAAAACATTGTATCTATTTCATGTCTTAATAAAACGGGATTTTTTTAACTTTTTCAAGTAATGATTGTTCAATTATATTGAATGAAATGTTATTGTTCAATTATGTTGAATGAAATGTTGTATGGTACTGCTACATTGTGCTATGGTATTTACATATTAGATATGTGCAATCCAATTTTAAATATCAATGACAATAAAAGACAAAAATGGGATAACTTAAAATCATCTTATTTATGGCATAGTTGACTTTCTCATATAAATGAGAGACGTATGTCTAAGCTATACAGGAGTGATAGCTTAGGGTCATTTGATTATGAATCAGATGACACATGTGAATCTTGCTTGTTAGGCAAGTTGACTAAATTACCTTTTAAAGGAAAGGGTGAACGAGCGAATGGATTATTAAACATAATACATTTTGATGTATATGGTCTGATGTCCATTCATGCTAGAGGTGGTTTTATGTACTTCATTACCTTTATTGATGATTATTCACGATATAGGTATTTGTATCTAATGAGATACAAGTCTGAAGCATTTGAAATGTTCAAACAATTTAGACATGAAGTAGAGAAATAACTTGGTAAAAGTGTTAAGACGCTTCGATCAGATCAAGGTGTTAAATACTTAAACGAGGAGTTTCTAAGTTATCTCAAAGATAACGGGATTGTATCCTAGTAGACTCCACTTTACACACCGCAACATAATGGCGTGGTTAAAAGGAGAAATTGAATCTTGTTGGAAATGGTAATGTCAATAATGGGCTTAATAGATTGACTGAAATCCTTTTAAAATTATGCACTAAAGACTGCTATTTATGTGATTAACATAGTCCCTTAAAAAGCAGTTGATGTTACTCCATATGAGATATAGACTAATAAAAAACCCTATCTTTCTTATATGAAAGTTTGGGGTTGTCCAGCTTACGTGATGTGGATTCAATCAGAAAAGCTTGAAGCGAAATCTGATAAATGTCTATTTGTAGGATATCCTAAGGAAACAATTGGATATCAGTTCTACAATGCTTTAGAGCAAAAGGTGCTTGTCTTAAAACATGTTGTCTTTTTAGAGAAAGAGTTTCTTCTAAGAAAAGGCAGTGGGAGCAAAGTTGAACTTATTGAAGTTCATGATGCACAAATAGCCACAAATCAATTGCCTGAACTCGAGATTGTTGTTCACGAAGATGAGACAACAGTTGAACCTTCTGACATACAAAACGTTCATAGATTAAATAAGATACGTAATGTTCCAGAGAGATATGGATTTCTCGTAAGTGAACATAATGACGTATTGCTCATAGAGGACGATGAGCCTACAACCTATGAAGAGGCTTTGAAGAGTTCATAATCTGAAAAATGGCTTCAAGCCGTGAAGTCTGAAATGGATTCTATGTTTAAAAACTAAGTATGGACTTTGGTTGACCCACCCAGAGGGATAAAACCTGTAGGGTGTAAATAGATTTTCAAGAAAAAAATTTACACGGATGGTAATGTGATTACCTATAAAACAAGGCTAGTCACTAAATGTTATCATCAAAGACAAGGAGTTGACTATGACGAGACATTTTGTAACATCCCGTTTCCAGAGAACGGGTCGGACCAATGAAACGGGTCCAGGTGTGGTAAATTACCACACCTCATGCT
>JANZXP010000007.1:24380456-24398921 GCA_027576715.1 Erythroxylum flavicans | reverse complement strand
TAATGAATGGTCTGAATTGTATTTTTGTAAATTGAAACGGGCCCAAGTGGCTAATAATTGTTTCTGTTACGTTCTTTATGGTTGTACCAAATGATTATGAAATAAAATGGGCCAATTTGAGATCTTAACTTTCTGCACTTTGTGTTTCATTGCTATGATGTAAAATATTTTGTATAAAAGAAAAAGAGGGCCCACATTTATGATCATTGATAAATTTTTTTTTAATCCTATTAAAGCAATTTAAAACAGAAGGCGCTTGTTAAAACTAAAAGGAACCATTAGTAAGTTGAAAACAAAAGGGACCTATTATAAAAATGAAGGAGCCTCTTGCTAAAATGAACACACACACAATATAATGCGAAAATATAAAAGATAATGAGAGAGAGAGAAGAAGGATGCAGTCGATTTATACTGGTTCAGTTTACAATTCAAGCCTACGTCCAGTCCCCAAGTATCCAACTTGAGTGTTTCACTATAAAAATCTGAGTATTAAATTTAACGAGCCTCTCCAAGCTCACGAGTATATATTTTTCAAGATTCTCCAACCTTTCATACTCGAAGTGTATAACAAACTTCTAAAAGCTCACAGAAAAATAACAATTTCTCTCTTGATAGAGTAATTTCACTTTCTAAGGCGTAATAAAAATGATATGACTCTCAAGAATATAGATGCTGCTCAAATGTTTCGAAAGTCTGAGTATGTTCATTTACAAGTGTTGTTGCTTTTACTTAAATAGTCAATTTCTTCAACTAATCGTTGCTTCACTTGCATCTTTAGTCCACTGGATGGATTTAAATCTGAATAACTTCGATGGCATCTTTGCCAAAAATCTTCTAGTAATCACAGAGCTAATATACAACCTTCATAATAAGTAAGATCCTTTCGGATGTACCATTTCTAATAAGGTAAGTTCATAATGAAGGTTCCTATAAGAAAGAAAACATATTTCTTATGATTTTATTTCCTTTTCATAATTAGACCTTTAATTATACAAGGAAATAAATCCAATTTGAATTTTGAAATATTATATAAATATCATCAAAATCGTTAATTATAAACCTTAAGCTAACATTTATGTTACTGACTCGTTATATATCTTTTTAACATGATTTGTAAGGATCAAAGGTGATTTTATAAACACAATATGTTAAATTTATGTATTTTATTAATGAGTATTTTAGGGAATCACTTCATGAAGACATGGACATGAACTGTTAAAATCTTATTTATTTGATTTTTCATGTTATTTTTATTCCAATAATCATTAAAAAGGATAAAATTTGAGTTTATTGAATTATTTTTTGCATTCTTATATTATTGTCATTAGAAAATAACATTAAAAATATACAAAATTAAACATCAGAAAGGAATATTACTAATATGATAGCAAACTTAAAAATGCACATTCTTTATCCTATAAGGAATATTACTAATATGATAGCAAACTTAAAAATGCACATTCATTATCCTATCTTGTGGATAGTTAAATATATAATATAAAATAGTTCATGGAAATTGGAAAGAGATACTTTAGGTAATTTAATTTCTTATTAATTATATTTAAGTTAACATAAGGTAATTAGATTTCTTTATTATTAAATTAAAATGACTTTTTAGATATACCTTGATTTATAAGGGTATACTAGAATGAAACTGTAAATGTTTAAGCAATGATTTCCTTTTTTATTTAATATAACATTGATTTTTGTAACGTGTATTACCAAAAGAGAGATGTAATGATGATATATAGTTTAGTACTGTTGAACTTGTTATGTAAGGATGTTATATACAAAAACTTTACTTTTTGAATATGAAGTTATTAATTTAATTTTGACATATGTCCTTTTTTAAAGATAAATGAAGCGAAGTTCAAGTACTCCTAATAATTTGACCGCTTCAAGTTTAGGAAGATTCAATGTCTAGCTTGGGCTCATGCTAGATTAGTTCCTGGAATAAAAGATCATATCATTTGTATTGCAATAAACATTTGAAAGGTAGGGAACTCTCCAGATTAAATAAGCATTTAAACATGACAATTTGATCTAGACTCGATCTAAAGTCAACAGATCAAGTCCAATTTGACCGAACCTTAGGCCAGTTTGAACTCAAATTGTTTAGGCCCGACCCAGTTTGAGTCTCAATAACCATAAGAAAAATGTCATTTTTTATCGGGCTTTGAACTACCCAGACTCGATCGAGCTCAAGTTCAACTACTTAGCTAGGCTCTAATAGAAGCTATTAGGCCTAGACGAGCCTGACTCGGCCAGGCTCATTACTACCTTAGAAGCATTTGGATAGGATTAAATGTGATGTAAAGTCTTGTAAGAAAGTGAGTCATGATATAAAATGACAAATGAAAAATCAACATGAAAAAGATCAAAGGTAAAGACTGAATTACGAAATTGGTAGTATAAGTTCTTTTTCCAATGGTTAGGATGATAGTGGGAATGTTGAAAGTGGTATTCCTATCCACTAAGAAGGGAATGTTGCACTTGATGTGAGGAAGAGAAGAAGACATGTGTCTAATATTTTTTCACCGCGAACTACTCCTAAAGCTCAACGTTCAATTCATAGTACCTTACAATATAAAGAAGTGGAACTTAATGTGGACATGATAATAACTAGATGGTGATGTGATTCATATATATCATTCAATGTTATCCAGTTTGATTATTACTAGCCTATTATGGATGCTATTGTCTCTTACGATCTAGGATTTAAAGGCTCCTTGAATTGATGACTACTGAGATAAAATTCTGAGCAACTTTATTTATTAAATAAAAAATTATTTGGATAAAGAATAATCAATTGGGCAACTTATAGGTGTTTAATCATATGCAATGGTAGGATAAATTCAAGACATGAACCTATTATCAAATTTTTAGGCTTATTATGCTAAAGGGATTTTTTTTGAACTCTATTGATACATTAAGCCTTGTTAGAAATACTAATATTCTATTTCAGATATTTGTTGAAGTTGTAAAAAAAGTTAGGCCAGAAAATATTGCTTAGTTCATTACTGAAAATGATTATGCTTACAAAGTAGCTAATAAAAAGATTACAAAACAGGTATAACTCTTTTTATTGGACTACTTGTATTGCAAATTTCATTGACATGATGTTGGAAAATATAAGAGATGCTAAATATTTTCCTATCATTGATGAAAATGTGAAGAATGTAAGAAAAGTGAACAATTTCATCTATAATGGTATATAGGTCTTGAATTTGATGAGAAATTTTTTTACCAATGGTAGAAATTAATGTTATCCTGTTATTACAAGATTTATAACTAATTTCTTATAACTTTAGTGTTTTTTTAATTAAGAAAGAGTTGAGACAAATATTTATAACTGATAAGTGAGTCTTATCTTAATATGCTAGGTCTAATGCTGAAGTGGAGGCTTATAGAATTATTTGAAAATCTAAATTTTAGTCCTAATGTCAATTTTTAATATGAGTTTATGAACCTCTAGTGGAAGTATTTTGTCTAGATGATAGTGATAAGAAGGCAATAATAATTTATTTTTATGATGTCATAACGAGGGCGAAGGAAGCAATCAAAGCCAATAAGAAAAATGTCTTCTTTATTCAGAAATTATTTTATAGTCATTAATAAGAGATGAAAAAGACAACTTTACTCTCTATTACTTATAGCTAAGGTATTTTTGAATCTAAGTGTCTATTTTGTACTAAGTTTTACAAAGAAAGCTAAAGTTAATACGGGAATATTATTAACTCTTACAACAATTATTGCCTATGAGTTATTGTAAGATCTCTTAAGCTCATAAATGGAGGTTTCTATGGATACTTGTGTTGATTTTAGGATCTCCATTGCTATTTTTCAAGGGGATAAACTTAATCCACATATAATTTTTTTCACTTTTGTACTTGGAAGAAATTAATCATCACTTTATTTATTTATAAGGTTATTTTTATTGTCTTACAATTGCTTAATGAAACCAAATTTGAAGTGGTGTTTTATAATTACAAAGGTTTGCAATTTAAATTTTGAGTCATGTGAATGCAACAAAGTATGAAAGGAATTAGATCATTTACCAATTCGAAGAAAAGGAACAGATTGAAAAATAAAAAATTAAACGACTTGGTCTTTATTCGATATAATTTAAAATTTCGAGAAAGGTATGTTATTATCATTATCAAGTTGAATATAATTTCTTAACAATTTAATTTTATTTATTCAATAGGACTATTAATAGAATAAATAACTTTATAGATCTAATTTGTTTTGACCATATCGATCTTTTAGCAGATTGGATTTTTAAATAACCAAGTTTGATAAATGAGAATGATATGGAAGATAATCCTGGATGGAAAGGTATTGACATATCATGTGAAGTAATAAATTTGAATGATGGTAATGATGATGATGAGGCTCCTATCAATGATGAAAATTTTATACCAAATGAGAATTAAGATCAATGCAATTTTAACAGATATTCGATTAAATGAAGTTTCAGGATTTTCGTTTCTTCTATTATTTTTTCACTTGTATTTGATGCATATGTTAAATTCTATATATTTCATATAAAATATAAAATTTTTATAAAACTGTAAATATTTTGGTTTCAGGTTTTACTTCTACTTGGTTGTGTTCTTGGCATAAACTCTTATTGTAATACTTATAAAGTCATAGGACTTTATTATTCTTTCTATTTGATTTTTTGATGTGATTATTCTTTTATATGATAAAAATGTAACATTTGAAGTACTTTGGATTATTTGTTTTTTTATATATGTAAGATGATTAAACGATCTTTTCCTTGTATTAATTGTAGTTATTCCTTATATGTGAAATAATTGAAAAGTAATGTTAATAGTAATAAAGAGATAACTATTATTTTAAATTTATGATATTATGACTTTTGGAGACACGGTTAATTAAAATTAAAAATTATATAGCATAATATATTAAAATATTATTTTGTAATTTTAAAAAATTTTAAGGATTATTTTGTAATTTTCAAAATTTGCTAAAATGGTACGCAACATTGAGTAGTATTAATACCGTGCCCAAAACTAAATTTGATACTGATATTGATACTATATTCATAACATTGGTTCCAACTTTTCAAAAAAAATTATGTGTTCCTGTTTATGTACGTTAAGATTCCCTAAATGATTATGTTTTTAGATGGATATGAATAGTTAAAAATAATAGGCAAGAGAATAATTAGAAAAAGAATGGAACTTGAATTTTAGAATTTGTCTTTAATTAGACTAAGAAAATTGTAGCACTTTCAGTCTAAAAGTGTTTGGCATATGAGACAGCAAAACAAAACTCTAAGTTTAGCATTTTACCTAGAGTTTGTTTATTGATTTTATTTCTCAAACAAAATGAGAGCATCCTTGATTCTTTTGCCATTTGTTACTTGCATATTGTTGGCTTATATCCCATATTCGTAAAGAGAGAACATAAAAGCCTCCATTAAGGCTATACAAGGAGGCATATGTTTAAGGTTTTACATATCCCAAAATCTCTTTCCCATAACCTTGTGTATTAATTCTTAGTGTGGATTGTAAGATCTTCCTTTTTTAATAATTGTTTTCTATAGTGGAAAGTTTTCTATTCTTACCCTTGGTTTTTTCCCATATTTGTTAAGGGGTTTTCCATGTTCAATCTTATGTATCCTTTTTATCTCAATTTCTTTTATTTGAGTGTTTGCTCTATCTAGGTGGAGTCCATCTCTTATCAGTGGTATCAGAGCCCAAAGGTTGCTTAATTATGCTCTGTGGTTGCAGCATAATCTGATCTTCCAAATAAGAAAACGAGTTTTTCTTTGGTGTTCTTGCGAGTTAAGGGCAGTTTTATTCTTAGGTTCTTGTTGACATTTTTGGGGCATTTTTCGCTGGTATTTGAGGTGATTGAGTGCATGTCTAGGAAAGCTCTGTTTAAGAAGATTGGGTTTTAAGTGGGATCATTTGTGACCTCTGTAGCCTTTCCTATTAACTTTCTTGGTGTACTATAATCTTATTACATACTAAGTGGAGGTAAATCGAGGCGGTTTCCCTTTTTTTTACGTGAGAGAGTGGGAGTCAATTCTTGTGATAGAAGCAATGTCGACCAAATTTGATATTACAAAGTTTGATGGGACAAAGTTCTTAAAATGGAGTCATGAAGGTGATCAAAGGAGCGTTTATAGTCATGAAGGCCAAAAGGATAATTACAAACTTATACAAGCTTATAGGAGAGACGTATATAGAAGCAAATGCATTAGTTGCATCTATTAGTTCTGCAGAAAATGCAACAAAATTGTGGCATCGTAAACTTAGCCACATGTCAGAATAAGAATTGAAGATTCTTGTTCAGCAAAAACTACTCCCTGGTCTCACGAAGGTATTATTACCCTTTTGTGAGCACTGCATTACAAGAAAGTAGCATAGACTGTAATTTAATGCATCAAATTCTATAAGTAAAGATATTCTAGAATTGATTAACTCTGATGTATGGCAAGCAGTGTTTATGCCTTTGGGTGGAGCAAGGTACTTTGTGACCTTTGTTGATGATTACTCCAGAAGATGTTGGGTGTATCCTATCAAGAGAAAGGGAGATGTATTTCCAACCCTCATAACATTTAAAGCACAAATTGAGTTAGAGACGGGAAAGAAAATTAAGTGCCTCAGGATTGATAACGGTGGAGAATATACTGGTGATGAGTTTATTGATTTTTTGTAATCAAGAAGGCATCAAACATCAATTCATAGTGCCTCACACTCCTCAACAAAATGGAGTGGTAAAACGAATGAACAAAACTCTGATTGAAAGAACTAGAGCCATGTTGAGAACTACAAGTATGGCAAAGTCTTTCTAGACAGAAGTAGTGAAGACCACCCGCTATGTGATTAATCTATCACCAACAAGATCGATTGATCTGAAGACACCGATGGAGATGTGGACCGGTAAACTAGCAGACTATTCTCAATTACATATATTTGGAAGTCCTGTGATCGTGATGTATAATACCCAAGATATCACAAAACTAGATCCGAAATATAGAAAATGTAGATTTATAGGGTATGTTGATGGAGTCAAGGGGTATCAACTACAGGATCCCACTTCCCACAAGCTCAACATTAGCATAGATGTCATATTTGCCGAAGATAAACTATAAGAGAAAGATCAAATAGCACGTCTGAAGAAAATTCTAAAGTTGTAACGATTCAGGAAGAAAGGAAGATTAAACAAAAAGATTCTACTGAAGTTATATCAGATCACAAGGAGCAAGAACCGATTGAATCTGAAAATGCAAAAGTTCAATGGTCAACCCGTGAAAGGAGAATCCCAACCTGGCAATCTGATTATATTATGGAGGGCAATGTTACATACTATTTTCTAACAGAAGATGGAGAACCATCAACATTCTGAGAAGCAATAAATAACTCAGATTCATTACTTTTGATGGCAACAATGCAGGAAGAAATGGAGGCTCTTCATAAGAATAAGACATGGAAGTCTGTGCCACTATCACAAGAGAGAAAATCCATTGGCAACAAACGGGTGTACAAGATCAAACATAATAGTGATGATCAGGTGGAGCGGTATTGTGCAAAGTTGGTGGTAAAGGGATATGCTCAAAAAGAAGGTATTGGCCTTATTGAAATTTTTTCACCTATAGTTCGTCTCAATATAATTCAGATTGTCCTAGCTATGTGTGCTACATTTGATCTATATTTAGAGCAGTTAGATGTAAAGATTGTGTTTCTTCATGGAGATCTTGAAAAAGAATTTTACATGCATCAACCAAAAGGTTTTGAAGAACCAGGAAAAGAGAACTTGGTTTGCAGGTTGAACAAAACTTTGTACGGTTTAAAATAGGCACTAAGATGTTGGTACAAAAGATTTGATTCCTTCATAATGAGTCGTGGATTCAACAGATTTAGTGCAGACCCTTGTGCATATTTCAAGAGATTTGGTAATAATGATTTCATTATATTATTGTTTTATGTTGACGACATGTTGGTTACCAACCCCAATAAAGATCGTATTCAAAATTTGAAGACTCATTTAACCAGGAGTTTGAAATGAAGGATTTAGGATCAGTAAACAAGATTCTAAGGATGCAAATTTACCGAGATAGAAATAATAGGAAGATTTGGCTTTTTTAGAAGAATTACTTGAAGAAAATCTTGCAACGCTTCAATATGCAAGATTGTAAGTCAATCTATACCCCTCTTTATGTTAATTTTAAGTTATCCTCAAGTAAAAACCCTAATAGTGAAGCAGAGAGGAAGGAGATGTCTCAAGTACCGTATGCATCAGTTGTGGGAAATTTAATGTTCACTATAATTTGCAGAAGACCAAACATTACGCATACAGTGGGAGTGGTTAGTCGTTACATGGTGAATCCTGGTCAAGAACACCGATGGATTGTAAAGAGGATCCTAAGATATATTAAAGGGACCTTAAATGTTGCTCTATATTATAAAGGATCTGAATTTATTGTCAAAATATATGTTGATTCTGATTTTGCAGGCGATCTTGATAAAAGAAAATCTACTACAAGCTATGTGTTTACTATTACAAGAGGAGCTATGATCTGGGTGTCTAAACTACAGATAGTTGTAGCATTATCTACAACAGAAGCTGAGTATATGACAGCTACACAAGTTTGCAAGGAATCGATCTGGATAAAAAGGTTTTTAGAAGAGCTTGGGCAACCGACAAGAGAAAACCCTTTGTATTGTGATAGTCAGAGTGCCTTGCATATTGCAAAGAATCTAGCTTGTCATTCTAGAACTAAACATATAAGAGTTCAATATCATTTTGTTCGTGAAGTGGTGGAAGATGGAAGTGTGGACATGCATAGAAAATTCACACAAAAGAGAACCTAGCAGATGTACTAACAAAGCCAATCAACACTGATAAATTCATATGGTGTAGATCCTTGTATGACTTGGCAGAGACGTAGACATTAGAGAAATGGCAAGATAGAAATAACAATATAGAGATTGATTGGTTCTCAATCAAATCTTCAAGTGGGAGATTATTAGCTTAAATCTCATATTGGTAAAGAGAGAACATAAAAGCCTCCATTAAGGCTATATAAGGAGGCATAAGTTTAAGGTTTTACATATCCCAAAATCTCTTTCCCATAACCTTGTATATTAATTCTTGGTGTGGATTGTGAGATCTTCCTCTTGTAATATTTATTTTCTATAGTGGAAAGTTTTCTATTCTCGCCTGTGGTTTTTCCCTATTTTCATTAAGGAACTTTCCACGTTAAATCTTGTGTGTCCCTTTTTTATCTCAATTTTTTTATTAGTGTGGTTGCTCTATCCGGGTGGAGTCCATCTCGTATCACATATTGTTTAGGGGTGTAAAATCTTTATAGACCGTATGAAGATGACCAAGTTATTCTTTAGAGAAGGTAAGACTTATGTAACATTGAGGAAGAAAACGAGTGACAAAAAAGGTTCAACTAAGACACCCAATACATTCAAAGTAAAACAAAAGTTAAAACACACCCTATATAGCTAGCCTTAATAGAGGTATTAATAAGACACCCAACAATACTACACTTTAAAAAGTTTCAATCTTTTCTCTCTAGTCGACTACTCTCGCTCTTCACAATTTCCAGATAGAATAAGAGACTATTAAAAGACCTAACATCGATGACCCGACAATACCACACTTTAAAAAGTTTCAATCTTTTCTCTCTAGTCGACTACTCCTGCTCTTCACAATTTCCAAATAGAATATGAGACTATTAAAAGACCTAACGTCGATGTATGTATCACAAATATAAAAGAGATTGAAATGGATGTTATATAAAGCAAATTGAAATTTTTGAATAAAATTGAAAAAATTTAAACAAGATTAAAGAAGGGATTATCTTTGCCTAAAAAATTAAAATTTTATTAAAAAATACTGTTAAATAAAAATTTAATGATTTAATATGATTTGTGAATATTGATTAATTTACAAAAATTAATCAATTCAAAATTTTTATAGTTAAATTAGTAAAACCAATTTAATTTTCTAATCATTGTGATTGATTGAATTTGTAAAAATTTGTTAAACTACGTTGAAGTGTAGTGTCAATTCTACAAGTGTAAGGCTACATTGAAGCGGAGGCCAAGTGGCCAACTAGCTCGAATATATGTATTGTTCAAGGAAAAGACTGGACTCACTCTTATATTGCACAGTCGAGTTGAGCCTTGAGGATAACTCTGGTTTATTGATCGTGATGATAAATAGTTTGCTGGTGAAGTTGGTTGGAGTGTTCCCGGCAATATGCATTCACATGGGTGATTTTCAGCCAACTCCTGCAGGTAATAACTCCATTTTCAGGAACTGAATCTGTCAGACTCATCTTGCTCTCAATTTTCTGTCTCGTACCTGAAAGATAATTTCTTGAAGGCGATACAGAAAATTTTGGAGACAGAAACCATGGAATTGGTAGCCTAAGATCGAGACGGATTGCATCAACGTCACCTCCACCCTTGAGAAATCAACGGAAGTCATATCTTATTCTTACCCCTCCGCCACCGATTAGCTAATACTGCGATCAACACAACAGCTGGAGAAGTCGTCGTCCATAGGAGCACATGCAACTTTTATGGTTGAATTTAACGGCATGCTCCTTGTTCTATAAAGCCCAGTAAGTAATAACTGGAAAACGTGCATTGGTAGGTAAATTATGTAAGTAATCACTTCATTCTTGCCAATCACATGAGAAATAAACTGTTCACATTTAACCATACAAGTCAAGAAATGAGAGCATACTTAAAATTTATCACCAAATTAAGTACAAATTTTATTTTAATAAGAAGAGGAGAGTACCTAATGGTTTTTATATATTTGATGGGTTGCGAATATAAATTTAGGATTTTATTTTATTAAATTATCATTAATTTAATATAATATCTAAAGTAGATGAATAACATCATTTTAAAGTTAATATTATTATAAATAATACATTGAACGTTTGGAGATGGTGAATTTTGAAGTAACTAGTAAGGTTATTCATTTGTGACCAAAAAGTCACATATTTGAGTCACTAAAATAACTTTTTTATAAATGCAAAAAGAAGGTTGTACATAATTGATATTCCTCTTCAAACTCTAGTAAAGTAAGGAATCTTATGCACTGAAATGGTTGTTCTTGGTGTAATATATGAAATGTTTGATTATACATATTAAAGGTTTAGCATGGAATGCCAGCTTAAACCTGGTGGGTGGCCTGCCAAGTGGAAAATAATTATTTATATCTAAGATAATTGACATATAGATAACTATTAATATAATCACCTAAAATATATTGTTACTGATGTCAAATAAATATTTAATATTTCCTCTAAAATGTCGCATGATACTTGCAATAAATAGTATTTATTAAAAAGTAAAAATATGATATAAATATTAGGACTTCCTAACATTTTTCTCGATTCTTAAATAAGGGTTAGTTTGTAGTTTCATCTGACGATTAGATAGTAAAATACTTAAATATGTAGGACTAGAAATGTCTTATTTAAATAGGACTGAAATGTAAATTACTGATGAGTTTTAAGCAATAGAATTATTAAAAATTTCGGCTGGTTTGACCGGTTTAATTATAAAATATTAAACTTTTTAATATTTTAGTTTTATTTTTAATTTTTCAATTTAATTTATTTTAAATATTTTATTAATTAAAAAATTACTAGTCTAAAAGAAAAAGGAGGATTATTTGTTTAATATATTTTTTTGGGAGTTTTGAATGAATTATTTTTAAATTTTCGGAACTTAAATTATATTGTATTTTGTTTTATCACCAAAATTTAGTAGATGGGCCAAATTGGAGAAAAAATGTAAAAGACTAGTAATCCAAAAGAGGATCGGGGATATTAACGACGTCGTTTTCGACCTTGAACAGGTCGGACAGGGAATCTGAACTCAGGAAAGAGACGTAGGGGAGATTCATTGGTTCATCTCATTCGTTTGTTTCAGAAGCTGTGGTCTCAACTTTTTTGCTAAATTGTAGGTTGCCTACCAAAAGGGAATCATTCGATGTCAGGCGCCGCCTCGGCGGTGTTTTTACTGGATATCAAAGGGCATGTCTTGATTGACTATCGCGGCGATGTCTCCGCTCTTGAGGCCGAGAAAGAGATCTCCAACGAAACCTTCAGTTGGGTATCACTAGTTTTGTTTTATCTTTTAAATTTACATGTCAATTTGTTGTGGTACAGGGTGGGGATCCACAGTCTGAGGATCCAGTTGTGTATGACAGTGGAATAACCTACATGTTTATACAACGCAGCAATGTTTATCCCTTGACTGCTCCTAGACGGAATTGTAATGCTGCCAGTCTGCTCCTATTTTAGGTAGTACAGCGAGCCTTGCAAGGGTTCGTAATCGTAAATGTTCATTCAATTTCAGCTGCTTGTGCAAGAGCTATCCAAGTCCTATCAATCACTACTAAGGATCAAACAACTGCATGCTTTAATCATTAGAGCTCACTTGTTTAATGACCCGTTTTATCCAACTAAAATTGTGAGATTTTATGCTCTGAACAATGACCTGTGCTCTGCTCGCAATCTGTTCGATAAAACTCCTCAAAGAAGCATTTTCCTGTGGAATTCCATTATCCGGGCTCATACGCAAGCGGGAAAGTTTGTTGATGCATTGTCACTTTACAAAAATATGCTTGGAACTGATATAAAACCTGATAGTTTCACTTTTGCGTGTTTAATACGAGCGTGCTATGAGAGTTCTGATCTTGACGGATTGAGACTTGTCCATGGAGGGGCCATAGTTTCTGGTTTCGGACTGGATTCTGTCACTTGTAGTGCATCGGTGACAGCTTATTCAAAAATGAGCCTTGTTGGCGAAGCAAGCAAGATATTTGCAAGGATTTTTGAGCCTGATTTAGTTCTATGGAACTCTATGATTTCTGGCTTTAGTTATCGGGGATTTTGGGATAAAGGTTTGCAGTTGTTTAATCAAATGCGATCTAAAGGGAATCAACAGCCTGATAGTATTACTTTTGTTGGGTTAATCTCGGGGTTAGGAGATTCCAACTTCCTGGGACTTGGCCAAGAAATTCATGGATTGTGTATGAAGAGTGGTTTTGATTGCAATACACATGTAGGCAGTGCACTTGTTAGCATGTATTCAAGGTTTAATTGCATGTCTATGGCAGATAGGGTGTTTAGGAATTTACACTATCCTGATTTAGTCACATGGTCTGCTTTGATAACTGGTTATTCTCGTTCTGGAGAGCATCAAAAGGCATTGCTTTTATATATGAATCTCAACTGGAAAGGTGAGAGGGCAGATCCTGTATTAATTGCTAGTGTATTGGTGGCTGTTTCTAACTCAGCAAATGTAATGCCTGGTAGAGAGATTCATGGTTATCTTCTTAGACATGGATCTCAAGCAAGCATAATGGTCTCTTCTGCCCTAGTAGATATGTATTTTAAATGTGGTTCTTTGGGGTTGGGGATCCGTGCTTTTGAGAATATGCCAATCAGGAACGTTATTTCTTATAATTCTGTAATTTCTGGTCTTGGCTTGCATGGATTAGCTTCTGAGGCTTTCAAAATGTTTGAGGACATGCTGGAAAAGGGATTGAGTCCTGATGAGTCTTCATTTTCTTCCCTTCTTTGTGCTTGTTGCCATGCGGGCCTTGTTGAAGATGGCAAGGAAATTTTCAGGAGGATGATAGATGAATTTGGCATCCAACCTAAGACCAAGCATTATGTTCACCTTATAAAGCTTCTTGGGTTGGCAGGGAAATTGGAGGAGGCATACAATTTGATCTCGTCCTTGATGCATCCTGTGGATCCTGGCATCTGGGGAGCATTGCTATCATGCTGTCACGCTCATGGGAATTCTGAATTGGCAGAAGCTGTAAGCCAACAGTTACTCTATGATGAACCAGAAAAGGGTGCATACAGAGTAATGATTTCTAACATTTATGCCTGTGATGGGAGGTGGAGTGATGTGGAGAAGATGAGACATGATATGACGAATGTTGGAGCAAGAAAAACAACGGGACTTAGTTGGGTTGCATTAAATACGTAATGTTGATATGTAATCCTGATGATTGCTTCAACTTAGATTGGACAAAAAGCTTTATTAACAGGTAAAAGCAGAGTATCTATGGTTCTGCAATTATTACTTTTTTGGACTTTCAAGAGTTTTCATGTGTGGGTTTGAGTGATCATGCCTCTATATGATTAATCCATGCATCTGCATTCTTTTTGTAGTACCTATAAGAAGCCTGCAGGACTTGTAATCCTCATATCTGATCCTCAATCTACATGGAAATTTTAAATGAGGTTGTGGAACAATTCAGTGCTGCTCTTATGATGGACAGTGAATCGATTCATAACTGGTTCTGTGTATTCGATAAGACATGAATGTCAATCCTTTAGCTGGAATATTAGAATATTTAATCCCTGAAAAATTACTTTTATTGAATAACAAGCAGCCAAGAGTAGACAGAAAGATGATAGGGCACATTAGCATCTCAGTAAGTAACATAAGATTCTATATCTGAAAATACATAGGGAACTTCAGGTATGAATTTATGTTTTAGATGTCATTGGATGGTTTCTGAAAATTGAACTTAATGCAGACATAGGGAGGAAACGAATGGTTGGAATGTTACTGATTTTGTAATTTTCCTCTCCACCATCAGGTATCAAACGTTCTGCATGCTCATCAAGCAACGGCAGCAAATACAACTGCTTCAGAGAGGTGATAAACTGCAAACCCTCAGGTAGCTTCCTTAAATGCGAGCAGTTATGGAAGTGGAGATATTGTAACCTACGTAGTGCTCCTTCTTCAAGCTCTTCCCATTCCTCGAGGGAATGAGAAGAAATGATTAGGACTTCAAGTTTTGGAAATCCTCCAGCCTTGCAAAATTCTCTGTCATACGTTTTTGCTTCGTAAGCACGCCATAGTGTTAAAACTGTCAAATTGGGTAAATTCTGAAGCACCAGCGTTGGGCTCTCTGATAGATTAGAGAAACCCAGCCTTAGCTTTGTAAGGCTTGTCATTGAACCAAGCCAGTTTGGTATCTTTTCAAGCTGCCCTTCTAGGCGAAGTTTCACAAGATGAAGTGGAGGCAAGAATGACTCCAATAGAACAAGATTTCCCTTGTAACGCTGTTTTGGTTCTAGAGAGAGAGAAATTAGTCCCTGCATATTCATAATAGAGGAATACAACTCATTGGCATTTTCTTCATCAACATCCATCACTCCCAATCTCCTGAGTTGAGTCAGAATACCTAACTTGCTGGAAATTCCGTTGCCTGCCTGTACGCCAGTGAGGGTCAGCAGGTTCTTAAATCTGCCTATTCCCTCTGGTAGCTTCATTCCTTTAACCCCAATGTTCTTGAGCATTTTGAGGTGCCTTAATCGCGCAAGGTTTAGGAGCTCACTGGGGAGTGCTGTTAAATACCCGCACATCCTCATGTCCAGAGTCTGTAATGCACGTAAGTTACCAACCCTGGGTGGAAGCTCCTGTATGTCATTATGTTTCAAACCAAGATATGTCAGATGAATCAAGTCTCCCACTTCTTCAGGTAAGCTCTTGATACCAGCATCTTCTAGATCTAATACTCGTAAAAATTTTGCTCCTGCAAAGTTCAACCAATTCCCTTCAGGAAGGTGTTGCTTTCCATGCAAGAATAAAGACCGAGGCCGGAGACTGTTTAAGCTGTTTGCTATCTTCATCAAGTCTGAGGTTAGAACACGTCGTGTTGTATGTGGCAATGAAGAATCTGAATTAACAAGAGTGCTTATAAAATTTTCTTTTACGAGCTTGCGGTAAGGAGAGGTAACTGTGATAACTCCATGCGCTGGATTTTCATCCATTACTTCTAGCATTCCTTGGCGGATCAGTTCGTTTATATTTTCTCCCGCTACATCCTCCATTAATTCTCCAGCTTTTTCTTGTACCAGACCTTCGGCTACCAACATCCGAACTAATTTCCCCTTGTGTATCCAGTGATTCTTAGGAAAAATGGCACAATATATCAAACAAGACTGGAGGTAGTACGGTAAGCTACTATATTTTGATTTGAAGACAACATAAGAGGATGGGGATGGTGTTTTACTATTTTCCTCATCAGATTCTTGATTGCTCTCTTCCTCATCTCCCTCCGATATTTCAATATCAGTTGACTCTCTAGTCTCTAATGGATCTTCTTCCATAACATCGTAGTCTTCTACGTTCTTCCCCTTATCTGTTTTAGTGGAGTACTTTCCAGTCCCCGCTGGATCTTCTTCCATAACATCGTAATCTTCTACGTTCTTCCCCTTCTCTGTTTTAGTGGACTTTCCAGTCCCTGCTGGATCTTCTTCCATAACATCGTAACCTTCTACGTTCTTCCCCTTCTCTGTTTTAGTGGAGGACTTTCCAGTCCCTGCTGGATCTTCTTCCATAACATCGTAATCGTCTACGTTCTTCCCCGCTGTTTCAGCGGAGGACTTTCTAGTCCCTGCTGGATCTTCTTCCGTAACATCGTAATCATCTACGTTCTTCCCCTTCTCTGTTTCAGTTGAGGTTGAGTTATGGAGCTCGAACAGTCTATGGACAGTGTCGGTCAGGCGAGATTCTGACTTCTGCAGTATATTCCTGAATTCATCTTTCAGCCCCAAACTATCAGACCCATTTCCCTGATCCAACTGAATAATAAATTCATCTACTTGATCATCCATGTCACGTATTATAGCATCAAGTTCTCTCATCCAACTAGAAAGGGCATCGCCACCTTCTATGCTGCCTCTTTCTCCAAGGAGCTCACCAATCTCCCTTAGGCTACTTGTTATCCTCTCCATTTGATCTTCAAGTCCAGTGAAAGTTCGACTCTCCTGAAGCAATAGAGACTCCAATCTCTGAAGAAAGAATTTGACCGGAGCCACTGCCATGCTTTGCAAGTCCCAAGAAATTTTCTTTTTCTATCAATGGAAAAGATTCAGATGACTTCTGGACTCTGATACCAAGATGAACTTATAGTCGAGGTCTATCTACCATTTGTCCACGTTTCTTGAAGCTTACTCCAAGTTTACTAATTCTGCCATTTTGAAAGAGACATGATGGATGATGACAAAGTAGCGGCTCCATTGAAATAATGAGACGATCCATACTATGTAATTAAGAGTGTCATTACAAACAATGGCACCAATCAAGAATGTCGTTGTCGTTAAAAGGATAAAGAAATATTTCATGTGAATTTGTCTTCTTAACTACCGAATAAGTGTCAAAAACGGCATCATTAATTACGAGAGAGAGCATTGCAATTTTGTGATATGTCTGCATACTAAATAAATTATTAAATGCACACAATAATGAATAATTAGTTTTGAATAGATTATTTAATGTTTTAATGATTTGTTAAAATGTAAATTAAACAATCACCCGAATGTATATTTTTGAATTATCACAATGCTCTTAATACCAAGTCCTGGATAGTAACCAACAAGATGACGAAAAATGGTGTACTAACTGGCAAAAGACAGCATAGACGGCAAGAACTGGAGAATCTCGTGATCCGGCTAAGTGTATTTGAATTGACATGGAATTCTATTATTCTGTCATTTGTCTGTTATTACAATGCTCTTAGTACCAAGTCCTGGATAATAAGCGAAAGGATGACGAAAAATGGTGTACTGACTGGCAAAAGACAGCATAGATGACAAGAAGAGTCTCGTGATCCGGCTAAGCGTATGTGAATTGACATGGAATTCTATTATTCTGTCATTTGTCTATAACTACGGTATGTTTTAGCTTGAACGGCACTCTCACTTCCATAATGTGTATTGTGTAAGGTCTAGAGATGGGGACATCTTGAACTTAGAAAGCTATATTAAAATGTGGGATAACACTCAAAAAAAAAAAAAGAGTTTAGCCACGGACATTACTGACGGAAAATTTACACATCTTGTCGGCAAGCTAAGTTAGAAATAAAATTTACCGATAGACAAAAGTATTGGAGAAATGTCCGTAGGTAATAATTTGCAACGAACCACAAATTTTTTGTCGTTAATTTACCGACAAATATTTTGTGTTACCGTCGATGAATATACTTACGATTATTTTGTGCTATCGGTAAATTTAACGACAAAAAGATTGTTTGAGTTAGTAAAGTTACCGACGCACGAATCCTGTCCTTCAGTGATTTTACCAACCAAATTGGTTATTCCATCGGTAAGTTGACAATTACCATTTCCGATTATTGTTTATCCGTCGATAAATTGAATAGATTTTACCGACAAACTTTGTTTTTCTGTTGGTAAATTTACTAAAGCTTTTTTTAGTTTCCCCTTGCATTTAATTTTATTTGATAATCTTATGGTTTATGCATAATTTATACAATTATTAGTTATTTGTTGATAATATTTTGGTTTGTTTCTATATTTAATTTGTTAAAACAGAATGTTGATTGATGATATAAAGTAAAAATTATCTTAATTGATAATAAAAAATTATTTTGTACATAATAAGTATTTAATTC
>JANZXP010000007.1:24345088-24380356 GCA_027576715.1 Erythroxylum flavicans | reverse complement strand
CATGAGATGTGTTAATTTACCACACCTGGACCCGTTTCTTTGGTCCGACCCGTTCTCTGGAAACGGGATGTTACAAGCAACACACCGGACGACGAGAGGACAGAGGCGAGGTGAGGAGACGGTGAGAAAGAGAGAGAAAGCCAGAGAAAATCCGAGAGGAGAGAAGAAACTCAAGAAAGCCAGAGCCAAAGTCGGGTTAGGGGGGTCGGGTATAAATTTTTTAACAAAATTGCAAATCAGTCCCTAAGCATTAAGCCCGGTACCATCCGGTATAGCCGATACAGGCCGGTACCAGGCGAAAACACCCGGTACCGACCAGTACCGGCGACCGGTACCGTAACTATGGGTACCGTTCCGTTCCGCGGCCGGTACGGTACCGTCCGGCCGGTACCACCCGGTACAGAACGGTACCCATAATACTGGTTTATTGAGTTGAGCCGCACCAGTAGTTGGAGATAGGGCTTTATATAAAACAAATTATTTACAAGCTTTAATTATACTTTATGATTTTTATATTAGTCATACACAAACTAAGATGTAAGCTCGTGTATTCTTAGATTTAGTGGATCGAAGAACTTCTGGCTTAATTATTTTGTCTAATTCTGTTTAATTTAAAAAATGTCGTTATTGTATTTAAAGATTTATTTGCTTTTACTTACAATATAGAGACTAATATAATAATAATATATTGTATAATTTATTTATATTTCACAAGCATTTTTTATAAAAAAAAACTTTATCTTATGCATTAATATGCATGCGGATTGATATAATAATAATAAAATTAATTAATTTTTAAAGTTAATTTAATATTTTTCTATAATTTATAAATTAATTAAATAATTTTAAAAATTTTTGAATTTTAAAAATTTAAAATTTTTATCTTATAAATTTTATTTTAAAAATTAAAATTAAAATAATAAAAGAAAATATGTGTGCAGGCGTTGTAACGCTTGTGACAAATTCAAACTAATTTTTTGTTTTGTTTTTGTTTTTTATTTTAATTTTAAATTTTATAAAATTAATATGAGCATAATTAAAATTAAAATAATAAAAAAGTAAATAATAAAAAAAGTCATGCCTATGACAGTTATTAGTGACTGGTGTGGCTTAAAATTTAAACACAAACGACGAAATTTTTAATTGGACAAACAAAATAATATTAGATAGAGGATCTGAACTCGATTTAATTTGGTGAAAAAATGAGAAAGCTCACGAGTCTTTTTTATTTTTAATTTTTATCATTTTATTTTTAATTTTACTATTTATATTTTAATACAAAATTAAATTAAATAAAATTAAAATTTTAACTATGTTATTGAGCTGAGTTTGTCGCATTGGGATATGGGATGGATGGATGAATGACCGCTTTTGAAGTCCGTTGCCAGTTCTAGTTCAATCAACATCACAATGATTACTTTCTACTTCCGCTCAAACTTTTGTCTGGTAAGAAATCAAGATCTGGTATCGTGGGAATTTGAAAAAAGATCCATCTCTTAAGGATACAAAGTACAAACAGACGGATCTTGCAATTTATGAACTAGATATTCACTATTGATTTTTTTTCAATCTCTTCAGTCCTTCGAATACCTCAAGGAGAAACCATGTCGAATTACTGACTGTTTCAGCAAATTTAGTTTAGGATTTGATGATCTTGATGCAGAAAAATGTACAACTAAAAGCATAAGTAAATTTGGTCCCATGTAAATATAAGAAGAAAAAGACTGATCGGAAACGGAGGAGCTTCTGCTTCTAACAGGCTAAAGGAAGATAAGTACTGAGATACATTTGCAACAATATAAAAGCATGCTAATTTGTCCTTGTCCCCAGCAAAAGAGTCTTTACAATAGTTTCACTCATCCCAGGTGCATATGGCAGAAAGTGTCCAGAGCCAGGAACCTCATGGTAGTGAATCCACGGGAGCCTTGAAACTATATATCTCTGCAAACTGACAGGAACCAACCTATCTTCATCTCCCTGCCAAAGATGAACTGAGCTTTGGTTGTTAGGAAAAGGATTTTCAATTTCTGTAGGGTCAAATTCCCATCTCCCAAAACCGACCATCATGTCACGGTGCAGGGATTCATATTGTCCTTGCTGTGTTGCCAGTGACTGCAGAAAACGCACCAGCAAGCAAGGAAAATTCGTATCTGTAAGATGATTTCCTTATATATATATATATATATATATATATATATATATATATATATGCTAAAATACATGTCCACGTACCTTTTGTTAAACCCATAGTAAAAGTGACAACGAGAAAAATGGAACTCTAAGTACCTTTTGCTTTCCCCTTGAAACCTTTGGAAGAAGCTCCAGATCCTGCCTGGATATAACTTCCCTTCTGCCATTTATAATGCTTAACGCAGGAAACAATTTCTGAGTGTTCCACCAGTACGTAAGCCATGGAGCATAGTGAGCAGCACGTAACGTCCACTGGTCCTGTAATAGCTGTCTGTAATACGCTTCATTAGCTAATTTGGTTGGAAGACCAGGCCACCAATAGTTTATGACAGGAGCAATTAGTGTTGCTCCTTCCAACCTGCGTTAAGCTCAATACATACTCAATTCAGAACAGGTAAGTGCTTTAGATGAAATTGACACCCACATCTGCAACTGTAACAGTAGAGACAGTCTGGATTCTTCTACTTCATATTAATCAACATAAAAAGTAACCATTCAATTCCCCTTTTCCATTTTGGTGTATGATGCTGTCCCAAGTTTAACATTTTCAAGCCACAGAAAAAGGAAAGTAGGACTTCTCGTCTTACCTCTGAGGAATATACCTCAGGCAGCCCCAAACCGCCTGGCCTCCCAAGGAGATTCCAATAACGTAAAATTTGTAGCCAAGTCCTAAATGATCAGCAAGCTCTTCTACATCCAAAGCCAAACTTTTGGGCGTTCTTTTTGGATCTGGATCACTTTCTCCATAACCCGGCCGATCAAAAGATACAAAGTACACCCCTAGCTCCTCCACAACTTCCTAAAAAATGAAAACAAAATAAAATATTTCCTTTTGGTCATGAAAATGAAAGTAGACACATATAGGAATAAATTACAGATGGAATGTCCGTCACGCTCAATGCATCATGTCTGGTAGAGGTGAAGCCATGAATGAATATGATCTTATGTCTGGCAGTCTCTTTCGATAATCCGTACTCCTTATAGGCCAAATGCCTTCCATCTCTGAGTTTGATTCTGGGTGCTGTGACGGGAGGGCCATCTCGGGTGCCACAAATCTTTGGTGGTGGAGGTTGGATAGCCTTGTATGCCCATGCTGACAGTCCAATCAACAACACCACTATAATTCTCTTGGACATCCCTATGACAAAAGTTGGATAAGTTCTTAAGAGACGTACCAGTGTTATTCGCATCAACATATAGCTTCAAAAATAAACACAGATGTCAAAAAGGGTTGTGTAAACAGAAGATCGTCTTCCCCATTCTGTTAATTTCAATGAAATTCAATCCTTTCTTACACTCTGTATCAGGAATATGCCTCGTTAAAATGCATCCAATGTGCTCTCTGCGAGCCAGAAAGCAATCTGAGGATTCTCAGTGTTAAATGAAATATGCAGGATTATGTTGGTGGCAAAAAGAGAAAAAGAATCGGGGACACTTGCAATATTAAGAAAAGAAGGTAAAGCGTTTCCATTTTTGCAACTTCAAGTATCTGGAGTTCAACGGAATGAGAAGTTATGTTTTAAATGTTTCTTTTATAGCAAACCAAGTTCATATATATTACGCAACATCAGCAAGCTTCACAGTTCGATACAAACTAAGTCAACGCAATGATCGGAGATGTCCAAGAAAATGTAAAAGGAAACGCACCAGAGAGACAACGCCGTCAAATCTGCTTTTGCGTGACAGAAGCAGGGATATAGCTAGAGACAGAAGGAGAAACTGAGAAAAAGAGAGAACTTTGGTGAAACAACTTGACAACTTAAACTTGCTGACAGCTCCCAAGATGCTCTCAGGGATTCATGAAATCGTGCAACCATATTCTTGCTAACTCATGCCTGACGTATTTGTTTTTGTTAAGTAACATCACCTACCAAACTTCGTGGTCCTGTCCAGCTGAGTAAAACGTTAGTGAAATAATCAGTATATGTTGTATTATTCTTCGTATAATGGTATACATAAATATAAATGCAAATAAGGACCCGCGAAAATTAATTTATTATATTAATTGAATTAATATATTGAACATGATAGCTATAAATAAAGGCTATCAAAATTTCTAAAAAAAGATGAAAATTTCAAATCTAATTTAAAAATATCATCGGTTCGATTTCTTTGTATGTTCATATTAGTTATTTAGTTCGTCAATTCATTTTTGTTTGAATAATAAATTAATTTATATGGTTTGGTAATGCCGAAAGTGGATTTCTTTCGAAGGTGGAGGGGTCTGGTCCCACGAGTGAGCTTTAAAAAACAAAATCAAAGAAAATAAGAAAGTGTATAATGGCATCTCAATTCTCACCTGCTACCTTCTTTTTATATTCAATTGGTAAATAGCGTGTGTCTTTGAAGTTTTAAGGCAAGCTAACCAAACTGGTAAAGTAGTTTAATTGATTAGTGACATATATGTCAAAGTTGTGCTTAACTTTATGATAAAACAAAAATTTTATTCTTGTACTAAAACTTTCGCTTCTCCACCAGTTAGTTTGTCTAAAAATTGTTTATGCTCTTATATTATCTTTTGAACTCTGCATCTTTTATTTGATCTAGGAAACAAAATATTAATTTTTTCTGTATGGAGAGTAAATTTAGTAACACAAAGATTTATTTTCAATTTACAAAAATATTTATTTGTTATTTAAAAGCTAATTAAAAGATTAACAAAAATTGTCATAAAATCAAATACATCTTAAAAGAATTGTTAAGACCTAAAAGAAAACTTTGAAATGGGATTTTATTAATCAAAATCATTAATTTTAATGATTTATAAAAGTACATTTAAAATTCAGAAAATCTCCGTTAGAAAAGGAGTATGTGGATAACTTGATTTATATTCAAGAAGTGTCACACGGGATTAATTAGTCAAAAAAGAAAAAAAAGTTTTAAAAATTATTTTCCCAATGAATTTTATATCTTACAATTTGTCCTGATTGGCCATAGTATGTGGTTACAATATTTATAGAAACAGGAAGCACACTGGAAAATGCAGGTCAGAATCATGAAAACAAATAGAAATAAGCTAATGTGTGTGTGTATATATATATAGGCCAAGAGTGACCGCATAAAAGATTAGCGACAGCCCAGAATTCTAGCTAGCAGAACAACCTCTATCGAAGCGAGACCAGTTACAATCATTGCCTCAGTGGCAGCAGCCGCGGGAAGAGCAGTGCTTAAAGCATGCTTGCTCTACTCTTCCTCCGCTTCTCATAGTTCTGTTCTTTGCCTTTGAAGAGATGGTGCTTCAATTGGAAGTAGCTTGCTTTTTACTTTGAATCTTCCGAAAAAATAACAATGTTCTTCTCTTAATATATACCTTTTCTAGTTTTAGTATCTGGTAAGCAAAAGGCCTTTAATCACACTCTACAAAAATGTAGGTGCTATGTTGATGGACGGAGCCTCAATTTTTAGTTTTTTAATTTTTAATATTTGATCGATGTGACATTAATAGGTTGCGTAAAAATAATGTGCTTAATAGATTTATTGATGTGCTGTGTCACTTACATATTGTTAACTGTGAAACTAATAATGGAGAATTTTTTACAAAAATAAAACACTACAAGAAAATAAAGTTTAGTGACGGATATTACTGACAGAATTTACCGACAGATCAAGGCGTCGGAGAAACAGAAATAGGTAATAACTTGCGACGAATTACACATTTTCCATCACTAATTTACTGACGAATATTTTGTGTTATCGATAAATTTAGCGATGGAAAGATTGCTTCGGTCGGAAAAATTACCGACACACATATCCTATCCATCAATAATTTAATCGACAGAATTGGTTATTCCATCGGTAAGTTAACGGCTAACATTTACCATTACTGACAGAAATTAGTTATCCGTTGGTAATTTACTAAAAAAAAATTTAATTTTTCCCTGCATTTAATCTTATTTCATAATCTTATGATTAATACATAATTTATATAGTTATCAGTTTTCTGTTGATAATATTTTGATTTTTTTCTACATTTAATTTGTTAAAATAGAAAGTTGGTTGATGATATAAAGTAAAGATTATCTTAATTGATAATAAAAAATTATTTTGTACATAATAAGTATTTAATTCATACGAAATGACTACAAGTATGCTATTCATTTGGTAAACGTGGATGCTCTGACTGGTATGATGAGATGTTGCCCTTCCCCTTCAACTCATCCACCTCATTACGGAGTTGGGCTATGTACTCCATCAACTGTTGCAAATAAGTTGCGAATGTTTGTATTGTGCTCTAAAGCTCATGGACTTCATTGAGTACAGTCCACCTACTAAATGCTGTTGTATTGGATATGGAGGATTGCGAATAACATGTGTTCGCAAATGAACCTAAGCTAAATATCTTTCCACAACGATCCCTATCACCCACTGCATGAAGATAAGTTTGACTCTCATCAACTTCTTTAGACTGCTAAGATTGTCGTTGAATGCTTTCTTGTATTTGATCCTATCAGATGACAATGTTTATGTTAGTAAGTGATAATTATTAAGTATTAATATTAAAGCATAAATTTCACATACATTTAGTTCTCTAAATAGGGTGTTGACGAAGGTCACACCGTCATGCTTCTTAGTATGAGTGTGCAAAAAAATTGATGGGATGTAGGCTTCGTGCTCATTGACTTTTCCTGCATCAGAATAAAATATTATAAGTGAACTACAATTTACAAAAATTTCGGCATAATTTCCTCTATTTTTATGATATTTACCCCCTGTTGAACAAAGAAAGTAACTTAACAACATAATCATATATGACACTAAACATTTATAACATTATCATTCTCCATAATATACATATTTTCATTCCAAAATTCACACATCAAATTTAATTGAAATACACCAAAGTGTAAAGTGTGGATACTTACAAGTCTCTCTGCATGCTCGTGGTGGGTAATAAATTCTCCAGTATGTGCGGGAAGACTCTCTACCCCCATTCCTTCACGTCTGTTCATAGAATTACGCTCTAAAATGGAAATTGCTTCTGATGAAGTCCAATACTGCTACTAACGACTTCATATTTGTTCAGAAATATAAGGCGGTCGTACACTAGTCTTGTGTATCGCACTAACAAAGTCTCGATAATGTGTACATGCTCATCTCCCTCATACTTTATAAATGACCGCGTCAAATTTAGAATCCCAAAAGAATTCTTTCTGAAATGAAAAGAAAAACATACAATAAGTACTTATAATCTACAATATTTATCTAACAAATGTATAAATATCAATTAAAAATACAAAAAAAATATTTTAGTACCTCAAACTCCTAATAATAAAATTCCTTTGTCTCCTGAGAGATATTCTTCTATATATAACCCTCAAGATCTATCTTCTCCTTAAATTTAGATGTTATGTTTCTTAAGCACAATCTAGACAGAATCAACCTAATATTAAAATAATTAATTTTATATCATTTTTAAATTTAAACACATAACTTAATTATAAACATATGGTGTTTCATGTATTTTCACTTACATATTTTTGACAACTGTGATGTAAGTTCTTCTATCAACTCCCTCAGCTCCAGGCTAGAGGCTGCCTCCTTCATCCGCATCGTTTAACCCTGATATCTCTGTCAGTATAGGGGTGGTGGATGGTATATCAGCAGGTACATAAGGTGATACTTCATCTGCAAGTGTAGTAGTTAGAGGTATAGCATCTAATTCGATTGCAGTTGCAGAATGTGATGCTTCGCTTAGACAGTAACTGGCTCCAAATTGTGGTCTGAACCTTGATCGCATCATATCCTGTTTTCTCTTTGGTGGCATAGTTTAACCTGAAATTCATATTTTATTGAATATTCCAGAAATATAACAATTTCAATTCAATATTTCACACAATATATTGAAAATTCAATAATTGATTTTTTTAATATAATATTCTATTATAAACACAAATCAATCACTATCAGCACTTAATTGTAAATCAAAATTATCATCATCTTCTTTTTCTAAAGAATTAGAATCAAACTTAGGCTACTCTTCAGATCTCTTGCCCTCCTTATCCTCTCTAGATGAAATTTTAACATATTCATTATTTGGATTTTAAAGGTTCATTCTCGTCATATGTAACAAATGCATTTATTTTATAAACATCTTCCTAAAACACTTCACTTTCAATTCTATGTTCTTCTTTTCTATGTGATTCAAAAACACTTCTAGGTTTTACTTTGCAAACAGTCAACCAATCTGACTTATCTCGTCGTAAGCTAGGAAAAGGGACATAATACACCTAGATCGCTTGCATTGCCAACACGAAAGGTTTAAGTTGTCTAAATCTTCTTTGTTGGTTGATTTCAACTAGATTGTATCAGTTATGCACTTTTGTATCAACATTTAGAGTTGGATCAAACTAGTCACATTTAAATATCATACTTAGCTTTATTAGCAATGCAGGGTACTCAATTTCAAGTATCTTAATAATTTTACTATAGTAATCTATCAATTCTCCCTGTATGCAAACTCCACTATTTACCATTGTCATGCTATGACTATAATATTCTATATGATATTTGTATCCATTAGTGAAATACACCGGATACGATTTAACAGTTCGCAAAGGTCCTTTCGTAAGATCACATATGAACTTGTTCTCTATTAGATTTTCCAAGGCCTACACAAAAGAAATTATCATATTAAACAGTATAATGTCATTTGAACACTTTAATCTTATAATTCAATCATTTCAATAATTGTAAATGAAAACTTACGTATTTCTTAAACATCAAGGAAAATGCCTTGCAACTTCTTTATTAATATCATCCTATGTTTTCTCAGGCATTAGCTCTTGTAACCATTCCTCTATGATCTAAAAACATTATTATGTATTTCAATTGTGAATAACACTAAATTTCAAAACCTAAATAATCAATTTCAACTTACTGCACGACAGATGGAACCTCTTGATAGTTCAATAAAATGTAACCATGGGCAGCCTCAATTTCTTCCTCTGTTAACATTCTTCTTGTTGAATGTCTATATGTTCGTCCAATATTTGTGAAAATAGATAAGTTACTATCAGCATCACTCGTTCCTCTCCCATCGTCATTACGAGGAACTTTTCTTTCTCTTGTGTGAACATACGGCTCAAAATAATGTGAACAAAATGTACTAGCTTTCTCTACTAAATAAGCATTACATATCGACCCTTCAACTTTAGTCTTGTTTTTGACATTTTTCTTCAAGTGATGCAAATACCCACATTAGCGAATAGGGTTATTACAATTCTGTTATTAAAACATGTTATTACTTCAATTACAATTATTTTTGTTGAATTACCTTGCAAATGGATACATCCATTGATATTGAACTGGACTAGCGAGTTTAGCCTTGTGTGCTAAATGCACAGGTAAATGCTCCCTACAGTCAAAGAAGGTTGGAGGAAAAATCCCTTCTAATTTGTATAAAATTACTGTAATTTTTCTTTCTAGTTTTTCCATTTCAGCCAACGTGATTTCAGATGATGTTAAGCTTTTGAAAAACAAACTTAATTATGTTATAACTTCCCAAACCTTATTCAGTAGCAACTTCCGAAATACAATTGGAATTAATCTTTGCATAAACACATAACAATCATGACTTTTCATCCTAAATAATTTGTATTTTCTCATATCCACATACCTTGCCAAGTTTGAGACATAACCATCGGGAAACTTTAGACTTTTCAACCATTCACACAAAATTTTCTTTTTTTTTTTGTCCAAAGTGTAACATACTTTCAAATATTTACCAGTACAAAGATCTTTATGTAACTCATTTCTTCTACAAAAAAGTTTCAAATCAGCTCATAATTTTGTATTGTCTTTTGTCCTCCCTTTAATGTTCATTATGGTATTAAACAAATTGTCAAAAATATTTTTTTTCAATATGCATCACATCTAGATTATGATGTATCAAATTAGTTTTCCAATATAGCAAATCCTAAAAGATGCTTCATTTTCTCCAACCAAAGTTTTTATTAATGCTGGTATTAACTTCATCAGCTTCAAATTCTATAACTTTCGGCAACCCTAATTCTTCAATCTCCTGCAATATCTCTTCACCAGCTTTGTGAGAAGGATGAGGTGTTTGTACCATTCTATTCTTGATGAACTTTTGTTTATTGTGTCTAAATGGATGGTCTGGAGGAAAAAATTTCTTGTGGTTGTCAAACCAAAATGTTTTGCCCCTGTTTGGAAGATAAAATGCATCAGAATCATTGTCACAATAAGGACAAGCCAATTTCCCTATTATGCTCCATTAAGAAAACATAGCATAAGCTAAAAAATCACTAATGGTCCACATCAATGCTACTCTCAACATAAAATTTTGTTTTAGAGACACATCATATGTCTCAACACTATATTCCCAAAGATGCTGCAATTCAGATATCAATGGTTTTAAGAATACATCAATTTTATGCTTTGGATTTGTAGACCCTAGCGCAATCACTGTCAAGAACATATATGCCTCATTCATACACATCTATAGAGGCAAATTATAAGAAATAATTATAATTGGCCATGATGAATATTGTTAGTCGAATTAACCAAAAGATTGGAATCCATCCGTCGACAATCTTGACCTAACATTTTGATTTTCTATTGCAAACTCATATTGGGTGTCATTAAAATATTTCCATGCCAATACATCCGATGGATGACTCATTATTCCATCTTTTTGTTCGTGTTTATTATGTCATCTCATGTGAGATGCAGTAACATCATAAGCATATAGTCTTTGAAGTCTCAGAGTTAGCGGGAAATAATAAATCCGCTTCTAGGATACTAATTTTTGTTTCATAGAGCACTTTTTAGGCTTGAACCTAGATTGACCACAAAATTTACACTATTGTAATTCCACATCATCTCTATAATACAACAAACATCTCAATTTGCAACAATCAATCTTTTCAACAGGCAAACCAAGACTCCTAATAAGTTTCCTCGTATTGTAAAAACTATCAACCATTGTATGATCAGGCAGTAATGATTCATTATACCATCAAAGAATTTTACCAAAACTACGATAAAAAATATGCCCTTCAAACTTTATGTCTAATATTCGAGCAATTGAAGACAATTAAGTCATTATCTCACAATTTGGCCATAATTCTTGGTCAGCTGAGTGTAGTAAGTCAAAAAATTATTTTACATGTGAGTTTAGTTCTTCTTCAAGATTTTCTATATTTTTTTGAAAGGTATAACTGGCTGTATCATAAACCATTTGCATGTAAGGATTTTTAGTTGCACCCACATTATTTGTTTTAAATCTAATCCCCCCTTCAAACTCATCTACACTCACTTACAAGTGTACTTTATTAGCCCTTAAGGTGCTAAAAATCAATGGCTCCTCATGTCGTGTCCACTCAAAATAATTTGGGACAAACCCTTTTCTCAGGAAATGCCCATTCACTTTATTAATAGGAAGAAAACGAATGTGTTTGCACTTTTTACATAGACATCTAATCTTTGGGTCATCCATATATGCCGGTTGAGAACATGTATAATGAATAAAAGCTTCAACTCCCTCAATAAACTCAGGATTAATGAAACCATCAGGTTTTAATCATCTATACATCTAAGATTTATCAACATTACTCATTTCTATAAAACTGTTAATTTAAAAGAGTGATTTCATAGTTAGTATCCTTCATGTCTCCTATGTTTACAAAACATCTAAAATTTACACAACATGCCCTAAGTATTAACCAATCGAATTAATTACCTACAATTGATGTCAATACTATGGTACGTGGCATTGTTTACACCTGTGAATCAAGAAGGCAAATTCTTACTGTGACTTCTAGGCTCGTGAAATTTTTCACCAATAAGCCTCACGGGAGCTGCAACACAGGTTTCCAGCATATATACCATCTTAAGGGTTTATTATGCAAAGAACTATCTTGTCCATTAAACGTATGAATTTCTTGTGTTAATACTAAGTTTGCGTTAATCACATTGAAGTTAAAATATTTATGTTTAAATTAATCACCTACAATTGATTTCAATATTATGGTACGTGGCATTTTTTACACCAGTGAATCAAGAAAGCAAATTCTTATTGTGACTCCTAAGCTCGTGAAATTTTTCACTGATAAGTCTCACGGGAGCTATATCCCCTATATATCATCCTAGGGGTTTATTATGCAAAGAACTATCTTGTCTATTAAACATATGAATTTCTTGTGTTAATACTAAGTTTTGCATTAATCACACTGAAGTTGAAGTATTTATGTTTGAATTAGTCACTTACAATTGATTTCAATAATATAATACGTGGCATTATTTACACATGTGAAACAAGAAAGTAAGTTCTCGGTGTAACTCTTAGGCTCGTAAAATTTTTCACTGATAAGTCTCACGGGAGCTGGATCATAGATTTCCAGACTATATACCATCCTAGGTTTATTAGACAAAGAACTGTCTTATCTATTAAACATATGAATTTCTTGTGTTAATACTAAGTTTGCATTAACCACATTGAAGTTGAAGTATTTATGTTTGAATTAATTACCTATAATTGATTTCAATACTATGGTACGTGGCATTGTTTACACCTATGAATCAAGAAAGCAAGTTCTTATTGTGACTCCTAGGCTCGTGGAATTTTTTACCGATAAGCCTCACGGGAGTTGTATCATAGGTTTCCAGCCTATATACTGTCCTAGGGGTTTATTATACAAAGAACTATCTTGTCTATTAAACGTATGAATTTCTTGTGTTAATATTAAGTTTGCATTAATCACATTGAAGTTGAAGTATTTATATTTGAATTAATACCTACAATTGACTTCAATACTATGGTACGTGACATTGTTTAACAAGTTCTTGTTGTGACTTCTAGGCTCGCGAAATTTTTCACCGATAAGCCTTAAGGGAGTTGCATCACGAGTTTCCAACCTATATACTGTCCTAGGCTTTTATTATACAAAAAATTGTCTTGTCTAGTAAACGTATGAATTTCTTGTGTTAATACTAAGTTTGCATTAATTACATTAAAATTGAAGTATTTATGTTTGAATTAATCACCTACAATTGATTTCAAAATGATGGTACGTGACATTGTTTATACCTGTGAATTAAGAAAGCAAGTTCTTGCTGTGACTCCTAGGCTCGTGAAATTTTTCACTGATAAGCCTCATGGGAGCTACGTCACGGGTTTCCAACCTATATACCATCATAAGGTTTATTATGGCTCAAATCATCCATAAGATCTCAAACTCATTCCACGTACAGTAAATGCTTATGTAATCATAAATCTACTCATCAAAGATTCAAACATAACCCAAACATAAATACTTAGACTATTAAAGAAGAACATAAAAACTCATCAATGATTATAAGAATATTCTAAACGACAACACAAAATCAAGGTCTCCTTTGCATTCACACAAAACTCAAACACATCTAATTAATGTATTATTAAAGCAACACATATGGTAAATATTAGTTGGACGACTTACCTGGATGGACGAACAACTACAGACAACAAAGAAGATGGATGAGTGACGTTCTTTAACACAAAATAAGGCCTGCAAAAAAGAATATTTCATATTATTTAACTGGTGGGAATGCACCATTGTTTGAAAAGGACTACAACTGGCATAAAAATCTGCTTTATCTTCAAAATAGTCCATGCTAACACAATTTTATCACGTAATATTTTCTTTTAAACTATACAATAATATCATACTATGTTTACCATTTAAAAAAATTGGACATAAAGGGATTAATATACATATGTTAATTCCGTACATTTCCCTACATAAAAAATCTTTTGTGAATAACAAAACCTCACATTAATTTGTTTATTTCTCTATATAATAGGTGTGTGAAATAAAGTAGTTAAATGAATGCTTCATGGTAACATCAAGAAACGTAAGAAAAAAGTGCTCCTCTCAACACAAAGATTCACTTTTTTTGATTCATCATGAAAGCAAAGAAGTAGATGGGTGTGAGAAGAGAAAAACCTCTTAACTCCTCAGTAGGAAAATTGTGACTTGAAGCAATCAAAAGTTGGAAAAGATATAAATAGTTCGTAATAATCTTACCTTATGAATTAATCCATTGTCAATAATCGAACTACTCAACTTCTTTAACAACTCGTAAAGAGATTTTTAAACATAAAAATCTTAACTACTAATTACATGTTATTCTTAACTTAACAAACAACAAACATTATCTAAAATTTAAAGAAATACTTTCAAATTCAAATAAACATATATTCAATATCATAAACTAAGACCAAACATAAGAAATGAAGATTGAAAGGTATATAACAAAGAAGTTTAACAATGGACTTCATTCGAAAGAGATAACTCCACATTTATAGAACCAAACGATGCGACGAGGATAAGGACGAGCAGTACCTGAAGCAGATGCAACGACGATAGCGAGGAAGAGCGGCAACGACGCGCGATGGACTTCTATAGCAATAGAGATGACGACACTGGCTCACCGAGGACAATGACACGCTGAGAAGGTTTACTACTAAAATTTACCGACGAACTACTGTCGGTAAATTCAAAACTCATTTTCTCCGCTAAGCATTCTCGTTTTCTTTACCGACGAACATTTCTTACCGTCGCTATATTCTGTTGGAAAATTTGCCGAGTTGATTTCCCTCCATATTTACTAACAGAAATTTTTCCGTTGCAAATTAAAATTTTTCCCGTCAATTATACCGACAGAACATGATTTTTTGTCGGTAATTTCTAACGGTACCATTTTCATCGATAATTGTCCATTGCTAATAACTAATTTTCTTATAGTATAAGATATAGTTGGTTATTGTTGGCTAGAAATGAATGGTTGCTTTAGTTGTATAATATGTTCAATTTGTAATACAAATAGTGAACAGAAAAGAAAGGATCACTACTCACTCTTGTTGTATAACTCAATATAGAGTAAATGATATTTAAAGTTCTATACATATTTCCTTCTTGAATTTGAGTTGGTGAAGCTTAATTATGAGTGTCCTTACCAAAAAAGAAAAAATCTCAAGGCTTCTTGTAGTTGTCATTTAGTATTAAAAAATAGTAATTGATCAATAATGAATCTAACTTACTAACTTTTTTTAGGATTATAAAAAATTATTACAAAATAAAAGTTAGTTACTAGGTATTTGTCGCCCTAATCTTCCCAAAACAGAACAAATCAATCATAGACACAGCTTAAATCATTAGCTTTCTAGATCTTAATCCCATAAGGGTACGCTAGGCCCAATCTGTTTTTTTGTTTAATGTATAATTAACTTTAAATTATTATAATTAAATTCAAATCAAACTAAAAATTAATAGGTTTCGAATTTTTTTAAAATTTAATTAGATTTAATTGCTGAAATTTAATTTAAAATTTAATCGGCTGAATGTTTATTTATTAACATTCATGGAGTCAAGTCTATATAAGAGTATATATACATATGAGTTAAAATGTTTACTCAACTTATTACCATATAAGGACATGGGTGCATACTCATATGTACCTGTTCACTGCATTCGATGACTTAGAACCAATCCGCTGGCAAGAAGATTGAAGAAACCGAGTCTTCTCATCTTAGAAGTAAATTTCAATTAATTTTTATCTTTTTTAATTAATAAAGAATAAGTCAACGAAGTATTTATTATAAGCATGAAGAAAGAAATGTCAGTTTAGTTTTATTTAAATAAAAATAAACTTTATTAATAATAATCAGTAAATATTATATTACATATATTTAAAGAAACAAGTTTTATATATTACTAAATCTGTCATAAAATTAAATGTTTGAACTAGAATTTGACAATTTAATTTATTACGAATCTTTAAACTAATTTAAAGGACGAAAATTGAATAAAATTCTTTTAAAAAATATTAAATTTATCAATAATTATATTAATAATAAAAATAGAATCGAATTGCGCAGAATTAAGTGTCTTTATAGTATTTGTTGCTTCAGGTTAAATAAGGATTCATAATTTCGACAACAATATAATTACAATAATAAGTTCAGATAATCTAGTAAAGATATGCTTATTACGAATTACTAGGAATCGTTGTATTTGTATAAGATGAGATCTTCTGTACCTACTACTTTGTATTAATTTTGTTCTACCCGATCTCAACCATATATTTATCTGGGTCTCACATAAATTTTACATATTTATATGGATGAGATCGTATAGAACATAATTAGTATAAGATAGTAGGTATAGAGAATTTGATTCCGAATTTGTATTGGCCTTCATTTAATCATGTACTTTTATTTTTATTTTGTCATGATTCTTGTTATGAAGAATAAATAGAAGGTCAATCATGAGCAATAAATAATGGAGTTTTAACATTTAAGTTTGGTGAATGGAGCATTTTGCGAACTTCGGTGAGATGATCCGTTCAGGGCAGTTAACATTTAACAATGTTAATACATGAACTACTACACCGTGTAGGGCTGGAGTTCTACTTCTGCATTAGTAACTCGCAAATGAATGGCTAATGCAGTTATGGTCACCTATTTTTCCATTCAATAATAGGCCTACACTGACACACATGGACACATGGGGATTGGGCGTTCTTTCTTTCTGCAGAGAACCGAAGAGAAAAGAGAGTGGGGGTAGGGACTAGACTAGAGAGTAGGGAACAGAAACAGAAACTAAGGAACTCTCTCATTACAATACTGGACAGGGACCCGAAAACACTTGGACGAATGTGGGAGAGTTGGGAGTTGGGACAGCTACGTCCATCCTACTACACACTCCGCTTACTGGTCCTGAAACTCTACGCCATCCCCTATGATTCTTTGTCTCTGCTCCATATATGTAGATTCTTTGTCGTTCTTCTTTGTACGGACATAGTCTGTAACTCTAGGTTAGTGTCCCTAAACAATCAATACCAATATACATCTATCTTGTCCAAGCACAGAACAATTTGAAACAGGAGCAGTGTCACTTCGATGAAAAACTTCTGGCCATGTGAACGATGTCCAACAGTACTTTTTCGTGACAAAATAGGATGTTTCATCCAACCTACGTCACATGCTCCTATCAAGTTGAGTGTGTGAAGTGTGCTTTATTGCAATTTAGTAAAATACTCAACCATATACTTAATTTATAAAAGCTTGATCCAATTTACTTATTTCAAATTTGGTGATTTTAAGTCTCTATGTATAATGTAAGATTGTCGACGAAGTGTTTGATTTATGAAAACCTAGTTCGGTTTATTTATTAAGAATTGAAGTTAAGTATAATTCTTATTATTATTAATAGGTCTATTTAAAAGTATTAAATATATAACTCAATCTAAATATAGAAATATATTTCTTAAATAAAGACTAATAAAACTTCCTGTAAAAATGAAATTAGACTTATAAAAGGGAAACATCTTAAAATTAATACACATTACTACTATTATTACCAAAAAAATTGAACCTTCTTGTATATTAACACATTTTGCTCTTATTAATTTGAGTGTCAAAGTATTTTTATTGACTATTTGTTTGTGCAGATTTGCAGACTTAAGTATAGGATAAACTTATCTTAGTTTCACTCTACGTCAACACTCAAATTATAGAAAGCCATGTGAATCTACATATCTGTAATAACCATCATCACCTATACCAGAAAGTAATCACACTATTCAGGGGGACCTTAATTAACCTTAGAATTCCTATAGAAGCACATTGGCATTCTCCATGCATGTCATCGGTCTGTCACTATCAATCATATTGTCATTTACCCATTTACCTTATCTACTTGCAGATGGTAATTACTTGTGAACCTGGAAAACGTAGGGCTGCAGGTATACAGCTATAAGAAAAAGAAGAACAGAAAGTTGTTGATGTGCTGCAGTTGTAGAGACTCTGACACAATATTAAGAAAGGAGGGGCCTTGCATTTTCCTTGCGTCATAGACATATCGTCGAAGCAGAAGAACTATAAACTAAAGAAATTATTGGCTATATATAATTATTTATGAATTGCATTTTTTAATTAAAAAAAATAAGAACCATGGTATACATTTAAAGATGTCTCCACCCTCAACATTTGACAGGCCAATTGGTCCTCCTCCACCAGCAGACTTGAATATCTGTTAGCTCAAGCTGGCAATGCAAATAAAAATAACTAATTTTCCTAATATTTTAGATAAGCATTATATAACATTTAAATATTGAAATAAAATTATTTACTTAATTAATTTATAAAAATAAATTATAATTAAGTTTATTTTAATATTTAATTATTATCAGTAACAAAAATACATTAACATTAACCATTAAACTTTTTTAAAAAATAAAAAATCATAATTAAAAATTAAAAACTGAAAAAAAAAGTAAAACAGTACATCCTTAATCTATGCATATAGTGAGAAGCGTTGGTTATTTTTTATTCGTAAATTGTTGTCTCTCTCTCTCTCTCTCTCGCAACATCCGTAATGACTCGAGTTCAGGCCATTTTACATACCATGTATTAGTATGAGTTTTATTCTTATTTGACATTCTCATGTACAGTTCTGTAAGAGCGCTGGACCGGTTTTGAATGTCAGTATTGCCATACTCCACAGCATCTTAATATTTTTAAAATAATATTAGTAGCAATCTATATTTTAGTGAAGTTAAGTTTTTGTCCATTTTTAATAATCGGACCATTAACTTAACATATGTGATGTCATATGAATAAACATAGACTTATTTCTAAAAATATTTTTCAAATATTAATTAAACATAAAATTTGTATTTTAACATTTTATAAAAAAATCTAAATAAACTCTTATCTTTATATTTGATGCTACTTTTATTTCAAATTCAGAATATTCATACATTCAGAAAATAATGAGTACATTTTTGGTAATATTATAATATAAAGTATAATTAATGATAGGAATTTATTTAAACCATATGTGAAATTTTAAGATATGTATCTAAGAAGAGTAAATAGGGGTGACAATTAGGCCTAAACTCAGGTGTTTTTAATTAGGTCTAGGCCTAAGTTATTCAAGCCCAGACAATCCGAGGCTCAACTTTTTAAAACAAAATGATATCATTCTATTTAGAAGAATCGAGCATCGGGTCGGTCTGGGCCTGAACTGTAAAACGTCAAACTTTTCTTTTCACGTGTCTATAAAATTTCATTTTGTGTGAATAATGTTTCCGGGTGAATGTAAATTTTATTCATTAAAAGGTGAATTGGGAACCCAACCTTGAATGATTTAATAATACTTGAGACAAGTATTAAAGTCAAATGATAGTCGAAAAATTATCGGAGTTGACTGGTATAGAAATGAACCAAAAATAAATTCGATCGGGAGGATTTATGATAGGTCAAGATTGACCTTGTTATAAATTATCGTGGAGTAAATTAGAAACACTTTCGGGTTGAAACATAGGGACACAAACCAAGAAAACCAAGTGTAAGAGAATCAACTATAGTTAAGGATACTTAAAGTAAATCGATCCAGCTTATATGTTGATATGTTTAATTGTAACGTGTTATTAAGTGGACATGAACTTTCTATTGACATTGGACAGATTTTTCTTAAGCCATTTAATTATTTTGAACAAGAAATAATACATGTACATGTGAATGAACCTTAAGTGGTAGCTGTCACATACATGAAGAAGTTATCATTATTTTGTAACAAAAATGCATGAAAATTTTATGATGTCACATTTATGAAGGAGTAAATGTGAGAGACAAAAAATTCATTACATGAGAGACCAATTCATGGTGTAGACATGTATTATCTTGGTGAGACAAAATCAGAACAATTTGTTATGTTTAGGGGATAAGAATTGTCATGAATGATGTAAGGAGTTAAAGGACTAATTAAATAAAGATGATAAGAGATAATATAATGGACAACTGTTGGAAATTAAGCTTGCAACGTGTTGGACAACTTCCAACAACGTGTAGCTTATACAAGGTGATGGAGGAGCTGCTCCATCTTCATTCCACCGAAGCTTCACTTATCCCTTAGACCAGAGTTGATGTTATTAAATTGCAACTGCTCCCTTCACACATAGATCTCCAAGCTATTGTCTTTAGGAAATAATTTATGCATATTGTTTAAGCCTCTAACTGTGGACAACACCTCCATCAACGCCAACTACATGCAGGGAAAAGATGGGCAACACGTTACCACCTAATCCTAGTATGTTAAATCACTCTTGTCCATCCTCTTTAGCTGGTCATGTGAATGCTTAAGCTAGAAACATGAAATCCTTTATGAATTGTGTGAATGATTGAGCTAATTGCATGGTTAAATAAAGAGAAAAATAGCATGGTAAATGGAGAGAAAAGCAACATGGTAAATGGAGAGAAAAATAGTATGTATATTCATATCTTAAGTATGTTGTTCAATGGTTATTAATTGGCAGCATGTAGATACTATACACGAGGCTTAATGGTTGTTCAATGGCAACATGTATGTTGTACATAGTTCAATGGTTCAATGTAAGGAAAACAAAATGTATATATTATGTACGTAATTTAAATGGAAAGAATACATCATGTATAAATCATGGACATTGGTCAATGGTTAAATGAAAAGAAAATAAAAATTTAATCTTAATAAATGCTAAGATTTTAGCTAAGCCCTTTGTCATAAAATTTGTAAAACAATGTGGTAAGTTATGGATGTACTTGGCAGATTTTAGGAACCCTTTAAGGGTCTCCCTCATAGCTAAGTAAGACAATAAAATTTTCTCGTCACCTTAGACTCGAGACTAATAAAGGATAAGCATCGAACACCTAATGGTAGTTAACGATAAACGACAAACAGTGAGTGTGTATTTAAATTGATTTGTTAAGATGGTTTTTATCTTACTATGAAAAGTATGTTTATGAATAATTTCATTGGCGCTACTACTTGAATTTAAAAGTTAATCTTTACGAGGTTTACATATGCTTTGATTTAGCATTGAATTGAGTTTTGGATGTACTTGGAAACTAATGAGATGTATACATGCTTTAAATTGGCATTGAATAGGGATTTGCATATGCTTTAAATTGTCATAGAAATGGATTTTGAATATATTTTTAATTGGTATTGAAATGAGGCGCGATCATGTATTAATTGTGATTTAGGTTATAGTTTGCCATTAAGTTTTTATACATATGATTATATCGATCAGAGTACGTCCTAACGTGCATGGCGGTGTTTGGGGGCGTCTGTCACTTACATGGGTGGTGTTGTGTCTATCAGTATGTCCTGTGAGTTGCCTTCTGCACGTGTAGAGTATATATTGTGCTAGTATTGTTACGGGTAATTGATGCAAAACTAACTCCGTAACATCTGATTTATATATATTGCTAGCATCGTTATGAGTAAGCAATGCAGAACTAACTTCATAACAATCCGTATATAGAGGTTAACCAGGCATAGGTAAGCGATGCAGAACTAGCTCCGTGGCCTTACACCTAAGGGTACCATATGATAAAGAAAATTAATGATAAGCTATGTTTTAAAAAGAAAGTTCGTGAAAGTATTGATTGCCATCGTTGTGTACTTTACAAGAAAAGTGGAACTTGTTCTCTGAAAAATTTATATATTTTGTTTTACATATGCATTGATTTTATGAAAAGAAAAAAAATGTGTTTTATAAGAACATTGATTATTACTTGAAAAGAAAAGAAATTGTTTTCTTTTATGGAGGTTAATATTTGTATTATGTTTTTATTGGAAACTAATAACACTCACTAAGCTCGTTTAGCTAACCATTTATTTTTTGTTTTTAAATAAAACCTTCCAGGTGCATGTTTAGGAGCTTCAGTAGTAGGAACTCCACCTCGTGAGTAGTTAACTTCGTCAAGTGCTATTGTGTAGGCATTTTAATTTTGTCTTGTACATATTTTTGAGAACTATTGCATATCTTTGAACATGTTTTGGAAATTACATTTTTATAAAGAATGGATGTGTATAAAGGTCTTTAAATGAAATGCATGACTTTATTTTAGCTTTTCAAAGTTTATTGATGTAACTATTTGAGACTGCATGTGAGTGGATTTGAAGTCCATAATTTAGAGTTGAGAAATTAATGTGATAATAGAAGTATTTTGAACTTTTACAAGGACTTTGAAATTTTTGAGATGTCAAAATATAACCGTTGTATTGTCGAAGTTTTTAATAAACTGAAAAACAAAACTCCATTATTTACATTTCTTATTATGAATTGAAACTTTCCTTAACAAGAACAATAGACTTAATTTCACGGGAACTTTCCAGTCGACTCTAATATCGACTGGAGAGTCATCATGGAGTGCCGGACAGGTCGCCTAGTCATTACAAGATAGGGGCCTTTCATAAACAACCCAAACTTAAGCCCAATTAGAAAAACATCATTTTACACTTTTAATTAAAAAATTATTTTGAAAAAATTCACTAGACCGGTCCATTGCCATCTCTAAGAGTGAGAGCATTTTTGATATGAATTATTGATTAATTAAGAAGAATAAAAAAAGGCTTATCTCGTGAAGTTTCTTCAATTAATATGCCCTATAGTTTGATGCAACATAATTGGCATAGGGCATGAGAAAGAGACATATGAGAGAGAAATATAGGAGACATCCCCACATAACTGATATTATTATTTGATGCAGTAGCATTAGTCGTTCTTTACGGTGTACTTCCCATTTATTACCCTTTGTCTTTTGCCTAGCTAGCTCCATTTCTTCTCCATCCACTAATTTTACTGTGTTCTTTGCCCTTCCTCTCCTCTCGCACCCTGTTACCTTTTGCTAGCTACTGCATTCTACTACCTCTCTCTAACACCTCCACATTCTCTCTTTCTCCCTACAGTTAGGGTTTCCTCTTTCAGGACTCATCTCTCATAAATAATGAATCTGTGAAGCTTGTCTCTTTTATTTGCAAAGGATAAAAAAAATTTCCTCGGAAAGAAAAAAAAGAAACGTTTTGGCTAGCTCGTGAAAGAGTAAAAAAGGTTGTCCTCTTTTTGTTCATCTGATCAGAGGAACCTAGATCATAAACAGGTAAACTTATGTAGCTTCTTTATAACTTCACTATGCCTAACAATTCTCTTCATCTTTTTCTTTTTTTTGGTCTTCGGGTAAGCTAAAAAGCTAGCTAAGAGATACCACAAACAACTCTTTGGTTAAAAGCCTCTGATCTAGGGCGATGGTATGTCTGTTCATGAACAATATATATTAAAGATATAAATATACAATCATGGCTAATTGCAATGTTCATACTATCCATGTTGGAGTCATCTGAAGAGATTACGATTCTTTATATTGTTGCTTCTGTACCAAATAAAGCCACCAAAGTTCAAAGCATTAACATCTGTCGACACAGAGAGGAAAAGATAGGGTCAGGAGTAGAGGGGCTGGTGGGTGTGGGAAGAGAGGAGTTATTGGATTCATAGAAATACAAAATCTGTCAACAAAATTTAAAGTGAGACAAGCAGCAGAAGATATAATTTGTCTGTAAAGTGATGCGTAAGAGTCAAGTTGTTTTCAGAGTTTATGGAACAAGTATAATGTGGAAAAGAAAGAAATCAAGGGAAACAAAAGGAACAGGTGAACAAAAAGCTAAGAAAAGAATTGGAAGGAAGATGCAGGGTAGTTAACTATCTGGTAGTAATAGATCAATGGCTAGATTCATACATGGGTTCTGACTGATATTCAAAGATATGTAAGAGGGACTTTTGCTCTAATTGTATGACTGTGAGTCCTTAGGAGCTGGAAAACGAATAAGAAAAAGGAAGAGAAGTTTAAGGTTTACTTCGTGCCTTCATCTACTATATCATGACTCTTGAAGGTTACAAATTATATCCCCCCAGTAGACAGTACGGGAGCTATGAGTTATGGAGTAGCTACACTAAATGATAAGGGGTTTATAAAATACATTACCATAATGAAAGTATGATTTTTGTGAAAGAAAATGGAAGAGCTGGTTCTCTTCTGAACCTCTGCAATTATTGCTTAGGAGAGATGAATATATGAAAAATGTTTTAGTTAATAAATTTGATATTCAAATTGATTTGAAGGGGCAAAAAGTCTTACTTATTGAAGGAAATCTCACAGAAAGTTCTCGATTTCTTTCTGGCTTTACTTTCTTTTGTTTCAGAGAAAATATGGCTTCAGCAAGCTCTTACAACTCTCCATGTGCTGCCTGCAAATTTTTGAGGAGGAAATGCATGCCAGGTTGCATATTTGCTCCTTATTTCCCACCGGAGGAGCCTCAAAAATTTGCCAATGTGCACAAGATCTTCGGAGCAAGCAATGTAACGAAGCTTCTCAACGAGCTCCTTCCTCACCAGCGAGAAGATGCTGTCAACTCTCTTGCCTATGAAGCTGAGGCCAGAGTGAGAGATCCAGTATATGGATGTGTAGGTGCTATCTCCTTCCTCCAGAGACAGGTCGAGAGGTTGCAGAAAGAACTTGATACTGCAAACGCCAATCTGATTCGATACACCTGCCCTGAAATCTCCACAGCATTGCCAACACTGGGAGCTAGCTCATTGACACCAATGTCGACTTCTCGCCAAAGGCCACTAGTTGATCAGTTCAACAAAAGGATAAGCAGTGAAGGTGGTTTCTACCAAGTTTCTGGTCTGTCCATTCCTTACCAACTTCCTTGGAATGAGAACCCGTCAGGGAATATCAATGAAGAAGGAGGTCGAGATGGTAGCATGTGAATCAACTGTTGATCAGTCCGATAGAAATCCCATATAGGGTTTCTAGCCACCATCTCTAGGCATGCTCTGCAAGAACTCTCTTGGTATGGTATTATAAGGATTCTAGCTAGGTAGCCTCACATGGACTCTTTAGCTAGAATACTTAAGTTCTACTGTTTCTTAGTAATTTATTTGGTAATTGGGCTGGTTTTGCTCTTAAGTATACTTACTAAAACCATAAAATTTAAATTTCTTTAGCCATGTTTTAACATGGTTAAAATAAGGGTGCGTAAAATAACATAGTGTTGGCTGCTGAAACTTTTTTAGTGTCACTATTGCAACTCATGGCATGAGCATGTTGAAAGTTTCCCAATTCTCTGACATTTGTTGTTTATGCTTAAGAATAAATGAAGTAACATTAGTTAAGTTTATAAAGAGGATTCCCTTGGTCTAAGTCTACGTCTTAGTCATTCTAAGTCTACGTCTTAGTCATTCTTTACACTATATTCTTTTCATTATTTACTCTGAATTGTTCGTGGGGACCACTGAATTTTGCATTTATGCAAGTCTACAACGTAATGTTAGCCATAGACTCGAAAAGTTGTAGATCAAAAAGATATTCAAATTCAACTCCAATTTGCGCTGATCAAGGTCTAGCTTATAATCTTCCTTTTGGACTAACTCTCTTTTGATTGTGAAGATATGTAGAAATAATCCATATATGAAGTTACGCATAACTTAAATATCCCTTCTTTTAACTGAAGCTTCTGTATTGTTTTCTTTCAACCTTATAAAGAAAAGAAAAGATTATACATATCAATGCTACTTTGTTCCATATCTTTTGTTCATTCATTCATACATATACATATATAAGGTAGTTTCTAACATGTAAAACACAGCTTCTCCTCTTATTTCTTCTATATGAATGAAAGAATCTAAACACTGTAGGACCGCGTATTATAGCTTTACTGGATCCAAAAGTAGCTCATGTTCTCCCATGTAAGGGTTCTTCAACTTTTTTTCCTTTTCCTGTTTCATTACTTCCCCAGCTCCACCACTTACAGTTTTTAACCACATTTTTTCTTAGACAAAACAGTAGATACAAGTCCTAACACTGTTTCCTCCCTCCTTCTCTCTCTCACGCACACAAGATTATGATCATAATCTACTTATGCTCCAAATCTGAACCCAAAGCCTCAAACTTTTCCCAGGGTCCATTTTCTGTATTTATGCGTGAAAATATTGATTCTAACATTAGTTAAAAAAGGAATTCCAAGGAAACTCCATATGATACCTGTATACCTATGCATTAAAGTAGATTAGGGTTAGGGTTTCATATCTTATAGCGTCCTGGGTATTTCAGCTGTTATTTAACATCTACCCAACATGTATTATGCATATAATATATACATATGCATGTTATTCTTGCATCTCTGGAGAAAAAAAAGGATATATTTGCTTTAGTTCTCTCAGAAGAAAGTAACATCAAGTTTTTGAACTCACTGAAATCCCAACACTATAGACATGTGTATGTGTGTTTGTGAGAGAGAGAGATCTGACTTATTATAGGGTTTGAGTGAAGGAGGTGACTGAGAATTTCCTTATTTTCTTCGACTGTTTAATTCTTTTCATTTCATGCTTTCTCACTCGCTCTCTCAGTATCCCTCTCATATCCACACGGTTACATTTCGTGTCACAGTGACTGTCAGGGGCACAAGAGCTTTCTTCAGAAAAAATACGAACATTTCTCCAGTTTCTGCTCCACTTTTTGTCAGTCTTTGAGCAGTAACACCCGTATAAAACTTAAAGAAAAAGTTAACTATTCCCTCTTTCTTCGTCTCTGTCTTGCTGGCTCCGTCAGAGTCAGATTGTCAGGCCCCAACATCATTGTGTTTTTTGGAGAGGAGAAGATACAAAAAGAGACGTGTACAGGGAGAGAGAGTCACGTCTATTGTCCTCCAATTCATCGCCTCTTGAGTCAGCCACCTTTTTCGAGATTACCAAATCTTCAACTTTTATCTTTCTTGGAAGTTTTGGTGAACTAAATACAATCTCTGACCTTTCTCCTTTCTCCACCGTGGAAAAAAAAGTTGCTTATTATATCAAGAACATAAATATTACACACAGGAAAGTACATTAACAGTATATGATATAGAATGTGTATGCAATGACAGTATGCGTAGATACGTTCAGAGGAACAGGCAGATAAAGGGTTAAGTTCTTGTGATATGACATGTTTCCTTGGATCAGATACAATCAGACGGCTAGGTCAGAGTAGGAAAGTAAGCCTTTGTGTAGTTATGCTGGATGTTTGAACTACTGTGAATAATACAGTGATGATTCAAAATTCAGAATCTTTCAAACCCATCAATCTTTCTCTCTGCAGATTGCAAAAACGTGAGGAAGAAGTAAATGGGCAGGTGATAAATGGAAGGATTGACTAAAGACTAGCAAACTTTGCAGTAAATGCATATCCTGTTTGCATTTTCTTCCTGTTGGGACTGTGGCATTACATGATAGTACAGCATTTGCATCTTTTTACGGGGAGAGGATTGAGATTTCTTTGATATGATGTTTTGATTTACTCATCTACTGTTACCTTTAGGACTATAACGTTTGGTATTATTTCAACGATGCACTTCTATTATTAGTTTTTTGCGACGTAAATGACTTCAAAACACATGTTTTTGCATAGACAAGAGTGAAGATATTCCATCTCTTAGCTGTAATAAGTTACTTGAATCTCTACAATAGGCCTAACATCACTGACATAAATGATATTGAGATTGCTTTACAAAGATAAAATCCTTACAAATCAGGTATCTATGACTATGGAAAAGCTATTGCGTGTATAATTGTATTCTGCAATGCAGCTTAGCTAGAGGAACTTCCGTAAAATTTGGAGTTGTTTTAGATGTTGATCCTCCATGTTCCTGCTTTCCCTTAGTTCCTCCACATGTATTTTGCTTTTTGGTTTTTGCTTCAATGATTTTCCTTTAAACAATTAATGACGGACCTATATACCTTGCGATATGATTATTGTAAGTTGGAAACTAGAGAAACTTCGCCCATCTCTTCTTCCTTAAGATATTAGCACAATAGACCTAGGCAGGCACCGTAGCCCACTAAAGCTGAAAAAGTTCAAGCCAAAATTGGACTGCTTTTGGCCTGAGATCGAAGCTTCCGAAATGTATTTCTTGAATTAGACTCCCTTTTAACCGTTAACAAAGTAAATGGTTTCGGAATTTCTTGAATTAGACTCCCTTTTAACCGTTAACAAAGTAAATGGCGACCTTTGTCCTACGGATAAATTCTATAAAATTATTCGTACTTGCAGGAATTGCTTAGTTGTACTTGACAGTATCGTGTGGTGCATGCTTATCGCGAAGCAAATATGTGCACTGACTATTTGGCTACTTGGGCTTATGGAGGCAATTTTACTGTTACTTATCTTGAGAACCCCCTGGACAGCTCTATCCTTTCTTTTAAGAAGATCTCTTGGGTGTTGCTTAGCTTAGGGCCGTCCCTATTAAAACCTAGCAAACTTTGATTGCTCTCTTGTACAAAAAAAATGCAAGCTTCGCAGAGTTCATATTGATTTTCGATCGTTAATGTTAAATGTTATCTTAGATACTTTTAAAATTATAAAATAGTTTAAAATTTTTACATAATTAAAAATTAATTCTTATTGAGTTTTAAAACTAAAATAGTATTATAAAATTTGATTCAACAAATTATTTATTAAAATTAATATAAAATATTTTATTTTCGATAAAATAACTGTTGTCTAAAATTATTTTATGTTCAAATATAAAATATATAATTTTCTTTAAATTTTATTAATTTATAGTTTTTACCCAATATTTGAATATATTCTCTCTTATCTCTGTACTGTCACAAATCGAAATTTTGTAAAATTCGGCGTGGCATAACATATTTTAGTATCATTTTCCGTTGATATATCAGCGGATACGATACAGTAATCATAAGCTTGATGAAAAGAAAACAAAAACAAATTGTTATGAAACCCTCAAAGGCTTTAGTGTATCCAATGATAGACAGGAGATCCTTCATTCACTGATCCCTCTTAAACGGTAGTGGAGATTGTATCAAGAGAATTGGTACAAACAGCAGTGGAGAAATACCAAAAGCTCAGTGGTCTGGGAATTGAACTTAATGACAGTCTCCACATGCACAAAGTACTACTCAGAAATACCAAAACCTCAGTGATCTGGGAATTGAACTTATGAGAGTCTCCACGTGCACAAAGTACTACTCCTTCAAACTACCTACAGCTAGGGCTTTGAATCACGCCACATGCACGAGGACTCGGAACAGAAACATGTCTTTTACGTGGTAAATGCACGTAGAATAAGAACTAACTGGGTGATATAATGCCCCCTTAATTTAATTTTAGAAGCATTTATGCTTAATTTAGTTGTTGGAATTTAATGTATAAATGAATATTGTGTAATTAAAAATTTTGTAATAAAATTATAAATATTTAAAATTTAGAATGTATACTAAGAAAGGAATTAACATGATCAAAAATTGTTATATTAAAAATATATAAGTTAGAATATTAGAAATAAATTAGTCAAATAGTTAGTAAAAATTTGGAATGGAAAAATAAAAAATTAGGAAATGTATAGTGTAATGTATTTTTATAAATGGATTAAATATACAAAGTAGATACAAATATTACAATATCTAAGTAAAAAGTAAAAACGAATATCATGGGTGTTACTTATTAATTGTTATGATTTTTGTTATAAATCATTGAATAAATATTGTAAAGTATTAGTTTATAATTAGGCATTATTATTATTATTACTAATTAAGTCATAGTCGCCTATATGTATCTAATATATCATAATTAACCAATCAATTGATTATAATTTAATTATTGAATTAAATAAATATTTTGTAATTATTTGATATTATTATTATTATTATTATTGTCATTATTATTATGATGATTATTTTTATTTATTATTATTATTATTAATCAGTCACTTAATAAATTTTGTGAAGTATATTTAGAAATTAAAGGCATGCATATATACATAATATATTATAATTATATTATAATCAATGAATAAATAAATTTGTTTATTAATCATACAAGAAACTTTTAATCAACTAAAATTTTAATGATATTTAATTTCCTGTAAGTTAAGAGTAAAAATTTATATGTATGATAAGAGCTACAGAAATAGAGAAAGAGATAAAAAAATAAAAGTAAGAATAATATGATCATGCAGTTTGATGAACAGAAGTTTTAAACATGTTATATTATTTAATGTATAAATGAATATTGTGTAATTTTAAATTTTGTAATAAAATTATAAATATTTAAATTTTGAAATGTAAATTAAGAAAGGAATTAAGTAGTTTAAAATTTGTTATATTAAAAATATATAGGTTATAATATTTGAAATGAATTAGTAAAATTAGTTAGTAAAAATTTGGAATGAAAAAATAACAAATATAGAAATGTATATTGTAATGAATTTGTTATATTCTAATATATAAGTAAAAAGTAAAAGATTTATAACATTAGTGATGGTGTGATTAAAATTTTTTATAATCTATTAAATATTTTTTAGTTAATTAAAATAACACCCGTTATTGAAATAAAATAAGTTAAAAAAATTTTATAATCGATTAAATATTTTAGTTAATTAAAATAACGACTAAGTTTAACATATTTTATAATTTAATGTATAAATGAATATTGTGTAATTTAAAAATTTGTGATAAATTTATAAATATTTCAATTTTGAAGTATATTATGAAGGAATTAACAAGGCTAAAATTTGCTAATTTGATAGAATTATAAAAATTATGTAAGTTAGAATATTAAAAACGAATCAGTAAAATTTGCTACTAAAAATTTGGAATGACAAAAAAATTTAGAAAATGGACAATGTAATGTATTTATCATAAATGGATAAAATATGGAAAGTAGTATAATATGTAAGTAAAAATTTAAAAACATACAGCTCTCAATCATGGGTGTGACTTATTAAGTCACGCCCTTAACACATAATTAATTAAAATTTTAGTTATAAATTATAAATAAATTTTGTAATTTTATTTTTAACATTTTAATTAATCAAAATAAAGAAAAAAGTCAAAATAACAACCCATATCTTTAGAATCTCAAGTTAACCTACAAAATCACGACGGTTTTCTTATCTTCTTCTTCCACTGAAATTTGTTCACGGCTATTCTCTCAACTTCTTTTTCTACTGAAATTTGTTCTCCGCTAAACGAGTAGTTGAAAAACCCAAGTATGAGAATCTTGTATTTCTTCAGATCTAAAGTTGGGATTTCAGTTTTTCAGTTGGGTCTTGGCCGTCTTTTGTGGTTTTTGGGTATCGCTGTCTGTCGCTATTGCCGTCTGTTACCTTAAGTTACCACCTCCCTTGCAAGCTGTTTACAAATATAGGTAATCTTTTATATCGTTAAACATATTTTGGTATTTGCTTTTTTATGATTTTAACGTAACAAAATGTTAGTCAAATATAATAGAGTTTTGTAGTTTCGTGAGGATTTAATTTTGAGATTTAGTAAAATGTATTTCGTTAATTTCTTGTTTTGATTTGGGTTGATACTTCGTTTTTGATATACAGTCCTTTAATAGTGCCAAGTATTTCACTTTTTATGACTTAAAGTTGATATGGTTTGAATAAGATACAATAGGTTTTTTAACTTTATCCTCGGATTTGGTTTTTTTCTTGGTTTTTATACTCGGTTAAGAATTGTATTAGGTTAACAGTTTGTTTTGGTTTGGCTATTTGCTATGGCTTTGTTTTCTAATAATGTAATTGTTATTTTGATTTTTGATTGTTACTTAGATTATGTCTCGTATGAGATTACTAGCATCTTCATCTTCTCAAGCAGACGATGTGCCTATTATAGGTAATCCTTGCCTTCAATTTAACACTCGTAAGAGCCAATTAAGGTATACGAGTTTGAAAGATCATCCGATTATACCAAATAGATTTATTGATCATGGAGTTATAATTGAATTAGGAATTACAGAGCGAGTTAATGAATTATCGCATAACATAGGATGGGACAAATTTGCAAAATTAAGAAAAAGTCATATGTTGAATTAACTTTTAAATTTTTGACAACTTTGGATTTGATCTTTAATGAAGATGGGATTATGATTAATTTGATATTTAGATTGATGAATAGGACGTGTGCTCTTACTTTAGATGACTTGAATAGTATGTTTGGATTTCCATGTAGCGATTTATATGGCTATCATGACGAATTTAGGCCTAAAGAATTTTGGAATGAAATTACAAACTCAACAAATGTTTTCTCTTCGAGTAAGTCTAAATCGTCTGCTTTAGTGGACCCTAGCTTTCGTTATCTTCATAGGTTTTTAACTTCTACGATATTTGGTAGAAGAGATAGCCAAGATGCAATTTCTAAACTAGAATTGTTTGTGTTGTGATGCGTGGGGCATGCTAAACACTTTGATGCTGGTATGTGGTTAAGCATGCATATGATGGATGTGGCGAAAGTTAGCTCCAATAAAATAGTTGTCGGGGCATTTGTCACCTAAATTGCAGAGTATTTTGGTTTACTGAGCGAGAGAACAAGTATGCAGTTAGTTTCTGGAAATTCTAGTTTAGACTTCCAGTCCTTGGTGTCCATGAAGATTGTTAGGCGGCAAGGTGATCGTTATGTTCTTGTTAATAACGAGATAATAGAAGCTTCAAGTAGTAAGCACAGTTGCGGCGAAGTAGGTGAAGGTACAAAAGGGGATGACGCTTTGCCACATGAAGGTACGCGCTTCAACATTGCACCTGATTCTGTTGAATATCAATCATTGGCCAATCAACTTACTGTATTTGAACGACAAACGAATGAGAGATTGGACAAGATTGAGGCTAATATTATGGAGATAAGGAATTTTTTAGCAAATTTCAATCCTTGCTCGAGAAAGCGTCCACCTTCATCTTAATATTGTATTTCTATCTTTTTCTTTTACTATTTTGATTGTTTGTTATTAAATTATTTTTAGTTTTGTTGTTTGTCTTAATTAATGTTGTTTGCATCTTAGATCTTTGATTTAATTTCTTATGATGTCGATAATGATTGTTGTACATTTTTTGTTTGTTCTTTTCTAATAGTTAAAGATGTTTGATTATTGAATGAACTTGACTGAGATTATAAATGCATAATATGAGCGAATAAATATATTTTCATGCATAAATTGATTGATTTGGACTTTAATTGAAAGGATATTAACTTGTTGTGATAGATGAATAAGACTTTTCTTTGGTAAGAATTTGAGACCAATTATAAGTATTCGTTGTTGAGAGTATTCTTTCATGGTTAAGCAAATCTAGAACTTGCTTACAAATACCAGTCGAGATTATATAATCTTATGCAAACATTAAAATGATGAAGGGATTTAACTTGAGAACTTAAAAATCCACAATGATGTTATTCTTAGTCAGCCCCTTTGAGCTTACATCGAACATTTTTTTAGTTAAAACTTGAAACATGAGCTTTGGCCTTTAATGTTTATCTGTTTTGATTATACCTGCCGTAAGGGCAAGTTGAGCATTTAAAAGGTATATATGTTATTGTATATTGGGAAAAAAGCAAATGATATCTAGTCAGGAAGAAAGAGAAAAAGGGAAAAAAAGAAAAAAAAGAAAGAGTAGGAGAAAATGCTGTAAAAAAAGAAAAAAAGAAGAGAAAAAAGAAAATGAAGGGAAATGGGAGAAGGAGAAAGTAAGGGAGATTGGTAAGGTTATGTTTCAAATTGAAAAGAAAAAGTTCAATGTTTTATATTTTATTGGTTTGTATCATTTTATAAATGCTCAGTTAGTCCTATGATTTAAAGCCCGGTTTTATCTTTTCCCCACCTTTACCTTGGCCTCATTGCAACTAAAATAAAGACCTTTGGATTAATGTTTGTGTTAGATATTTAGTAGTGAAAATTGGATTTGCTAGCAAGATTATGGTTGATGCTTAACATGAAATGAAAAATGAGTGAAAATTTATAACCTTTGAGTGCCTAGAAGAAGTGAAAGTGGAGTGAGTGTCTATCACACTTGTTAATGGTCTTTTGGTTAACGTACTTGTTAATTATGGTTATGAATGTGAAGAATAGTTTGTTCATGAATTATTTGTGTTTTTATGGTTTAGTATTTTTAGTTTTGGTTGAGCACAATTTTAGTTTAAGTATTAAGGTCTTGGTGTGATAGTCTAAAGTCATGTGATGCTTTTTTGTTTTTTTCCTTTTGTTAAGTTCATGTTATTGATCATTATTAATTATTTATTATTTATGTAATTATTGCAACTTTTAAGTGTCTTTAACAATGTTGTTGTACTTGTTATATGAGGCATTCTCTAGTTGTACTTGTTATACAAGGCATGCTGATGTGTTCTGAGGATGCAAAATCAGAGAAAAAAGAAGAAGAAACAAAAGAGAAAATTCAAGGGTTAGCAGACCGATGAGAAGCCGGATGGTGTAAATGGGACTGCTGACAAACAGGATGGTAGCAAGAAGAAGAAGAAAAGCAAAGACGAGGATAGCTATGACATACCAATGTTAAGAAGGAAAAAAAACAATAATTAATATAAGTGTTTTGTGTATGCATATCTGGGATCAAATTAACTTTTTTTGTTCTGTGGAAATGTTTAGTTTGTGAGTGCAAATTTTTGTTTGTTGAATAGTTTTACTTTATTAAATGATTGTGGATTTTCATGTTTAGTATTTCATATTTTTGTCCTTAAGGTTTTGGTGAAATGTTTATGTTTAATTGACAATTGTTCGTCCGAAAACCAAACTATTAATTTTATGTCAAAAACAGATATTGTCTATATTATCCGAGAGGTTGATGTTATAAACCAGGTCAAGCTTTGTTTAAGAAAATGATTTAAAAAAGTTTAAGAAAATGATTTAAGAAAATTATAAATTGAAAATTAAATGAGAATCATTAATTATTATTTGGTAATTCAAGTTAGATCTACATTGAGTAGTCTAAGTGACTGGTGTGGTTTTGATTGACTCAGGCGCGTGCATTTATATTAATGCCTTAAAGGTGGGTGATAATGTTTTTATAATTGAGAATATTTTAAAATATTATAAGATGTTCACGGGCGTGACTTATTATGTCACACCCGTGAGTTTTTTCTCGTTTAATTTCATTTGAGCGTATAAATAATAAGAATTTATTTTTATTATTAATAAATTTCTTATTATTATATTTATTTTTTATTTTTAAATTTTATGTTCATTGTTAATTTTCTTCCTATTATTATTAAATTTATTATTTTTATTAATACTTACTATTATTTTTATTATTATTAAATTCCTTATTATTAGTAATTTTCTTCTTAAGTTTTATTCTTATTATTATTAATTTTCTACTTAATTTTATATTATTATAATAATAATAATAATAATAATAATAATAATAATAATAATAATAATAATAATAATAATAATAATAATAATAA
>JANZXP010000007.1:24330257-24344988 GCA_027576715.1 Erythroxylum flavicans | reverse complement strand
TTATTATTATTATTATTATTATTATTATTATTAAATTCCTTATTGTTATTAATTTAATGCAATTAGGTTTATATGAATGGGTGTTCCTTTGGATGTTTTTCAACCTAATTTAGGTAAGGATGTTCCCATATGAAATATGTAGGTTTAAATAAGAACTTAAATGAATGTAGTTGATATTGAATGAGGGGATTAAAGTGAGTATAGAGTATTAAAGATTAAAGAATGTTTGATGACTATTACAATAATATCGCATTAAAAAAATTTATTTCTCAACCACTCAATAAATATTTTTTATCATTGTTTCTTTTTATGTCTATCATATTTTTTATTATTGTTTGTTTTTATTTCTATGAAAATGTCACATGACATAAACAATTATTTAAAACCACACCGTAATAAAATTTGAAAATTTTAATAGTAAATTTTGAGACTTTTTATTATTGTTTGTTGAAACTCAAAATTTAAGATTAATAAAAATTTTTAATATAATAATTTTTATAATTAATAATCTATATAATATTTTATGTAATTATTAAATAAAGTAAATTGACATTATTGAGATTGATTATTGCCAATTTTAAACACCTAAAGTGGAGAGATGATTTCATTTTAAATCAAAAAATAAAAATTGGAAATTAAATAAGAATTATTAATTATTATTTGGTAATTCAACTTAAATCTATGTTCAGTATTCACGTCTGTGACTAATTAAGTCACGAGCATGGTTAAGAGATGATTTCATTTTAAATTAAAAAATTAAAAAATGGAAATTAAATGAGAATTATTGATTATTATTTGGTAATTCAACTTAAATCTATGTTGAATATTCACGTCCATGACTAATTAAGTCACAAGCGTGCATTTATTTTAATAATCATTAATATCATGAGATATTTTTTTTAATTTGGAATATTTATTAACATCAATATTATAACATGTTCACGGGCGTGACTTATTATGGCACACCCATGAGTTTTTTCTTCATGTGTGCATATAAATAATAAGAACATGCACGGTTATGACTTATTTACTCACAACTATGCATGCCATCATATACGGTTAATAACATAAATAAAAACAGGTAATAATTTATAATTAATAATAGCATAAAATGTTGATAATATTGAACAGTGAATAAAACCGTAATTAATAATCAAATAATTATTAAATATATTTGTCTAACCTGTTAAGGAATGAATTAGAATTTAATTAATTATTTAATTATAGTTTGATTGATTAATTAATTACTTATCGTTTAGTCACATAATTAATTTTTTAAAATTAATTTATTATATTCATATATATATCCTCCCACTTATCTTATTTAGATAAAAGTCATAAATAAATAAATGTAAAGTTTTGAAAAAAAATGTTTGTGTTTGTTGTATATATTCAAGAAGGTTTTATTTAGCTAGAAATAATTAAATCGTATGTAATATTAAGAGTAATGCTGAAATCATAGTAAAAAAATAAAAAAAAGAAAATATAAACACATAGGCTTATAGCAGACAAAAAGGCAAAAAAGCATTTCATTATATCAACAAAAAGATTTCATCATATATAATAAAACAAGTTGTGTAGTATGTGGAATTTAATTCTTAGTTTAAAATCGATGTGATACAGACATTTGCGCTTGCTTGAGATGAGGCGGTATAATGGATACAAGACTCTTTGGCAGTCGCATAGTTGACCTATAAATAATCTCGTTATAAGGGCTTTTGTAAAACTTTAAGAACGGTAAAAAAGACTCGCTAAAGTTGTCAAATTTATCAATCTTTTTGGAAAACAAAAACATAGCAGGTAATCGAAAAAAAGAGGGTTGTGGGGTTTGCCGTTTAGCAATTTTGATTGGCTCAATTGTGGTAAGACGTTGTGGAATGAGAGTAAATGGGAATAAAGTTTTATTGGTGGTTGTTGTATAAGCATTAATATTTTGATGGCGCTTTCTACCAACAGGTGATGGAAAAGAGACAGATCTGGCATTGAATGAGTTAATATATGGTGAGGTTAAAGAAGACTTGCTAGTAGACCCTATTTTTGAGGAAGCTGGTGGGGTTAGAGTAAGATACCATGGTTTGCTTGAGTTAGAATATTGTGACATTGTAAATGAAAACATTGACAAGTGTGAACCATCTTTAACTATTGATCTTATGGAAGGTAAGTCAAGAGAAAAAACTTGGGAAAATTCTAATGATTCTTCAAAGGCCAGTGAACATACGACCGTGGTGATCGTCAAAAATTCAACAAATGGTCGAACATCCTTTGATAACAATAAAGATTTGAATTATAAATTAATAGGAGACAACACATTAGAAAAATAAGGAGAAGAAGGTAAAAAGTGTAACATTAGTGGCCTAGTAGTATTATGATGAATTACGTTTAAAAAATAAAAAATAGTGTTTTCCATAAAGATGTTAAAAGTGAAATAAAATAAACAAGAATTACACATATGAACAAGAGAAATATATAACAATATTACCTTCCATAGATAAGAAAACAAAGACGACGGGTCGATTACAAACACTTTGTAAAGTCTAGACAAATAATAGTCGGCAAAAATTTTCAATGCTAATAAAAATTCATTCATGAACGTTAGGCAGACCTGAAAAAACCTGAAAAAAGTTAAAAACAAATTATAAGATAATATATGACAACATTAAATGAATTCATTGGTCTACATTTAATTAAAAAATTATACATAAAAAATATAAGTTTATAATACAATAAAGACACAATAACCTTTTTTAAAATAGTTACTATAATTTTATGGCTTATCACAAGAGTTAAAAAAAAAAACAATATACTTGCATCAAAAAGAATTACAAATTGCTCGCAGTTTTTACACATGGTTGATATGGCAACTTCCAAAGTAAACGCAACGAAGCGTGTGATTCTACAGAAATCAAAGCAAAAGATATAATTTTGATATGATTAATAATCGACTAAAAAGGATAAATATTGAAAAAGACATACAAAAAAATTATATATAGTCACTCACAGTTTTCGTAAACGAAACTTCCAATAATCTTGTTAAAGGTGAAACATCTTCAACCAAGAATAGGAAAAGAAGAATAAAGTTTTGTAACGACTTTAGAAGTAACAAATGCGAAAATGAAACTTAGAAAGGCTATATGTAAACAATATTGTTAATAAATTCCATCGGTTTGAAAAGATTAAAAAAAAGGTATTAGACATAATTGATAGATAGAGTTTAAAAATTACCAAAACATGCTTAGAACTTTCATCATGACCTGCTAAATAAGCAAGCCTTTCTATGAGTTCAGCGGAAATTTCATCTGCTGTTAATTTCTCTACATTTCAAAAAAAACCAACAGTAGAAATTAAAAGAATAATATCTGGTAGAGTGTCAAGCAATATTTGTTGTTATTTATTTTGGATAATTCAACATTTATTTATAATGGAAGAAAAAAAAAGATGATTGATTTTTTAAAGAAATAGAAGAGTCAGAAGAAAGTGTATAAAATTGATTATGGCAACACCGATAAATATGCTCTCTCTCCAAGAAAAGCAAGCCTTCAATTTTTTTGTAGTCAACTTAACGTTGTCACCGTTAGCTCTCAGGAACCATTGAATACAATTTTTAGTACCAAAATTTCTCCTGTTATCAGGTAGAAAATAATGTTAACTAAAGCAGTTATTTTGTGCAATATTGATATAACATTGTTTCTTCCTACTTAAAAAAATGAAACAGTAGAGAAAGAGAAATATCTTACCTAGTTTTGTGATAAAGGAGTTTCTTTCATTAGATAGTGAATAACGGCTTGATTTTTATGAATGAATTGGGCAGTATCTTTGTTAGACATTTTGAACAACTGAAACAAGACGAAGGGAACAAAGACGAAGGAAACAAAGTTGGAATGGAATGGAATTGATGAGAAACAAAATTCAAAATAAAAGGAAGGAATCTATCAGAAAAATTCAAAACATATTAAATGTTTATTAAAACTAAACTAATTATTTGCAGATTTCATTTGTAACAACCGAATAAATTTCATTTATAACATTGCGTGTTTAAATAAGCGACGTATCTATTGAAAGATTGAAGATTGTGTGTCATTGAAAGTGGCGGCGAATTTTTTGTAGACATAGCGTATTTCTGCGGAAAATTACCAGGTTAGTGTTGTTGATGAAAACGAATTGAAATATGAGCCTTTTGGAGTGAAATTGTTTCCTAAGAAATTTGTTGTAATAACAAATTAACGTATATTCATATTGAAATGGGTGAGAGAAACCTGGGTAGTTTGATTTATTAAACACATTGTTAACAAAGGAAAAGAATTTAAGAACATTATATGTCACAGGTGTGATATGCTAAGTCACACCCGTGACATCCTTGAAGGAGTGAGTTAATGTCATATTATAATATAAATTAATTTTTTATTAAAGTAATAATTTAATTTCAAATTTAATTTATTGTTTTATTAAATTTATAAATGCACGCCCGTGCATTCACTCATATTAATGTATTATAATTTAATTTTGAATTTTGTTAATAATAACATATTATAATTAAATTTATATATAATATTTTTAAAATAAATTTAAAATGAGAAAAATAATTAATTTAAATTAAATTTTAATTTATTTTTTTATGATCTTTCTCATTTTAATTTTCAGTGCATACTAAATATATTTGTTATTTATAGTGCACTCATGTCACAAAATTTAAATTCAACCCATAAATTTGTTAATAATAAAAATTTTTAATTTAAATGAAATTTTAATTTATTGTTTTCTAATTTTTCTCATTTTAATTTAACGTTTATTTATAAAATTAAAAAATAACAAACAAAAATGAAATTTTGTCTAACCCCATGGACGGGCGTGCCTTAACTGCAGTGGCGTGCATTTTCTATACGAGAAACAAGAAAGTGGCTGAATTGGGGCTTGGCTTATGGCTAGACAGAGGATTCGGACTCTTAGTAAACGCATTCTTCTTTTTTAGATGGCTTTTGTACAAGTGTTTGTTGCATGTCCTTTTGATCATTTAATTAGTAGGAACGAGAGAAGAGGATGTGATGTGAATTGCTTGCTGCGTTGAGAGTTGTTGGAAGTGCAAATTTTAGATTTTAGATTGATAAACGACTAAAATGTAAATGTAGTGGGCTTCTACTGTCAAGTTATCATATTTTCTTTGGATTGCTTAAGGCTTATGTATCTTTTAATTGCTACCGAAGTAAATAAATGTAGTTTGCAGCTGCATCAGATTATAGTATTCTCTTTGGGATGCTGCGGCGTCAGGTTATCATATTCTCTTTAAGTTGCTTCGTCAGATTATTATATTCTTTTTGGATTGCTTAAAGCTCATGTATCTTTTTAAAGCTTCTATATCTTTTAACTACTATCGAAGTAAATATGTCATCATTCCTTCATTTCAATTGTGAAGGTGGCAACTATTTCATTATTTCATGTCATTAACTCCCTTAAATGAATGAAGGGTATGTGTGATTGGCAGGTGACAATTATTTCATTTTATTAAGTTCCTTAAATGAATGAAGACACGAGGGATTTAGTACAGTCATTAATGCAATATCTGTTCTCTTTTCCTATTTAAGATCTCAGCTTTAATAGAGCTACCAGTAAAATTTCAATCATTCATTCTATTTTAATGCCATTAATTGTCTCTGTAAGCAGAGTAGCCTAGTGCAGCTTTTTCAGATATGAGAAGGTGGAAGTTATTTCATTTCATTAACTACCTTTAAAAAGTATGTAAAATGTGTATTAAAAGATATGGCAATTACAACTAACAAAGAGTTATAAGACAAGTACTGAAGGTCCACGCTCTCTACATTCCTCGTCTGCTATACTTTCCGGTGTAACATAGTACTTATGATTCATTGTTTTAACCTGAAATTAATCTCAGCGAAAAGCATCTATATCAGAAAATTTATATAAAAAAATAATATGGAATAAATTTAAATATCTAAGTAAGAATGGAGTGTGCTGCAAACTGTGCTGTTAGGTGTTATCTGTTGAATTCATAACGCAACTGAAAAAATATTTAATTAGGTTAAAAAATCCTGATCCAGGTCTTTGTGAAATTAACAATACATGGACAGATAAAATAAAAGATGAGACTGAGTTCCTAATGTTAACATCTAAGAATTACAGAGCCACATTACCAAGCTGAAGTAATCAAAGAGATGGAAACCTGGTTTTTTGAAACAGCTTTCAAAAACTTGGTTTTCACTTTGAATGCAGGAAGCTTCTCTCTAAATTTCAGCATTTCCTTTACATCATCACTTGCCTGTAAACAATAAAACACATAAGAGAAGGTACATATAACACCAATGTGACATTTTAAAAAGATGCCAATAGTATAACAGACGAGGAATAAAATTTAACCTTAAGTTTGTCTTGTCTCTGATTCAATTCAACACTGAATTCCTCATCGTCGAAATCTTTTCCTAGGGTGGGAACAGGTTATATTACTTGTAAGCTCAATGATGGTTATTCGGGTCCTTGCCCAGGAGCTCGTCCAAGATCATTCGAGGATTCTGCGCGCTAGGAGCTATTAAGAAGATTTCCAACTCTTCTTTGAATTTCCATAGACTTTCATATTTGCACAGAGGTCTAAACGAGAAAGAGTTAAAAAACAATATAATTATCAACCACCTGTTTTACCTCTTTCTATGATGAAGCATGGCGCTTATCAAGGTCTACAGGCAGTGGAACTTTGCTGACCACAAAAGTGAGCTACCATTCCCATCTTTTCGTCATCAAAAGTTAAGATCGATGGATTTCCTCGGTTGCCAAGGCATCTTATGAAAGGGCTAGCTGTATGACAACAATAATAGAACTTGCTACAAATACAGAAAAAAAAAAAACAATAGTCGAACTTGCTGAAAAGGACTATGATGCTACCAATATCAGCATGAAATTTGCACCAAAACACCAGCTCTAAATAAAAGTATAAAACAAATACTAAGACAAATTAGTGATGCCCCCAGAAACAGTCTGGATAAAGAAGTAAGAATCTTTCAGGTTTGACCATTTCTTGAACAGATCTTTGCACAAATTTCTGTACAAAACCAAAAGAAAATTTTCTTCTTTTCAGTTTCAGGAGAAAAAGAAATGGTTGAACAATATAAGCCCTTATGATTCACATCTAGCTTTTCCCCTTACACATAATATGTTGTTCCCAAGAAAATGAAACCTAGAGAAAACACTAAAATCTAAAGATGAAATGAAAGAAAAAAGAAGGAAAACATTAAGGAAGAAAAGAGAACGAACATGAGGTGAGAGGACAAAAGAGGGAGGGGAAGAGAAGTATCAACAGAGGCTAGGTTAGAGACTTGAGAGAGAGAGATCATTGCCTAGGTCAATCATCTACAAAAAAAACCTGCTAAAGGCTACAACTTTGAGACAGGAGGGAGAGAAAGAGTCAAAACAAAAATTGGATTTAAGCTTAGTATATACACTTAATATATATGAGTCACGACTGTGACAATTTAAGTCACAGCCATGATACACATCTATTTTAAAAAAATATTGTTGTCACAGCCGTGACTCATATATATTTTTAAAAAATTGGCAAACATAAGAATGAGATGGACGAATGGGATGAATTTCGTATTCGTCCATCCCGTTCATCCTTAATATTATATACTTAAAAAGGATTGCCTTTCTCTGATTATGCCAATGAATTGATGATAATATATATATAACATAACGATCATGAATTAAAGAATTGTACTTTTCTTTAATAAATGCTATTCCTTAAGCTAGACTTGACATGATGCCTAACTAGATATTGTTCCAAATCATGTAGATATGGAGAGAATAAGAATATCTAGTTGTGGCGTCCCAAGCATTACCGTGAATGTTCTTTCGAGTATCATCTTGCTCCAACACTCCAATTCTAATCATATGCGCAGAAAGTGTAGCCTTACCTTGGAATTCATATCATGCGAATAGTTTGACTTTGTTGAAAGCGGCAATCGTCACTAATGGAATATTTGCTTGTTAAAATAGAAAGGTGTCCCAATTCCTTGATACTTACCTTCTAGCTTTTCTCATTTGATTTATATCCTTCTCACCCGGATAGACTCGGTAATGGGCTTGGATGCCAATACAGTCCGACTCATAAAAACTTGAAAATTACTAGGTTGAGTTTCCCAAGCCTACAAGTGAAGCCTATCATTGTAACATTCCAATTGGGTATATGTCGGTGCATTAACTTTTTTAAAACCAAATAAAGTTTGTTTAAACATTATTTTGATACAATCAATAGTAAATTTCAACCACGGGGGATGCCAAGCAGCTCTGATTACCCCCTGGCTATTAGTAAGCTGGCTTAGTAAGTATGATTAGTACATATACCCAAATGGAACGCAGGCATCCGAAACAGCCTTACTCCTACTTTTTTGTAAAAATACAAATGCATCAACTTTACTAATATTAATTAGGTTGTCAACTAATTTTAATTTATTCATATAACATAGTATACTTTTTTATTATTAGCTCAATTAATTAATATTATGTATTTTATAAATTTACTTACATTCAATAACTTATTTAATAACGTTTTATCTTGTTGTTGTTAATTCAATCACCACAAACTCTCATCCTAGATAAGAACATCACACTAGGCAAACCCCAAAAACTGACCAAACATCACAGAAATTCATCGAACACGTATCCAAAAGGACACACTTCTCATGCAACTCTCTTCCACTTCACTGACACTTGTTGCTGTCCTACTCCACGTGTCTCTCTCGTCTTCTTAAAATAATAAAATCACTAGCCACTTTCACTTCATGCAAATCCTCCATTGTCGATAACTTCTTCCTCTGAGCATAGTTAGCTATGGCCGAAAACCAACTGAGACAACGTGATGAAGGCATCAAAGGCGTGCTTCCCGAAAGGGGTCCTTCATCTTCACAGTTTTTGGCCGTCGTGACTTTGTTACCGCTCGGCGGCTTCCTCCTCCTCTTGGCAGGTCTAACCCTCACCGCAACGCTCATCGGACTTGCGGTGAGCTCCCCAGTTTTCGTGATTTGCAGCCCAGTTCTGGTGCCTGCGGTTTTGGTTATTGGTTTTGCCGTGTTAGGGTTTATTGCTTCAGGAGCTTTCGGGGTCACTGCACTCTCTTCCCTGTCGTGGATGGTCAACTATCTCCGCCGTCTGCGGTTCCCAGAGCAAATGGAGCATGCAAAGCCACGGGCACAGGAAACGGCGGGGCAAATGGGCCAGAGGGCTAGAGAAACGGGACAGCATGTACAAAGTAAAGCCCAAGAAGTGGTAAAGGGTCAAGAAGGTGGACGGAAACAAGAGTAATTAGTCCTATGCTTCCTTGTACAAAACTAAGCTCTTAATGATAAGAAGATGACGCATGTTGAAACTGTAATAACCATTTTCCTTTGTTGGGTGGTGAGTTTTTTGTTATCAAGTGTTTTTCATGCCATAAATAAACTCTATTATTAGTTCTGGATTGGGTTGATCGAGTCGTTAAAGGAGTGGGTGTGTACTTGGAGTTTTTGGTTGCAGCCGGCTAATTCATTATAATTGTGTGGTTTTGTTCTTTTCTACAAGGTATTCGAATCTTCTTCACATTTTAGTAACCAACACATATAAGCCAACAAAATGTGAGCGAGGAATGTTGATTGAATTTGGTCGATTTGAGGGATTTTGATTTGATTTGTTAGATTTCTAAAGAACTAAATATAGAGATCCAACAATATCAAACACCGGGTTTCTTTTAATAAGTCACTTAACTCTGTGATTTTGTACTTGTAAAATGAAAGATACAGGAAAAAGTTTTTAAGGCCCATATGGCTAAGAGGTATACATGATATACAAGGTAACCATTCAACGAACATGAGTAATGCTTCTCGATTCTCGCAACGAGGACAAAATCTATGACTTGTGATAAATTTTATATAATTGGGCCTAAATAAACTGAACACATACAAGCTCAAATGAAATTCCATCCTAAAATTAATTGGTAATAAGAGGAGTAATTCATTAGGCTTATATGCATGCTCAAGGCCTTGTATTCTTTCAATGGGACAATTTTTTACCTATATTCTAACACGCCCCCTCATGTATGGGCTAATTTAGAGCCCAATACGTGATACAGTTTATCGTGTTGAGGTGATGACGTGTAACTCAAGAGCAACCTGCTCTAATACCATGTTAAATTTTATATAATTGAGCCTAAATAAACTGAGCACATACAAACTTAAATGAGGTGTCATCCTAAAACTAATTAGTAATAAGAGGAATAATTCACTAGGCTTATATGCATGTTTAAAGTCTTGTATTCTTTCAATGTGGGGCAACCTCTTACCTATATTCCAACACTTGGTCTTTAAATTTACTAATTGCAATTAACTGAGAATTTAAAGTTTCAATTATGGTATGTTAGAGTTGAAACCGATCGACATTGTAAGATTTGATATGTACATTACATACACTCCACGAGCATGCGTCTAAAAAGCTAAAAACAAACCACGTACAGCACAGGGGAGTGTGATCTCAGGCCGCTGGATGAGTGGATATACATACATAGAAAGAAACGTAAGGCCAACTCTCATTTCGCGTGAAGAGCAAAGACTTCATACCTGGTCAACTAATGTTTCTCCAGATTAGAGAATAGAGATGAGCAAGTGTCTAACCTACTAAAACACAAGAAATTGTTTCATATACTTCAACTCTACTTGTGAATTAAACTGCATATCCTGCACCATGGTTTCCTCAAACCACTATAGTCATTTACTCATCTTCTTCTCTTTTTCAGCCTATCATTTCTTTACGTTTTTCTCCACTGTTTCAAGAGCTGTGTTCCCTTTTAACTGCTCTACCAAAACATCAACATGTAATTCCTACCTTTATCACATCTCCGGAAATTATTCCATCTTTGAGGTAGCTTCTTTCTACTTTGTCAATACATCTGATCTCAAACCAATCAGTCGTGGCTTGAGACAAGACTATCTTGTATCTGTTCCTTGCACTTGTAAAGACGTCAATGGTACTCAAGGTTACTTCTATTACACATTTTACAAGGCAAAGGAACGTGAAATATACAAAAATGTAATAGACGTAGTGTATAATGGGCAAGCTTGGAAGGATAGAGGAGAAAATGAATTACTACCCAGTGGAGAACTTGTTCAGATACATCTTTTATGTGGCTGCTCAGAAGTAGAGTCTCAACAGATAGTTACATACACAGTGCAAAAGAACGACACATTATCAAGGATCGCAGAACTCTTATCTGCAAAACAGAGTGAAATTCTGAAACTAAACAAAGGGTTAATTACAGATCCAGATTTTATTGAGCCTGGATGGGTTCTTTATGTTCCCCAGGAAAAGAAAGGAATTCCAGATCCAAAACAAGGTTAGCCCATTACATTTCTTGAAGAATTTGAATATTGTTCTTTGGTTATATACAATTCTTGGACAAAAAAAACTTATTAGTCTCTTTCTTTTCATCTCGACCAAGCCAGAAAGATCATACGTTTCACTAGTTCTTGGCTTGTTGACGGGCCTCTGTTTATTGTCCATAACTGCCTTCCTGCTGTTGCTTATCAAAAGAAAGTCAACCAGAAGCCATATAAGCGGAGTTAGAGTAGCCCTAAGAGACTTAGACAGCTCAAGCTCCAGGAGAACATTTCTGCAGGGTTATGTTCAATGGAAAGATTTAAAAGGTCAGAAAAATTAGAACTTGGGTATCATTCAGACGATTTATTTCTTCCCAAATTTCTCGAGATTTATTCATTGAAAACGTTACTGGTTAGTTTTATAAAATCAAACCATCTGAGGTCAGATTCTTTTCCATATACAGATGCCACCTTCCAATCCGACAGGCCTCTTGTATATAGCCCGGAGGAGATCGCTGAGGCTACAGGTGATTTTGACCATAGGAGGAAAATTGGGGAGGGTGGGTACGGAAGCGTGTACTTTGGCGTATTGAACGAACGCGTATGACATCCCAACATTTATCTAAGCAAGTTTGCTCTTAAAAATTCGATTTTTTTTTTTACTTTAAGTGTGAGAAACCAGATGCAAAACTTGCAGGAGGTTGCAATTAAGAAAATGAAGTCGAGCAGATCAAAGGAATTCCTTGCAGAGCTCAAAATTCTGTGCAAGATACATCACATTAATGTGGTAAGTGCATAGGAAAAGTTCGTGGTCCTCGAAAATAAGAGCTTGTATGGTAAATTCAGTCACCAAAATATTCTTCCTCAGGTAGAGCTTCTGGGATATTCGAGCGGGGATAATCACCTCTATTTAGTCTACGAGTACATACGAAATGGATCACTCAATGATCATCTTCATGATCCTCTACTAAAAGGTATTTACTATGTGAAGTGTCCTTTGTTTATAAACCCTTCCCTTCAGTGAGGTTCTTACAGTAAGAATTGGCAGGTCATTCACCACTTTCATGGATGGCAAGAGCATTTATAGCTGTAGATGCTGCAAGAGGGATTGAGTACATTCATGATCACACAAAGACACGCTATGTACATCGCGATATAAAAACAAGCAATATACTGCTTGATCAGGGACTCAGAGCAAAGGTAAACACTTAATTAGATTCCTCCAGCCAACTTATTTCTTATGGTTTTCTCTGCATTAGATAAACCTACAGAAAATGAATCTGGTTTCCACAGGTGTCAGATTTTGGACTAGCAAGGTTAGTTGAAAGATCAAACGAAGAAGACCTTATAGCGACGTGCTTGGTTGGAACTCCTGGTTACATTGCTCCAGAGTAAGTCTTGAGGCACGCATGAGAAACCACAGATATTGCTTTGTCATTAAGGAAATGGTAACGAACTATGCATATATATTCATTCACTTGGGGTGTAAAATAATATGTGATGCGGGTTTTACTTTTACCAGATCTGTGCGAGTGCTACAGATGACGTCAAAAAGTGATGTTTTTGCATTTGGAGTGGTTCTAGCAGCGCTCATAACAGGTCGACGTTCACTTTATCGTGAAAATAAAGAAGAAAACAATTTAAAGGCACTAACCTCAGTTGTAAGTGAATGATCTAAACATAGTTTCCGTGGAACAAACCTTTACTCTCTGTTCTGTTATGTTCTCTTCTTTCCTCTTTCGTGAAAATCTGCTTTAAAATGTGATCAGATACTTGAAATATTCCAAGACCAAAACCCACAGGCTGCTTTGGAAGCTGTCATAGATAGTAACCTAAATGGCAACTACCCCATGGAAGAAGTGTACAAGGCAAGTAAAAGCTACCCCAATTGTTCAAAGGTTGATGGTTCCATTTTCTGAATTGCATCCAAGTCATTAGATATACTACAAAATGAAATACAAATTATTCATGTTTGAATCATGAACTCAATGACAAGAATAAAGATCATCTATCTGTTTTTTGTTTTTTTTGCAACACTTTTTTATCTCACGATAACAATAATGAGATGCAGATGGCAGAAATATCAAGGTGGTGCTTGAGTGATGAATCAGCAGATAGACCAGAGATGCGAGAAATTGTACCGATACTGTCGGAGATTGTACTGTCATCGATAGAGTGGGAAGCATCAATCGCAGGGTCTAATGAGGAATTCAGCTTGATACTTGATGGTAGATGATCATGACTTGGCCAGAGTCCCAGGAAGCTATTTGTGCATCATTTGCAATTTTTCTACATCTACGGTCTGCAACTACTGTTTTCCTATATATATGTACGGCAGCAGCAGAGTTATTTAGAGCCTGGTGGGATGTTAATTAATAGAATATAACGTAACGGAATGAAACGGATTAGAAAGATTTATAATAGAATAAAATATAATATAGTAAAAAGTTGTTTAGAAGGGATTTAATAGTTTATAATGTAATTTAGTCAAACCCTTGTTTAGAAGATGGATGAAATGAAATGTGATATATAATAAATGATATTATATCACTGATATTAAAATGATTGTTTCAAGAGATTTAACGCTTTGATTTTAAAACAGAAATCATATTCAATTAAAAAGTCATGGTTGTGACTTGTTCAATTCTCAACTATGACAAATAATTTCTTTATATATTTTATATTTTAGAATAATAAAAATTTTAATAAAGTTTTATTATTTTATTATTAATTATATACAATTTATTATTAATTATATAAACATATTATTAATTATTTAATAAATTGTATTCTATTATATGTGATTTATATTTTAAAATTAAAGAATAAATTTTTATATATTTTTTATTTTTCATTAATAAATATTTTATTAAAAATTTTATTTTATGATTAATTATATACAATTTATTATTAATTATATAAAATATTATTATTAGGGTAAGGAGAAATAATATAAAAATATTATTTATTATATACAATTTTCTTTTGGTAGGACCCAACCATTGCAGAGCTAATTGCAGCATATGTCACTAGTATGAATGATTTGTTTGTAATGCACAAATTACTAACCTGTGTAGGAAGACACTTCCAGTAGGTGTACATACGGACATGGTATAGGTCGAATTTGCGGGGTGTCGCCCAGGGATTGAGGTAGCCCAAGGTTGACTCAACAACAACAGATAAATTGAGAAAGAGAACAATTTATGAGCTCACCATTGAAGAGTAAAATACATAGAAATCTTAGGGAGGAAGATTGTATTAGATTTTTTTCCCTCCGTTTTTTTAAAATCACAGTATTTATAGAGCCAACACCCCAAAGCCTCAACATAACAACAAATATAACAAACGGAATAAAAATAACCACCCATGAGCTAGCAAAATAACAAATT
>JANZXP010000007.1:24318207-24330157 GCA_027576715.1 Erythroxylum flavicans | reverse complement strand
ATACCGAGTTAAATTATCAATTTGCAAGAGGAACAAAGAAATAGGAACTGAAGGAAATAAGAGAGGCAAAACAATTCTTAAAAGTACATGCTAGCTTTAGTAAAGCATCATGCAGAAAAACTTGGCATGTTTGAGACAAACCCTCCTCTAACCTCATTTAAGATATTTGTAAATAGATGCTTTTATAGATATGCAGGTACATCATCTCCCAAATGACTATCATAAATAGCAAAGAGTCCTAATTCATGTCCTTGAACCTGCATAAACTTCGCAACGTGAATCACTTTCTCTTACCTTCACCCATTTATCCAGAAATTTTGGAGAAAAAATACTAAAAAGGGTAAGATCCGTATATAAGAGAACAGAAGCAGAAAGCTCTGACTTAAATAGTTATCGTCGTCTGGCTTTATCTCAAACTATACATATCAGAAAAATGTTACTATTTGCTAACATACCCAAAAATAGCATAAGGAGCAAAGACGTAAATTTAGACTCACAGACCAAGTAATTAAGCAAGCAATCACGCAATCGAAATGAAAGAGTCTTCAAAATCGATTTTTTAAAAGTAATACTAAACAACTAACAAAATGGTACAGCAAATGTGAAATCCAACATCCTTCTCGACCAAGTAAAACATCTAAAGCTTTCAAACCATACGCATACACGAATAAAACTATTGTACCCATATCTTAATTTCAAATATTGATAAGAAATTTGTGGAAAGCAAGTTCCTTTTTTACTATTTGTCATCAGAAAACCAGTCCTTCACGTAACAAGAAGCAATTAGTCACATCCAGTCTTAACTTCCTATCAAGGTAAAGGAATGAGAACCACTGTAACATTCATTGTAACTCAAAGATACATAAACAGAGACAGAGAGAACGATGTGAAGGAAAAGTTTCAGCATTTTCTTAGCTACCAAACGTCAAATATGGATACAAAAAGCTCAACATACCACGAATGAACTGATTCTTCACGCTTCACGTTACATTGCAGCAGTGAAAACCAATAATCGCAAAGGATTTGTTGGGTAAAATTGAGGGATATCATTTATCCTTGTATTAAACACAAGCTTGGTAATGGAAATAAGACCTAGTTATGGTATGACAATTGGTCCAATAATAACCCTCTTGTCCTACTTCCTAACCTTCGAACGTTGATGAATAGATTGCCTCTCAGTTTAAAGGTTTCTGCACTGATTGTTAATGGTAAATGGCAAGGACATTTTATTGCCATCAATTTTTTTCTCCCACTCATGCAATGGCTCTTTGATCTAGTCTTCTTTGGAGATGTACTATTTGTACTAAGGCCTCTTTCATTGCTTGCTTGGCCATCAAAAATAAGCTCCAAACTAAAAGTCAACGCCAAAGAGAGGGGGATGCTACTTGCCTCCTATGTAATAAAGCAGCTAAGGATCGGGACCATTTATTTTTCCATTGCTGCTATACTAAGTCAATATGGAGTTGAATCTTGCACTTGTTATCTATTCCTTTTTGTAGCTATAGTTGGGAATATATTATAAATTGGATAATTAGTAACACAAAAAAGGGCCAGTCTAATTATACTCTTAAAAAGGCTGCGTTCACCATCTCAATCTATTGCATTTAGAACGAGAGAAATACTCGACAATTCTTATAAAAGAAGAAAGACAAATACAAGCTTGCAAACAAAATCATCAACATGATTTGAGAGTTTATCCTTGCCAAAACTGGACAACACTTTTTACCCATAGAGATGAAAATTTGATGGCTGCTTTAACCCTTTCTTAGATACTTATTGTATGTTCTTTGTGATAAATCTTTAACTAGCTTTCCAATTTGTAATACTTTTGCAAGCTTCACGTCTTGTAATCATTGTTATGTTGTGATTAGTTTCTACTATAGTAATATGTCATTCAATAAAAAAAAAGAGGACTCAAGCATAAAGGCTATATACAACTTTTGAACTAAAATAAAGTTTATGAGAAAAATTTAGAACATGTTTTTCATAGACTCATTAGTATAATGTTCCATAAATAGTTTACTAATTAAAAAATTATTAGTCCAAAAAAAGGACAATTATCATATTATTTTTGAGTTTTGAATAAATTACTTTTAAATTTAATATTTTAAAAATCAGACCAGAAGTTAAACTGATAAGACAAGAGGTTTAAGGTTTAAAAGGTTAAATCAGGATTAGATCGTCATAAATCCAGTTAAACATTGAATAAAATTGAAGAATTTGAAATAAGAATGAAGGAGATTATCTTCAATTCAATTTTTAATTGAAAAGGAAAAGTGATAAATAAAAATTAATTAGTCTATTTTAATTTATAAAAATTGATTAATTTACGAGAATTGATTCATTAATTAATAAATTTATTAATTTTTAATAATAAGAGTTATTAAAATAAATCAAACTAAAAATTAAAGACTGAATAAAAAATTTTGACTAATTTAAAATTTTTATAGTTAGAATCGTTCAAACTGGCATTTAATAGTAGTTTTAATTACATTGTGATTGTTTCATTACCAAAATTTAGAAGATGGGCCAAATTGGAGAGAAATGGAAAAGACTAATGATCCAAACAGAATCGGGTCGTGGCCCGACACTGAAAATTACAGATTGGAGCGTCTTTTCTTTATGCCGTGACATTTATCAATAAATAAATGTACCAAAAAATGAAAGTGACATAGGTGAGAATCATCTCATTCGTTTGTTTCAGAAGCTCTGGTCTCAACTTTATTGCTAAATTGTTGGTTGCCTACCAAAAGAATCATCTTTCGATGTCAGGCGCCGCATCGGCGCTGTTTTTACTGGATATCAAAGGCCGCGTCTTGATCTGGCGCGACTATCGCGGCGATGTCTCCGCTCTTGAGGTCGAGCGCTTCTTCACCAAGCTTATCGAGAAAGAGGTCTACGAAGAAACCATCAATTGGGTATCACTAGTTTTGTTTTATCTTTTAAATTTACATATCAATTTGATGTGGTACAGGGTGGGGATCCACAGTCTCAGGATCCAGTTGTGTATGACAATGGAATAACCTACATGTTTATACAACACAACAATGTTTATCTATTGACAGCTTCTAGACAGAATTGTAATGCTGCCAGTCTGCTCCTATTCTTGCACCGTGTAGTTGATGTAAGGAAGCTTACCACTTTTGTCCTTTGATCGATTGTTAAGATTCAATTTGTTTTCTGATTGTAATACTTGCTATTGATGTTGTCTGCTTCTGATCAGGTGTTTAAGCATTACTTTGAGGAGTTGGAAGAGGAGTCGTTGAGGGATAACTTTGTTGTTGTGGTATGTGAATTTGTTTTCAAGATAACTGAAAAAGAAAAGAAAAATGGAATTTGGTTTTGTTGTATTAACGAGTTCCACATTGTGACAGTATGAGTTACTTGATGAGATCATGGATTTTGGTTTCCCTCAATACACTGAAGCTAAGATTCTTAGCGAGTTTATCAAGACTGATGCTTATAGGATGGAAATTGCTCAGCGCCCTCCTATGGCTGTCACTAATGCTGTGTCTTGGCGCAGTGAAGGGATACGGTACAAAAAGAACGAAGTGAGTTGGACCTCCAGCGTGATGATTATTGGTTGTGAATTTGAGCTAAAACTTGAATTTTGTAACGGAAGTTTGTTTCTTTTTTTTTTAGGTCTTTCTAGATGTGGTGGAGAGTGTCAATATACTTGTTAACGGCAATGGGCAAATAGTACGTTCAGAGGTTGTTGGGGCACTTAAAATGAGAACATACTTGAGGTGCAGTATTTTCTCCCGAGTAATTTGATCTATTGAATTGGTCTCTTTTATGAATTCTGAAAACATTTTGTTCTCTGCCCTCTTATTTTTTGTTTATATCATGCCATAAATTCCAAATGGACATTCTTGATTTTATATTCGAGCAATCTGGTTGGTTGTAGCTCATTGACTATGATACTTGCATTAGATATGTTAGCCACCTAATGTAGATATTGTTAGATTTCTTTTTAAGTATTGGATAAGTTGATATCCCTTGACTAATGGTTATTAACTGGGTTCCTAAGAATTATGTAGTGCCATTTTCTTATTGAATACATTATGATAATTTGATGCAGGGTAATCTTTTATCAAAGTTTCTTTTTCTTTTCATGATGGCCAAATTAACCATGCTTCATCTTTTGTAGTGGAATGCCTGAGTGTAAGCTTGGATTAAATGATAGAGTACTTTTGGAGGCTCAAGGTCGAGCAACGAAAGGAAAAGCTATTGATCTTGATGATATCAAATTTCATCAGTATGTTGCATTTCAATTCTTCTTATGTTCACCTCCTCCTTCTTGTGCATCATGACGTAATCTGTATATCTTCTTTAATAGAGTGGCATATACTCATAGAACAAGTACATATATATGATTAAAGTTGTGGTATTATGTCCTTGTTCAAGACAGGCTTTTGATATAGTTACTGCTTGTATTTATTTATTTATTTATGTTTCCTGTCCCATATTCTGCTCACGCCCCTACATTTCTTGCCAGATGTGTGCGTCTGGCCCGATTTGAAAATGACCGAACTATATCCTTCATACCCCCAGATGGATCTTTTGATCTGATGACATACAGACTTGGTACTCAGGTTTGTTTCAGGTTCTTATGTTCCTTGTGTGACCCACCACCATTTCCTTGTAAAAATGAAACATTTCCTGGTTCCTGCACTACGTTAACAGTTAAACCTTGCTAAAGTATCTAACTCCTTTTTATATGTTTTTAGGTGAAACCTCTCATATGGGTAGAAGCTCAAATTGAAAGACATTCTAGAAGTCGTATTGAGATGATGGTTAAAGCACGGAGCCAGTTCAAGGAGAGGAGGTAGGTCTTAGTTTTTAGGGAGAAATTGAGGACCTGTTTGATAGCCCATAATAGATCTGGAGAAAAAGAACTTACCTCTGTGCTGTTGAGAATAATGAAACTCTATAACTATGCTTCTTCCTGTAATTGAGATTGAAAATTTTGGTTCTTTCTTCACATACATGCATGCATGTTCCTTTGTTGTGAATATTGTTTGCTAATTGGCTGTTAACCTCATAATTTTGCCTTGTCTTAACTTCTGTCTTTGAAATGCTGTGCCGATAGTAAAGAATTGGAACAAATTTTCATCCATAAGGCTTGAATAAAATGCACCTGATTTGTGCAATTGCTTCATCTTTGAGTTGTATATTGTGTGCAGTACGGCGACTAATGTCGAAATTCAGTTGCCTGTTCCATCTGATGCTACTAATCCCAACGTTCGGACATCATTGGGTTCTGCTGCATATGCTCCTGAGACTGATGCATTGGTCTGGAAAATTAAATCTTTTCCTGGTAATAAGGTAAGAATCTGTTCAAATTCTCACATGCACAATGTCCAAGTCAGTTATAAAGTGATCCATCTCTATGTTTACACTTTTATAACTGTAGGAATATATGCTGAGGGCAGAGTTTCGTCTTCCTAGTATAACAGCTGAAGAACCAACTCTTGAGAGAAAAGCTCCCATCCGTGTGAAGTTTGAAATACCGTATTTTACTGTCTCTGGGATTCAGGTACTATTCTCTGAGTTTCTTTTTATATAAGTTGACATTGAATTCATGTGCCTCACCTTGGTACCGTGTGTTTGGTGTCTTGAATATGTATAGAAACCTCTTTTCTAGCTTTTGACTGATCGAATATTATGATGTAGTTCAAGCAAAGCTAAAATTTGACTTTCAAATATAGTATGAAAAGTGAATATGAGGACAAATTGAGCTTCACGATTTTATGTTGCATGTTATGTTAATGTTTTTCGTAGGTGATCCATTCTTTTACGCTATCACAAATCTATACGATTTGACCACTGCCTTTATTTTAAGGAGGCAATAATAAGGGTAAAACTTATTCTTAGCCTTGTGCTGAAGCGAATTATGATGTTGTATTCTATGGGAGATTGATACTTTGAGGCCCTACATTTAGTCTGCAGAAGTTTTGGCTGTTGATCTATGGAAAATTGTACACAGGATGACACATTGATTCATGTTCTTTGAGCATTAGATCACAACTAGTCTTTGAAAGTTTTGTACCAGGGCAAAGATGAATTTACGATGTGATCATGATCTTTTGCATTTGTAGGTTCGCTACCTAAAGATAATCGAAAAAAGTGGTTATCAGGCTTTACCTTGGGTCAGATATATTACTATGGCTGGTGAATATGAATTAAGACTGCTTTGAGCGCCAATCGATTGTAATGATGCCACTGCTCACGTAAATGTACATAGCCTTGCAAGGTGTGGACTATTAACACGTGGTTCCTTGAGGAAATTCCTCCCCGAATTTTGGTTTATGTATTAAGTTCTTCATTAGCAGGCTTGTGTGGTCATCATATAATTTCTCAATGTAAGAATTTGCTGGTGAAGGGTTGCAATAAATTGCAGAAAAAGCTTTGAAGAAGTTGTAGTTAATTACATAAACTTTTGGTTAATTGTGTTTAAAGCTAAACCACGAGTGGCAGTGTATCCTAGTATTGTTAAAATTTTCTAACTTCACCAACTTTTATCATGGTCTGAAACTTCTGTTTATTCCACTTCATATAATGTTATATCTAGAGGTGCTTCCTGTGGGTTGTGGCTGCCGAGAAATTGTGGAACAAAGTTTCTCACTTCATATAATGCTAACGAGTAAAAGTGTTCTAATACATGTTTGATTTATTATAAAGTGATTTGTTCTGTAATCAAAAGTTGTAATAATGTTGAAGAAAAGATAATTAAAAAAATGGGAAAAAGAGCCTCATTTTGTATGTAAAAGGAGTTCTAATAATCTTCTCCAATGATAGTTATGTTATATCCTTAGGTTCTTGTATGATCGTTACGTTAGCTTTTCACCTCTTTGGAAGTGATTTAAGAAAGTCTCATACGATTTCCACAATAGTATAGGTTTTTCTAAGACTTTTTGGAGCATTGATAATATCAATAAATTTAGTATAGACATGCTTTTATCATATTTCATTTAAAATAATTGATATTGATGTGTTATACTTATTATATTTGCTTTCTTCTCTTTTGCTTGATTGGTTCCCTCACGTGTAACTTTTAAAGTTTGCCAATTTTTCCGGGTCATTTAATACATAAAGATTCTATTGAATTTATTTATTTCTAATAGATTGAAAAAATATGTTTATGGCCTTATTATTAACTGAAACCAATATATTATCTTGAGATTCTCATTCTTCTTTATTAATTTAGGTAACTTTTGTTATTTACGAGTTTTATAAGAATAAAGGGACCATTTGAAATTATTTTACATAAGCCTACACATCTGGCCATTAAAAAAAATCTCATCTTAGATTTCCAATAAAGGTACACTACCATCAAAAAAGTTAGTTTACTAATATCTTATCCCTCTTAATTAAATAATGATGATTGATGGTCCTAAATATTGTCATTATTGATCTTTACTATATGATTTTGTTAGAAAAGCAAGCCTAATAAGCCTGCTTTGATACCACTGTGATTCTCTAATGACACGAATGAGGTAAATTAGGTGTTTAAAAATTTAACAACTTTTTTACCAATATATTTCAATTAACAACAATTAAAATAAATAAGGATGAAAATTTGCTTAATATAAATCAATTAAACAATTAAGCAATAATTTAAAGATGATGAGAGGAGAGAATGTAAATTGATTTATAATAATTCGATAAATAACTCTTTCCTACATTCACGATTAAGACTCTTCTTAAAATTATATAATTCTTTTTTCAAGGCGGAGACTAACTTTTATATAACCTTTAGACGAACTCATCTTACAATTTTTTTTCAAAGTGAAGAGGAATCTTAATCCTAATTGGATCTCTCTTAAGTACAATATCTAACACCCTAACAAAGGATCATAATTCAAAAATATCTCACTTATTAACTTGAAAACTCCAAAAAGTATCGTTTACACATGTGAGATAATGATACTTAAATGATTGAAAATCACTTTAAAATATGTGTAAAAAACACCTAAAAGCTTCTTAATATAAAAATCAATAGGCAAACATCTATTCATAGACTATAGTATTTTGGGACCATTTTTAGTTGTTCCAAAGACTATATGTAGTGCAATTTTCAACTAATATGCATTAAAAGCTCTAGATTTACTAAACATTAAAACACTTGTCAACCAATTGGGATATTGGTCAACCAGTAGGCATATATGACACATTTGTCAACTAGTATATTAACTAATGTTACAATCTTGATATATCAAATTTAATAACTTTAACCTATATCGGTCAACCACTAGTCCATATAAGTCAACTAATCACCTTTAAACCATGGTTTTAACACCTTTAAATGTTCAAACTCAATTTAATTATGAATTAACGTTCCCCAAAACTTTATTTAAAAGATCGAAAGACTTTTATATTAAAATAAAAAACTTCAATACCTCTTAATGAATATAAAGACTCATGTAATGAAATAAAGTGAAAAGATTTATGCATGATGAGCCGTTTAGAGCATCAAATTAACAAAGTAAAATTATAATTAATATTATACATTAAAGAATGACCTTGATAAGTGTTGATCTTCTTTTTGTTCTTTGTCTAATCTTCAATGCAACAGTTGTAAACTTTAACTTCTCTATATCAACCTTATAAGCTATCTTTGTGAGTTTTTGACTTTATTTTATTCTTATCTTGTTTTTTATCAAAATCATAAACTCATTAATAGTAAGGGTTAGCCTGAAACAATTGGTAAAGTTGTTTCTTTATGACCAAAAGATTGTATGTTCAAAAGACCAGAACCTCTTCATACAAACGCTAATCGAAACATTCCTTACTTCAACATATCAAATAATGATGCATCCCATTTTTAATATAAACAATATCACATGTGCTTTTTTTTTGACAAAATACAAATATAAATTTAGGATTTGCCAATATGAAGATAGTTTTTTAAATGTTATGTTGTTTTTGAATATTACTAAATATTAGGATCTAAGTTAAATTCTAGTCTAAATGTTATGATAAAAAATGCACCTTTTTAATTTTTAAATCATCACATACTGTTACAATCAAAACTTGTCATGTCTTTATCATAAATCCGGATCCTCTGTCTAAGTTTACTCTGTCCTATTCTGTCTAAGATAAAAACAACATCATTTTTCTTTAAAATTTAAAACGTGCTTATGTCTAACTCAGAATACTCTATCCTATTAGCCACAGTCAAGCCGCGAAGGCTTTTTTATTTTTATTTTTATTTTAATTATAGTACTATTACTTTAATAAAAATTAAATTAAATTAAAATTAAATTATTACTTTAATAAAAATTAAATTAAATTATTATAATAATAATTATGTCATTATTAATTTTATAAAAATTAAAATAAAAAATATAAAATGCTTAGTTAATGCACGGGTATTCATTTTTTCTTTTTAATAAAAAATAAATTTAAATTTAAATTTAATTATTACTTTAGTAAAAAATTAAATTAAATTATAATTATAATTATAATTTAAAAAATAAAAAAGGTTAGAAGCTTTAGGAGTGCACGATCGTGCACTCCTATTATTGAAGGGCTAGGACACGATTGTGCTAGTACATGATCGTTCACTCTTAATGTGTCACTCAAACTTATAAAAATCATATCTCTCAATTTTGATATCCAAAAATTACAAACTTTATATCATTAAAAACTAAGAGGATAAGCTACAACTTTTATGAAGACAACTTTGTCTGATTCGGCCTACATCAATACAGTTTAATCGCTGAAATCAAGACACAATTTAAAATGATATTGTGTCAATTTTTCAATTTTTGGTTTTTCTATTATTTTAATTTTAATTTTTTAAATAAAAATTTTAAGATAAAAATTAAATTTCAAAATTTTATTAATTTATTAAATTATACAATATATTATATATGTATTTCAAAAATTTATTAATTTATTAAATTATACAATATATTATATATGTGGAATAATTTGTTTTGATTTCAACCACTTATTTTAATTGATTAATTTACTAAAACTGTTTATATCATTTATAAATTATAGAATTTTATAAATAAATAGCTAATACTAAACAATTAATTTTACCAAAAATCTTTAATAAACAGCTCAATTTCTTCTTTGTTGGGTTGTTAATTGCGGTTGGAAATGGAATTGTTATGTTGTTAAATGACCCTGGATAGATTTAAAATAAATTGTTATGCTGCGGGTCATGTATGTACTTTTAGTGTTTGTTGGATCCGAGTCCTTTGGAATATGTAAAGGCTCATAATAGGTAAAAGAAGGAAAGGGTGACACAGCTACAACACTACCCTGGACAGAATTAGTGGCTATAACTTCCACGAATAAACTTTATTAATCTAGGCAGAATAGGACAAAGATGTCTTTAGGAAAATTGTAGTTTATCCTTTTAGCTTTATAATGATATATCACATGAAATTTTTGGACTCCAGACGGAAGAGATATGGCTACTGACAGAGGTTGCAGTACTATCCCTGACAGAAATTATATCCTTATTTCAATGATTAAATTGTATTGATGTAGGCCGAATCAGATAAAGTTATCTTCATAAAAGTTGTAGCTTATCCTCTTAGCTTTCTAATGGTATAAAGTTTGTAATTTTTAGACTTCAAAATTAAGAGATATAATTTTTATAAATTTGAGTAACATATTAGGAGTGCACAACTAGCACAACTAGCACGATCGTGCACTCCTAAAGCTTCCAACTTGTTTTATTTTCTTTTTAATTTTAATTTTTATAAAATTAATAATAATAATAATTTAATTTAATTTAATTTTTTATTAAAGTAATAATTAAATTTAAAATTTATTTTTATTAAAAAGAAAAAAAGCACGCCCGTGCACTTAACTAAGCATTTTTCTTTTTAATTTTAATTTTTATAAAATTAATAATAACATAATTATAGTTATAATTTAATTTTAATTTCAACTTAATTTTTTATTAAAGTAATATTTAAATTTTATTTTTAATTTAATTTTTATTAAAATAACAGTAGTATAATTAAAATTAAAATAAATAAGTAAAAAAATAAAAAAGTCTAAACTTATGCACAGGCGTCACTTAAGCCGATGACAGTGACTTTATGAATGAGCAGCTTAAAATTTTTAAGCGAAAATGACAACGTTTTTTAATTAGATAGAATAAGACAGAGTAATATTGGACAGAACATCTGGACTCCTTTATCATAACCATTTGGCTAGTATGTTCCAAATTTTGCACTTCATGGTCCTTCGTCCTTAATTAACTTCAAACTTTTAGGACTTATGTGGTGGATTTACTGTTTTATACCATTTTCTGTAAGACATTTATAGATAGACATTTGTAGACATACCTGTATCCATGATTGTTTGATTGATAGATGTTGATTTCCTCTCTTCCTCTTTCTTTAATGTGTTTCTTCAATGGTTTAGAATATCTTTTCAATAAGTTTTTTATAAACTTATATAGCACCACCAATCAACATGTCGTTTGGTAATTAAAAAGAGAGAGGGAAAGGGTCATCGACCCGTTTGAGATCTATTATTTAATACCCAATAACCATTATCTTGGGTGCTATTCATGGGACTCAAATTTATATGTCACATGGGCCATTAAATAATCTAACATTCTCCCACTTGTCCTATGTTACGACTTGGTGATTCAATAATAAAACTTTAAGTGCACACAATACATGGAATCGATCAAGTCATCCTTAATAGAATTAAAATGATGGGATCATGGCGGTCACAAGTTATATAACATGATTCCTTCTATATGTCACATAATCAACTCAATTCATAAAACTTTAAGTGGGTAATTCTGTGGTTGTTATCGCACAAATAATAATTATGGTATACAACATAATATGGATAACCAGTAAGTGAGCAAAAACATATTACTGTAATTTAATTCATAAGTGTCATAACAATTTGAGCAAAACAATTATATGTATATATACATGTCAGAACTCTATGCTAACAAGGA